>VXAL01016284.1:120884-155088 GCA_013399475.1 Chauna torquata | reverse complement strand
CAGCGGCAGCACCTCCACTCACCTCCCGCCACGGAAAATGGCCGACCGGAAAAGGAAGCGGAGGCGCCGCGTACGCCGGAAGTGCGGCAGCGGCGGCCAATAAGCAGCGCCGCGGGTACGGCGCGAGGGAGGTGACGATTCCGGAAGCGCCTGGCAGCGGCTTCAACAGCGCCCGTAGTAAAAATGGCGCCGGCTTAAAGGGCCCGCGCACAGGTCACTGCCCCGCCCTCCCCGGGCTGGCTTGTGCCCGGGGGCGGGCACGGGGCAGGGGTCTCGAAGCCCCCTCCCCGGCTCCCACAGGGCCGTGGGGACCCGGCTGCCCTACCCCACCGCTCCTCCCGCAACCCTCTGCGCCAGCTGGGCTCTGCCACGCCGCCGCCCCCATTTTGCAGGGAGCAGCACCCGCGCAGCATCTCCTGCGCTGCAGGAGGGAGGTCAGGGAACCACGCACCTTTGCGGAGGCCGGATCCTGCAGCGGCTTCGGCCTGGGAGTGACAGCGTGCCAGCAGATGGCACGGCCACACCGGCTGCGCCTCGGAGCCGCCGAGGGCCCTGCGCAGCAGAGGCTGTCCCGTTAGCGTCCCAGCGCGTCACCGTTACTGCAGTCACAGAACCAAATCCTGGTGTCAAAGGGTTTATTCAGGCAGCCCAGAACACAGCTGTCCCTTTTTACAAACAAGATCAAAGAACACTTCAAATGTCATCTGCTGCTGGACAAACACATTCAAAGAACAAACTCCCTGTGAAGAAACAAACAAGTTCGGAAATAAAAAAACAAAACAGGCAGCACCCCAATTGAGAAAACCACCTCTGCTCTGAGAACAAGGGAAATTGCCCCACCACGGGCATGACAACCAGCACTGCCAGGCCAGGCTGGCAGCACAGCTCAGCAGCACCCCAGGGAAGGCACAGGGCCCTATGCGCACAGGTGGCTCTATGCTGAAAGACAGAGAGGGTGTCTTGCAGAACATCCTCCTCCCCATCATCGGGGGAACAAGAGGCTCTCAGCTCCAGGCTGACTCGGTGAACAGCAGGCTAGGAACTAATGAAAAGGCCTGAGGGCTGGGAGTCAGATGGCAGGAAACTGAAAGCTGTCAGAGGCTGGTCTTGGGCCTTTCAGGTCACAGTCGGTCCTCATGGAATAACCCAAGACAATAATCCTTCCTAAAGGGGCCTTATCCAGCCAGAGTACACGAGGCACCAACGATCACTTTAATGCTTTCCTTGATGAATGGCAGTCAACCCTTTCATCACAGCTTCTTTTGCAAGAGCCATGAGGATGGAGACAGCAGAACTGCCAGCTTTTTGCAGAGGATCCCAGGAAACACACCTGCATTTGCTCGAGTTAAGTGAGAGCACCTCAGCAGTTATGAACAAGCAGTGCTGCTGAGCAGTCTGCCAACAAGCACCTCAGAGCCATTCACTGCAGCACTGGTTCCTAACATCACACTGGTCTTATGTTGGGTTGTGAACACTGGTTTTCCTCAATCTCTGCATCTGAAACTCTTGCTATAAAAAGCAAATTTATATAAGCTATTGGCCAGGGAAAAGAAAGCCCATGTCCTATATAACCCCACAGCTGTAATAAGCGCATATCCATGCCTTGACATATTCTACAAACACAGCAGCACATAAGAAAATTTATCCTGGTGAAGTCTGTTTTTCAGCTTCTATTTTATGTTCAGCAGCAAAGATGATCAAAGGTTACAGTGGAGTCGCATAAAAACTACAGCACCGTAGCCAGCTCAGAGTCTTGCAGAGGTTTCGCTATGCTGACCACTCTGGCACTGAAGGGAATGGCAGTGCACCCCTGCCACGCCACACAGCACAGCTAGAGGCAGCTTACAGGGACTCCATGGCACCCTTCACCCTTAAGTACATGTACACTGTCCCTCTGCGTACAAGAAATCTTTCCAGCAGATTCGACTTACCCAACTCCTAATCACTACTATCCTGCTGAGAATCAGTTTCAAAATCCTAAGGAGTTCTCCTTCCTGCAGTGAAAACCTTGTTACAAGAGCCGACATAGCCATCCCTTAATTTTTGGGAAAGAGCATCACAGAGATTCCCTGCTCAATATCTTTGATTCCAGAGCTAAAAAGGAAAAGGGTCTGCGTTCAAAAGAAGCCTCTAGAGTCCTCCCATTCCACATAAGGAGTGGGCTTCACACTGGTCTCAAGCGTGGTTCCTCCTCCTCCTCATGGTTTGGTGGCTGCTGGGGCATTTCTTCATCTCTCGTGTCTTGCTTGTCCCTCTCTGCTTGAAGCCAGCTCTGAGGAGCTATCATTTTCTTTGGCCCATAGGGTGGAGGCCCAATCAAAGCTTCAATGTCATCATAATTTATCACTTCTTTCTCCAGGAGGGCATTGGACAGCTAGAAAGAGTAAATAAGGCATAATGAGGCACAGGGGTTTGAAAACAGCCTCTCTGAACTGATCTGAACTCTCCCTGCCAGCTCAAATTGGACATCAACATCTGGACACAGCACGTGCTGGAGCCCACGAGGAACAGACCCCCGGCCACCACACTGCAGACGGCACGACCTGAATGCCTGCTGGAGCTAGTACAAAGCTCTCCAGGCAGCCGGCACCTTTCACAAGTGTTTTTGGCCAGAAATACATAGTATGACGGGAGGCAATAAAGCATGCTCTAGGAAATGATTTGACAGGTCAGAACTCCAGGGACAATTAATGAAGTGTCCCTACTGCCACTGTCACAGCATCTGTGGCCAAGCTTAAGATGCCAGAGTAACAGCAAATGAGACCGGAGCCAGACCCATACCCCTCCTTGTACACAGATAACATGTCACGGAGATAACAAAGCTGTCCGTTCCTGCAGGCACGGGCTGAAGGTCACCAGAAGGTCCTTCCCAGAAAAGTTAAATTCTCCAGCCCCTCTGCCAGCAGAAGGACCACACTTGAGCAGCAGGTGGCTGTCAAACATGAAACTGCTCAATTCTGCTGACAAGACGTGACACGCTGGCCTGGCAAATCAAACGCTCTGTAGAGACTTTGGCTTAACTTGAAAGTTTTTCTGTGATGACCCTCTAGCAAACATCTGATCGCTGTTAAATGAAAGCATCAGAACAGAGGAGGCCTGCAGAGAGGAGACCCCCCAGCAGTGCCTGCCTTCAGAGCACTGCTGGGGCACTGTCCCGGGGACAGAGCTGTGATATGGGCAACAGCAGGGTGTCTGAGCAAGCAAGCTCTGGCCACCTTACTATGCACAGGAGGCCTGCTGTTTGGTAGATCTGTTTGGTAGATGAAGGTGGTTTTTTTTTTTTTTTCCCCTCCTGTTTAAAAAGAAGATTAAGGATAGTTTCATTTGCAAAACATGCAGGACTAAGTCGGCTCCTGGTTATTTTGCAAGTTATGGACCAGGCTTTTGAAGGGGAGGTCAAGTAGATACACAGGGTGCTGCAACCCAGGCCTGTCCCAGCCCAGAGGGATGGGTGCAGAGCTCTGACAGAGGGGTGGGGACATGCCAGGACTGGCTAGGGGACTCTCAGGACACAAAGGGGAGGAGGGAAAGCTCTCTCTCTGCAACAAGGTCTCCTGATATATCAGGTATCAGGTGGATAACATGTGAAAACTGCATGGAGTCACCAGAGAGCATCAGCCAGCACCAGTCAGCCAAGACGACAGCTCCCATATTCTTTCACCATCCCCAGAAACTGTCTACCCAATTCTTTTATGTCTACAGAGCCTGGAGGGATGACCTGCTCTTGCCTTCACAGGCTTCACAAGAATGGTCACTGTCTGCTTTCCAGGAAATTACACTTCCAAGAAGCTAGCACAGAAGTGCAGGTGAGGGAGACAAGTTCTGGCTTTCGATCACTTCCATCCAGCACAGAGCACTCCTCCCCTACCCTGCAAATATGAACTGGCATCAGGAGGTGAACTACTCACTGCTGGAGAAGGCATGTATTCCTCCCTGTGCCTGATCCTAATCTAGGGGATACTCAGTGAACAGTCACTTTTTTCCAGCAGTCCCAACACAAGCCCCAGCGTCCTCACTACAAGACATTCTAAGACCACAGAGACACTGCAACAACCAAGCTACAGAGCACAGAAGGTATCAAGGCCAAAACCAACAGTTAAAGAAACCCCACACAACTCCAACTTACTGTTTGCAGCTTATCCCGATTGTCCATTAAGAGTTTTTCTGTGCGTCTGTAAGCCTGAGCCACCAACACTTTTGCTTCCTAGAAGACAGTAACAAGAAGAGAGGTTTGGAGTACCACTGGCAACACAACACAATGTGTGGACAAACAGGGAGAGCACCAAGGGAAAGAATGTGCAAACTGAGCAGGCACTGCTAACAGAACATAAACCTTTTGGAAAAAAAGCCAAAGGAGTACTTGTGATAAGGAACGGTAAACTCCTGCACTAGCACAACTCTTCAAGAGAGTCCCTGCTGATGGGAAATGCAGTATAACTAAGGAAGCTGCCCAGTATCAAAAGACACAGCTCTGCACAAATCCCAGGGGAGCACAACTACAGCGTTTCTGAACCAGAGCTTTTTGGTTGTCAGCTATTTAATTTTTCAACCAAACCAGTATTTTTTGCAAGAATGAAAGCCCAATTTCCTGTCAAAACAGACTAACATTTTTCCATCAGTCTGAGCCGTCATTTGGTTAGACAGCCTCTCTGATCTAGAAAGCGAAGACATCTAGATTGTGCAACCGAGTCTTTTGACACAGGCTTCCTGCAATCTAAGCACTGTATAGCCAGACTTAGATATTCATGGGACTGCTGAGGGCCTGGAGAGACCCTCACGCAACAGATCTTTCCCTAGCCTGGTATTTATCCTCAGTTCCACAACTATGCCCCCCAACCCGTCTCCCCCAGATTATTCTCTCCACCCTGCAAAGACTTTTGGCCTCTTTCCAAAGATCACATTTGCACCTCCAGCCTTCCAGAAGCTCACCAGGGTCTTGCCCACACTGGAATCAGGACTGCAGCTTCTGCAGTCAGTTTTATGCATTGCAGCAATATTTCACAAGCACTCGCTGCAGCTCCAGGCAGCACAGTGCTACTGGGCTGAACTCACAGCAGTACGTGACTTTGCCTGTTCTTAATGCCTCGCTGAACAGTCCTAACACACTGTAACAGAACATTACAAGTCTAACAGAATACCTTAGTGCTCAGTTGTTGAAATTTACTACTTAATGGCTAACAGAAAAATGTAAATCACTTGCATGCAAGTGACTTGCATTTTTCAGTCAATTGCAAAAAGTAAAGAACAAACAGGAACACGCATTCAGGGGTGGCCTTACATGGTCCATCATTTGCTGAAGCCCCTGGCTGAAAGGGCGCCGACCAATTCCAGCTGCACTCTCCATGTCTGGGAAGGAGAGCTGCCCAATGCTGGGCACCATCCCATACTGTTTCACCATGGAGTAGGCGATCTTTGTCACCTTCTTCAGGTCATCCTGTGCTCCTGGGTGAAAGAGATGCACTCAGCTCATAGCTGGCAAGCACTGCAAGAGGAGCATGTCCTACACAAACACACGTTCTACTAGTCTAGAGACTACAGAACCTGCAGGAATCCGTGCAGGGGAATGCTACCTGCTGATGGACCTCTCCACGTGTACTGCACAACCTGCGCATGACACTGAGGGAATACACTGGTGGCTAGCTCATATGGACTGCTTACCTGCCACTGCCTTGCTGTTACCCCATTTAGCTATAAATGGTTGGAATCAAGGCACAGAAAGCTCCAGGGTCCTCCACCAGCCCAGAGTGTCACTGGGTAATTGCATCTGTGGCCATACGCTTTGGGACAAAGTCTAAGACAACACAGTCGCAACCCACAATGAGAGACCTTCATGCTTACAAAAGCAACTCCAAGATCAAAACAAGCAATTGGACATTTCTTTTTTCCACTCCCTAGGGTGGGAAACTTCTGTCTCAGATCACCCTTGGACAGAGAATACAAGTACAGAAGTTCAGACAACACAATCTCCACCTGCCTGCAGCAGGGTCAGACTCCTCACCTGTAGTGACTTTGTTAAAGGTGATTGCCTCGGACACTCTCCCCCCCAGCGCCATACACATTCTCTCTAGTAGCTGCTCCTTGGTGAAGAGGTACTGCTCTCTTGGAAGGATCTGAGCAAATCCAAGCGCTGCGTTTGTTCGAGGGGCTATGGAAACCTGCAACACAGAGCAACTCCGTCAATTCAGAGAACAAAAGAACCAACTATAGCAACAGAGGGAAGAACAGGAAGAAGCCTGCACTCCCAGTGAAATTTATTGAAAACGATGGGGTAGGCTGACCTACAGAGACAGAGACAAAAACTGCAGTACGGTGCCATTCCCATACTGAAGGCTCTGCCTTCACAGCTGCAGACATATCCTTTCTGCCATTCCAGATCAAAAAATTAAAAGAAAGTTGTCCTCAACTGCAAGCCAGTGAAATCCTGAGATTTGAGAGTGGCTTTGGAGGATATAAGCCAACCAGAGTTCGCTTTACCATGTTTCAGAATCATCAGGACTACCTGGAGAAACACAGGATGTCCTCAGAAAAATAAGAACCATTTCCCTCATCCATTAAACGTAACCGCATCTTGTTGAGAGTAATAAACAACACTTCAGCTTATACAATAGGTCATTCAGAGTGAATTTGCTGCTGGTGGCAGGCCAAGAAGCTGTCATCCTTGTCATTTCCACCCCTCCACCTCTCCCCTGTGTCAAGGCTCTTTCAGGAGACTTGCATGGGACAGAACGCACCCTGGGGTGCCACAGGGAAGCCCTTCCCTGTAGGGAAGGGCCTCACGCAGACAAACTCCCAAGCGTGTCAATCTGAAAAATGCATCTTTTTCGATCAGTATCAGAGCACTTCCTGCAATGGCCTGACTGGTAGCTGCAACATGCTGGCAAGCCAAAGCAGGGAAAGAGATCACGCACGCACACAGAGCGGTGCTTTGTGCCGGAAGGAAGTGCATGGACAGAGCGGCAGCACCAGGAGACTCAGTTGCTCCAAATGTGCCCAGTAACAAGGTAGCCAGCAGACACATTGGGAGTGCTTTACAGTTGGCTTTTAAATGCAAGATTTTTCCTGTGGCTGATTAATTGGCTTTGCACCATCACTATCATCACTGGAGCCCAGTAATGGATTTCTCAACAGTATATTTGCCACTTCTGTTGCTGCAGTATTCACAGCTCCAAGTTCATGGAGAACACAGTAATGCAGAAGAATTTAACACAAGCACTGCAAAACAATCAACATGTTTTGGACAGAGGAAGCCCAAAGGATTCTCTTCCCACCCAGCAAGAGGCTTCATTATCCAACAGCCAGTAATGGTTACCTTCATCACTGCCTCCGTGTGCTCCAGCAGCCAGCCAACCAACGCGTGACCTGATTCATGAAATGCCACAACCTTCCTCTCTTCTGGCGACAAGATTTTACTTCTTTTGGCAGTGCCTATCGGAACACAGACAAGGACTGGATAAGACAAACTGGCAATATGTGCAACCAGTAGGGCATAACCTTGTACAGCTAAGCGCACAAGCTAGCGCAGTCTGGCTGAACTGCCAGCAAAGTTGCTACTGCCTCTCCCTAGAAGGAGTGCAATACAATACCCTTCAATTACATGCTGTAGAAGAGGTGCTCTCTGTCCCTGCAGGAGGCAGTCCATGCTTGGCAGAAACTTTTTCCCTTCTCCTCCTTACAACAGACTTAATCATTACACAGATAATTTAACATTCAATTAAACTGCAGCTCTAGAACAAAGCTCTGTTCTGTTCCCAGCTCTGCCACAGGCATGTTACACTATATCCCTGCCGAGGGACAGATCTGCAACAAGTCAATCCACCATTTGGAGGAAAAAAAAAAAAGAAAGAAAACACCCAAACTCCAACCCCAGCCCCACCGATCCCCCAAAATAATGGAGATTGGCTGGAACATCATACTGATTTTGGTGTATGGTCTTTCAGTCCCTTAGGGACACGATGGAACCAAGATGTTGCATTGTAAGAGGTCTCAGTTGAGATTCTTGTGCATTAGTAGTGTTCAAGTAAGCAAGAGACCACGAGTATCTACAAAGATCTTTCTCCAGACCCAAGAAATCTGATTACACGTGGCATGCTCTGTATGAGCTTATTCCCAGGCTCCTGAGAACTAGCAAATTAAGCCATAACTCACACTTAATACTTCCTCCAGAAAGGTGATTTTTGAGAGTGTCTATTTTCCAACCCAATAGTCCGTAACACAGAGTAAGTCCAATTAGGATTTCAAAAAATGCTGAATGGAAGTAAAGCTTCTAGCACATCGAAAACGTTAACTACAGAACACACTGCATATCAAGCACTCGTTATAGCTCTGCGTATTGAATGCAAAAAAGGTACCAGTACTTTAAAGTGCACGTCTCTGCACAGTGCCAGGAGCAATAGGGGGTGGAGCAGGCACAGTCAAGAGCAGCATTATACCAAGGCTGCCTGATGTCTTGGAAAACAACATTCTATTAACATTAATTTTTAAACAAAGTCAAGAGCTTTATTAAACAAGGAAACAGCAAAATTAGTGTGGCAGATCTTGTAAAATTACTGCTCAGGGACCCTGGAAACCACTGTGCCCTGCGAGGCATGATGGTGATGGAATAGCAGATTAATTGCAGCAGCCTTGGTTTTCACTAGTCAGTCCCTTACCCTGCCTGCAGCAGCGCATGTGATGTCCCTGTACGTATCCTTCTATAGAAGGATGCATGTATGTGCCATATATATCTACATAATTTTTTTAAAATTCTGGAAGCGTCCCTCTGTCAGCCCACCAAGCAGCGAGGGACTGTACTCTTCACAACAGCACAGCATGCCCACAAAGACCGTTTCTTCCCCTACATAAAGTAAGCTCCAGGCAGAAGAGTTCTCCGAAGGCCTGCACTTCCCACATTTATGAGACTAACCCAGGAAACAACTCTGGTGCATCTCTGCTGGTCTTACACTGTGTATACAAACCCCACCAGAGCACAGGCTCCACTCCATCTTCCAAATACAACCCCTAAATGCCTCTGTGTGCTCAGCAGGTTTCCTCCATCACTCCCAGTAGACCTGACTTACTGACTGCTTTCTGTTCCCAAACTAAAAACACAATGGAGACTACCACAGAGAAGAGTTCTTACTCCTCCCTTACAGCAACACAAAGCTTTAAGGCTGACAGGGCTCTGGACTTGCAAAGTTCTCTTTTGATTCTACACCACCCTTATTAAAACCAGCAGCTTCTAATGGAAAGCACAGTAACATCTTGTTTCCTTCAAGAAAAGCTTTTATAGCAACTGAAATACCCTCTGAACTGAGAAACTCAGAAGCACTCCTATTACACGACAAGGATACATTTAATATATGGGCCTGAAGGAGTGTTTAGGGCCTTTTAGACTTGTCCTACAAAAAATAGCCAAGTCCTGCTAATATGAAAAAATCAGATTAAGCAACAAAAAGATGTTATTGCATCCCAAATGCCACAGAGCCGCAGTGAAGCAAGCCAGCTTGTCAGCAGTGAAACTGCTGAAGCCCATGCCCTCTAGCGCCCACCACATAAGTCCCAGATATCCCTTCTGCTACATATCCCCTGTGGTCTTTCTTGCTTTTTGCCCCCTCTTCCAAGTCTAGGGAACTAAGGCAAGGGTGGAATTCAGAAAGAAAAGCTAAGGGAATCCCCATGAGTTTAGTGCTTTCTCTATTGCAGATGGGAAAGCAAGGCACATATTTGCTACAGCTGATTAGGACTTCTGCATCTCTTCTAGAGCTTTCTTGCTGTCCACTCCAGGGAGCTGCTGTGTACAGTTTGGGCTTTGTGGAAACAAGGTCACAGTCACTGCCCAAAGCACTCCAAGGGTTATGTTTTTAAGAGGCAGGTGAAACTGTCAGGAGTTCTCCAAAATCTTCTCTTAGATGAGGAATTATTTAGGTATTTTCTGACAAAAAAAGCAAACAGTGAAAACTAAATTCCTGTATCAGGAAGTAACTGACCCCGTACAAACATCCTGTTTCATATGCTCTACTAAGAAAAGCACAGAATGCCAATCTGTTTGCCCAGGCTCGCTCCCCAGTAATGACACTGCAGTCTGGAAGCCGTTAAGTGTCTGATTATGAAAACCAAAGCTTGCCTACGAGGCAGTTCAGATCGAAACCCACAGATTCAAGTCCCGCAGGTGAAGTCAAGCATTCTGGGAACTCTTTTTCCCCTCTCCCTATAATATATTGCTACAGGGTAATCTCCAGAGGTTCCTCTGCTGGCACTTGCACAAGTGACAGGGAAAGGCTGACAGGATGTTCTCAGAGGGAGAACAGTACTCTACTGTCTTTCAGTTTATTCTGCCAATTCATCAAAGCCTGGGCTTTGAGGCCAAAAAGAAAAATCTCTAATTTCTTCCTGTTGCTGTTGAGGATGGGGTAGCCTATCTGCTTTTACTATTCATGTTTATGTAGCAGGTGTCCAGAGCAGAAACAAAAACCCAGAGATATTTCCACTTTTTTTTTTTTTAAATTAAAAAAGCCATACAGCTTTGAGTTCCCCTCTTTACTGTTTTGCTACCGGTCATCTTCCCTGAGCTACTGGTTCAGGTTGCCTGTAGATTCAGAAAGATAGGTTCATTTAGGGTCTTGTTCAGAAAACTTTCTGTGACTATGGCATTCAAGATCTTCCAGACAGCTCTACAAGAGGGACCACAGTTAGGACCCAACTGTCTTCCTGGAAGATAACCCAATCACCTGATCCTTCTCTCAAGGAGCTCGACACAGATTAGCAAGACAAAAACAGAAATGGCTGGGCCACCAACCTGCAATGACTCTTTCCACAGCATACTCAAAGTTGAAAGTATCAATGGATTTGTGACCTTCTCTAGCGGCATGAAGAGCAGCTTCATTACATATATTTGCTATGTCAGCTCCTGTAGACAAGAGTTTATGAGAATTACATTGGATTTGTTATGTGACAGACATATTTTAGGGGGCAGAAAAGGCAAGAACAGATCCGCAGAAGGACCTAAGGAAGTCAAATAGCCTGCACTGCAAGCTCCTCTTTGTTCGTTGGGAACAGAGAGCAAACCTAATCCATGGTGTTTACGTTGGATTTGAACAATACAACTGTCTTGGCAATGAACGCTGCATTGCCACACAGAGGACAGAGTTCAGCAATCAATTAACAGGCCGAAGCCAAGGCTGGCTCTCAACAACAGGGGAGTGGCGTGGGCAGTCTGGATTGGCATGGGCTGCCGCACTGTTCATACGGCAACCGCACAAACCTCTGTGCAGAAGAGAAAGAACATCTGTTCTGAGTTTGTGTGTGTGGGTGATGGTGGTGGGGGGCTGCTGAAAGAAGTCACGAAGAGGCAGCATGCTGGGGCCTGTTAGAGGGGAAACCCAGAAAGGATATTCCAGGAACTCCACATAAACAGGAACTCTGGAGCCCCTTGCTCAGCACTGTATCAAACTCCCAGGGACCTACCCTGGAAACAGGCTCAATGCAGGAGCCAGCGTGGTCTAATTTCTACCCTGACGGATGAAGAAATTGCTATTCATTCCTCCCATCACTTTCCTGGTAACATGTATCAACTTAAGAGTCTTTCCACATCTCAGTGTGAAATGCAACACCTCATCCTCAACAACAGCTTGGAGAAGAGCATGAACAGTGGTTCCTCCCCTTTGGAATTAGGATCCAGGCACTGTAAAAGTGTATTTTTCCCCAACCTCCACACCCTGCTAGAAATTTCAGAGAATTGATAATAGCCACCAACAATTGCTTATTGCAGCCCCATTCACCAGGGAGCTGCTTATGCTCCCGCTATTTTAGTAGAGAAGATTTGAAGGGGAGGAAAAAAAAGCCCTTTAGACCAAAATACCCTCTTAAAACTAAGCAACTGAGAAGCTTCAGGTTGAACTGCAGAACTAGCACGCAAGAAAGGAGGCAGAGCAGCACCACAAGGACACAGCGTGTCATACCGCTGAAGCCCGGAGTCAGTTCAGCAAGGTGCTGCGAGTAGAAGCTGGCGTCTTGGATGAGTTTGAGACCCTTCAGGTGCTGCTCAAAGATCTCTCTTCTCTCCTGTGAAGAACACAGAGCGCTTGCACGACAGTGAACACCCGAGCCCAGCAAGCCTTCGCAACATGGCAGCTTCGCTGCTCTCTATCGCAGAGAGCAGAGGAGGAGCCAGACCTCTGGCAGCGGGGACAGTGACACTGCCACCAGAGGGCAGGCCTGTCCTTACAGCATTTCAGTTCTACAGGAGCCCTGATAAACACCAGCTCTCAAATTCAGAACAGACGCATGGAGGCTTACCGTGAGTCACCGCTTTCTCACTCAGGGCCACTCTCCCTCCTAACTTTCACTCTGATCTGTCTTTTAACTTCTCTCTTACCATAAAAGCACTTGCAGGAAGGAGGTCCAAGTGCCTCTACCTGCTCCCTGCTACCCTGTAAACGAAAACTGCATCTACTAGCTACTTAGCCTGCAACCATTTCCCAGACAAAGGTGGGGGTGAGATGACGGCTGGCGAGTAGCCAAGGAGTGACTCATTCAGCTAGCTGGTCCAGGAGATCCTGATTAAAACAATGGGCTCAGTTGCCAGGGTTTTTCCCCCTTCCTCCTTCAGGGCAGCTGCACAGTTCATGCTTCCGGTGCCAGATTCTATCAGGCATTTAAGGTATTTTAACTGAAAACTCTGAGGACAACAGTAAAGCACAGATGGAAGAAGAAGAGGCTGTACTGGCAGAGCAGACAGACCTTTACTGCAGCTGAGCCTATTTCCAAAGCTCTGCTACAAATGTCAACATAGTGGACATGGAGGACTTCCCTAGTAAACAGATTTAAAAAGCATTCAGAAGGAAAGTCGCTTAGTGAGCTGCCTAAAGGAAAACGAGGGGTCTGACAAGTATGGCGAGGACAGTAAACCTACAAAACAAATGATGCTCAAGGCACATGACAATCTGAATTCTCCCCGCTCCAACCAACTTGCCAGCTAGGTGGTTCCCGACTTCCTGGGGAGAAGACAACAGATAAAGTTCTGCGTCTACATGGCTAAGAGAACCTCACAGAAGAATTTGCTGCCTAAGCTCATACAGGAGCAGAAACGCTTAAAAACAGCGCGTTGTCATTTCACAGAAACAGGCAACTACATTAGTATGTCAAATCTTTGATTTAGGGCACAAATAAGGCAAACAGAAGCCTACTATCTCTATCTTTTCCAAGCTCAGCCTTTGCTAGGCCAGTGAATCATCAGCAAGTAAAGGACTGGGACACTTTTGTCATTAGCATTATAGGAAGGACAGGGCAGTGGGTGGCATATACCTGGAGTGTTGGAAGATCAATAAAGATGTGCCTGTCAAGCCTCCCAGGTCTCATCAAGGCATTATCCAAGACATCAGCACGGTTGGTGGAAGCCAGCACTATGACATGATCTGTGGTCCCCATTCCTGTAGCAAAACAAGCAAGAACGAAGGTGAAGGTTTCACCATCACAAAGAGACTGCATTGCAACCATACAAAGGGATGAGGCAGGGCCGGATGTAGAGAATGTCTTGCACAGCTTTATCACAAACAGTGCATTTTACAACATCCTTTGGGGCAGCTGAGGCTGAGAGTGTCCTGTTCAGCTAGGAGCACATGGCAGGAAGGAACCTCCCAGGTCACCCAGGCCAGTCTCCGGTCATCGTGGGCACTCAAACTCCCTTTTCAGTTACTTAAGCCCCAGCCTAGAACTACTTTTTTTTGTGGGGCCACATTTTGAAATCGCTCCAACTGGAAACCAGACCTGAATCTCTCTATTCTGATGGGTTAGGACATGCCTTCTCACCCCCAGCCTTAACTCAACTCCTGCTTCTTTAGCTTCAGTTGTACAAAATGTTTTTTTAGCTGAAATAGTGTTTTCCTCCCCATTATTTCCATGGAAAGCCTTTTCTGCTTTCATTTACTTTTAGCCTTCAGTCACAGACAGGCCACCAGGATCACCGGGGAAGGGATAAGACTTCTTCTGGCCAGCTCATACTAATGCAGAAATAGCAGACATAAGCCTTGCCACCCAGCAAGTGGCATATTACAGCATGATTTGCTCTGCATCTTTTCACTCATCTTTTATCACTCAAAATGCACCCACGGCATACTGTAGACCACTGCAAAGACCAATTCTGCAGAACCACAGACGTCACGTAGGCAGGGGCAGAATGTGACCAAACAGCTTTGCAGTGATTATTAGCGTACACTAGCTCAAGCCATAGTCACAAGGTTTTATCTCCAGGTCTTAAAGGTGAAGGGAGCATCAGGATTTACAGGCTTTGTGAGAGCAGTGTGCAGTATGGAGGCAAAGGCAGACAGAACTTCCTGGGGAAGCCACAGCACTAACAGCTGGAGGAGGGCAGAAAGGGGCAGGTGGTTGTGTTGCTTGGGTGGGGAGCCAGAGATGATGTTGAATCACTGAACCACACTGCTTATTTATTACATTCCACCAGGTGCCCAGAGGCCCCTGGGTATGAGTCACCTGCTTACAGCAGATTCAACAGCCCTGGCACACAGCAGCCTTCTCAGGGAAAGGACGCATCGGTCCCATGTGCTTCCTTCTCTGCCAAGTCACACGCTGCAGAAAGCAGCTTTATGCACGTAAGCTGGGTGGGTTTCAGCTCTCTCCGGCTTTGCCGGAAGAGCCGCCAAATGTGTCAGAGCACAAGAGCTCAGCAGAGAGATTAAGGTTACAGGTAAGTCAGAGGACCGGCTCTGTCAGCTTGCACTATAGCAAACCTCCGTTCTTCCTCCCTGCAGGATGCTGTCTAAATAAGCTCCTGGAGAGGATGAAGCCAACCATTCTTCAGGCATGTATTACACTGCACTTTGGAGTGTGATAACTAAGCAGAGAGACTGGCAGGCACTTGGGGGATAGCTAGCTTCATTCACATGGTAGGATTAGATGGCACAGTACATTATCAGCTTTGCAGCTGGAAAGACTCGGCCTTAAAATAGGTCTGACTGTTAGAACAAGTATAACAAAAACAGAACCACTGAGCACATCCTCCTTACATTAGCTTCTGCCCCACTTCTTCTCAAGCCTGCATCCCAGTGGTGCAAAGCAGCTCCGAGAAATCTACAACAGCAGCCTGTGAGTCACACGATGGCTCCCAGTGCAATGTCATCTGGCATGTGACAGCCTTTGGCTTCTAAAAGCAAGATCAGTCACAGGAACAGGCTATGAAAACACCACCTCAGTCACATCAACAAATTAAGACAGCTCTGAAAATTTAGCCTGAAAGAGCCTTCACATCTACAATGTTTACAACTTAAGCCACTTCAAGAAGGAAAGGAAAAGGGTCCACTTGTATTGGTAAGTGCTCTCCCTCCCCCCTGCATGTTATTTACTTCTCATCTGCATTATTACAGTGCCATTCTCCAGCCATTTGTTCAAACGCATTTTGGACATCAACTGCGTACAGTGTCATAGAAACAGGGCCACTGTTGTGAGGGAATCCACAGGGCCACAAACCTGTGTACAGCACAAATTGGGGGAGATGTCTTGTCTGAGGACTTCAGGTGAAGGGCTGCTACCAAAAGATGGCCCGCATTTTTATTCACAAAAACAGAGATCAGCCCAGAACTGTCAAGCTCCTCTCAAATGCATTCAGAACAGAGAATATATCTGGGTCACATTCCTCTTCCGCTTGTTTGCAATTTGTGAGGGAAGATTCGCTATTCAAAGCAGACACCTGTTCTCACAAAGACTGGAATACGAGTCACTCTGGTTTTAAAAAACAGCTTTTGTACATACAGGCTCCGTCCAGTCCCTCCCCTTCTCCCACCAGATTCCTGGTGCTTCCAGAACATGAAGCGAGCTGTCAGAGTGAAGGAAACCAAGGTAGCTTGTAGACAGAGAGCTATAATTACTCTAAAATCTGCATACCAGAATTAGAGCAACAAACTGCACATTTCATCCCATACAGCTTAAGTATAACGGCTTTTTTCTTGGTGTCCCCATCCTTCCTCCAGCCTGCAGAGGGGTTTCCATATAGCTCTGACCCTCCTTTTCTTCCTCTACCTTACCTATGAGTAATCTCATTCAACACACACATTCCACAATCACTGTTGATGATTCACAGACCTACTTCTGCACTTGATTTTTTCAAATTAATAGCTCAGTTCAGTTGTGGTGTTGCCTTGCAGAAGTTCAACCATCAATTTAAGCTAAAGGTAGCTAAAACACAGCTCTCAACTTCCATTTCAAGGTTCCTCATTAGAAACATCCAACTCCTCCACTTGTACCTGGGTAAACTGTCAACCTCCTTAAAAAAAAAAAAGTATTCACTATCCTCCTGAAAACTTTATTTTGTAATGATGGACACAGCACTTCAACGTTCATTTAGGTAACGTGCAGTTCGACAGCATTTGAATAACATGAGCCAAGATCACTGCTTATGTGTACAAGCCAACAGTAAACCCATGTTTCTTGTACTACCCCGACAGTCCTTGCCAGTTGTCTCTCATCTGACATTGTAAACTCCTTGGGCTATTTTTTTAGTGTGTGTTTGATAAAGCACTTAGCTAAACGAGAGACTTAGTACATGATCTGTATGAGACAAATAAATCATTAAGCAATATAAATTTAAAAATAAGTTAGGCAGTACACAGCAAAGAAGCTGTTTTTTCTAGGACTCAAAGCATACGTTGAGGATATTTACCTTCTAAATTCACTTTTGAATGGATTTGTACTCTAATTTCTGAATTGAGACTCACTAAGAAAGCAACACTCTAGAAACAACACCTGATTTCTACAGACCAGAGGAAAAATCAGACGTTCTCATTTCTAGAGGTGAGATGTGGATTGTACTGACCATGTGTTCCTGAACAGACAGATGGGCCTCCATCTGATTCGGTGTTAACTTGTTACCAGGGCACCCTGCAACTGTCAAGAGGTAAAAAAACCAGCCAAGCTGGGATTGCTGTTCTACGTGTTACTAACGGCCTTTTCCATTGAGACACTACTATACAGATACAGCTGTAAACAGTTACGTTCACTCCAAGTATATTTATATGCTTGGCCAAGTTGCCTAAGTTAGCATATGCGCAAAGTCCCAGGGAACCGCATACCCGTTTACGGTGACTTCTGGTATCTACATGGCACTGTGCATTTCAAGGACGTTCCTCTAATAACGAGATTCATGTCTGGTTATTTCAGACCTACTTAAAGCTCACTCTTCGCCTTCAGAAACTTCATGGCACCTGGGCTGAAGCAGAGGGGCCTGGAAGATGTCTGTACCGAAGGACCACCCTATCCTGTTTGTACCATGCTGTGCTCCAGCTTACAATTTCATCTCCTTCTGCAGCACAGGCAGAGATCCAGAATTACAGATCATCTTGTGTGCAGTACGGAGGAACATCTACCCTTTCCTGAAAACATTTTACAAGTCCCAGCTTCGCTCTGTGAGAGCGGAAGGTTCACTCCACAGCATGCTCCAGAAGGCAGCCTTGCTGCTGAACTGCAGGAAGAGCTCTACTTCAGCAGGGCTGCACCCACCATTTCACCAGAAACATTCAGTAAAAAAAGAGCAGGCACCTTTAACCCCTTAGGTCTGGAGACAGAGGGATGCTTTTAGTGCAGGACTTTTCATATAAAGAGTCTGATGAGGTAATTGTCACGTTTATGGGCAAGGGAAAAGGCAGCCCTGTCCCACAAGACAGCAGACCGATACAAACACACCCTGATGGACAGGTAGTTATCCCTTACCCTGCTCTGCAGCAGTAAGATTTAGCAACAGAAGCAATGCAAGTTGGGTCAGGGCAGCAGGCTCTGACAGAGTTATGACTAACAACAGACAAAGGATTGTTCTTTTTGGCACTTGTGTGAAAGTGTCTGAGAAAAGGGTTGATTCCATATGCAGTACAGCCAGAAACCATCCAGAAGCGTGGCACCAAACCAGGACTTGTCTGCAACTGTCTGCAAAGCTTCTCTCTCCCACTTTGCATAGGCAACCTGCAGCTAGGCAAGCAACATGAGAATAGGTCAATGGACAGGAGAATTAATATATTCCATTGCTTACGTCCCTCTGAGACAACTAAACTTTAAACCTTATCAGACTTTAAAACACTACCTGTCTTAGACAGAATATAACAAGTATTCAACAACATTTAATGGCCAGCTGGACCTAAACGTTACCAGCTAAAGACAGTAGTGTCCTTGCTGCCAATTCATTCTTTTGGTTCCCCAGTACTATAAATAATTCCTCTCCAATTGCCAGTGGGAAAACATACTCCTGAACTGAAGCCACTTAATACAGTAAGAGTCTTTGGGGTTGCTGCCCTCTGCCAGCCATGATCTCTAATGCACGTTATCCACTGCATTTTATTAGCAGGTGGATGCTCAAGTGGCTGTTGGTGCAAATTCACCCTGGATGTGACACTACATTCTCTTCTGACTCAGTCTTTGGAGTACAGTCACAAAAATAGCTGGCTCCTTGGGTTTTAAATTTACTAGATTTAGGCCCTTAAAACCCTATATAAATGTCTAGATTTCAAAAGGGTTATCTCCACAGCTTAGTCACACAACATACTCAGACATCTCTCCTTAGAAAATGACTTCCTAGGCACCATCAGCTCTGGAGTAGCCCTGCCTAACTCTCCAGTGACTGATGGAGATAATGATACAGAGCCTTCAGAAACAGGGACAAATGATGGGGCACACAGATTCAGACTGGTGCTTGAGGAGATCCTGGGGGTCTGCAGGAAAGCGTGGTTCAGTGTGAAGCAGTTATGGGACACACAACTTCCAGAAACCCTGTGCTGAACAGCAGCTGCTGCTTCTCCTCTGTACTCACTGCAGCAGCTGGCAAAGGGGAGAAAGAGCAGAGAAAGGACCTACTTTGGGTGAGTGATATGACTACCTCCAGAAACAGAGCAAGGCCAGCCAAGGCCACACTGGTGTCCAACTAGGAAAAAAAAACACCTCGACTTTCAGGGCTACAGCCCCTTCCCCAAGCAGCAGTCCAAAACAGTTGTCATACAGAGGGTGTTTTAACAAGGACATGACCAAGCTGTAGTGCCGGGCTTAGTCCTGAAAATGCTGTGAGTCTTGTCCCACGCAAGAGGGAAGTGAGGTTTGTTTCAATGCCACGGCAAATACTTCACCAAGAAGAGAACGCTAAAAAGGTGTGGCAAGTTCAAACAGGGCAACAGACCAGATCTCCAAGGTGATACAGGCCCAACTGCCAAGAGACAGAGAGAAATACTGACCATCCATTTCCACCAGCAGCTGGTTTAAGGTCTGCTCCTCCTCAGCATTAGCAAAACCAGATATATTGGTTGAGCGCTTCTTGCCCACAGCATCAATTTCATCAATGTACACGATGCAGGGTGCACGAGCCTGGGCTTCTCTGAAGAGGCTCCGAACTCGGGCAGCTCCAAGACCTAGAGGGGAAGGAAAGAAGAAATGAGCTTCATAGCTAAAATTGTTAGCGTAGCAGTAGAGCAGGATTACTGGCCCCCAACAAGACACCTGACCCCGAACAAACCCTCAGCGTGTGACAGTCCCTCTCTCAACACTCCAGGCACAAAGAACTAGTCATAGAACTCATGTCTTTACACCTTAGACACTGCTCGTCCTGAAGCATGCTGGCTTTTAACTGAGCTCCCAAAACCAGAGGGACTCTTCACAGCTGCTGTAAGAGGAGCTCTGCTCCCAGCTCCAGACAGGAACTCCTGTTGCTTCCACAGGTCAGAAGCAAAAATATTTAGCATGTTCCCACACACAGACCCTTGTCGGGTCTCAAGAGATCCGTGAAGGAAGGAAGAAGAGGAGGAAGATGGAAATCCCCAAGCACAGAGGCCATACTTCCTCCCATCAGCAGGGAGCAGCAGAAAATCCATCAGCATTCTCAATATAAGGAAGGAAGCCTCAGTCAATGGCTTTAGTAAGTAGAAGCAAGTCAGAGATGATGCTTTCAGGTGAAGAACCATGGCTTCCCACTGTCAGAAAGAAACTAGCTATAGAGAGAAAATGCATTTTAGGTACTACATAATTAACTATCCACTATCACTGAAAAACTTTAACATTTTCAGCAGAAATACCCAACTCATCCTTCTCACGCAACGAAATGCTAAAACCCTGTCCTTTGCGAGAGGCCCAGCCAAGTAACCTCTGCTCCCTTCCTCCCATAAAGCTTACCTCCTATCACCTCCACGAATTCAGAGCCTGCCATGGCCAAGAATGGCACTTGTGCTTCTGTAGCCACCGCCTTTGCCAGCAACGTCTTCCCACAGCCTGGTGGTCCAAGTAATAAGGCACCCTTGGGCACTTTAGCCCCAAGCTGAAGGTAGCGATCAGGACTCTAAGAACAACACAGCTGTGTCAGAACTACACCTGACACGAAGCATCTGCACAAGAATATGGTCTCCCAGAGCTTCTCGACTCTGTTCTCCTCCTGAGCAACCCCAAGCTCTAATGAGAGCAGCTACATCTGCAGTCTGTTACAGAACTGGAAATAAAGATTGAGTCACGTTGATCGCAGCACAAAAAGTTTTCAGCCTATTTAAACTGAGGCTGCTCAGGATGAGGATGAGGTTGCTCATGCAGGATGAAGAGAATATACCCTCCTCCCCAGGTTAGCCATCTAACCCAGAAGACAGGCAGCAAGCACTAGTTTTGGTCTACTTTTAAATACCTTTAAATAGTCCACAAATTCTTTGACTTCCATTTTCGCCTCATGCATTCCAGCTACATCCTTGAAACCAATCCCTTTTCCGGATTTTCCATCCACAATGGTGAAACGAGCCATCTTCAGCTGGTTCTGTGGAAAGGCAGCACAAGTACTGAAGATGCGCTCTGACTCTGGACAAGGCAGTCTAGAAAAGCTGTTTGCTATACTGCAGGAGACAGTGCAGCACAGCTATAGCCATCCCTAACAAAGAACATTACAATGCCCACCAATGCATTGCTGTTTTACCAACTTCTGCTCTGGAAATACTTCACAGCCAGACTGCAGGACCACTGACTTAAGCTTACCCACATTTTGTTGGGAAGAGAAAGCAAACCTGCACTAATACTCCCAACACAATCCAGCTCAGCTCTCTGTAGACCAGGCAGAGATATTTATTAAAAACGTGCAGAATGCCCAAAACCTTAACTGGGATCTTCTCCCTGATTTCTAAATGCTCTGATCCTTACTAGACTTGGGATAGGTATCGCTTTGAGGAACATGTATGGATGGTAAATAACTATCAGTGGTAAATAAATTACCAACACTACCTTGTAAATGTATACAAACAAACACTTTGCACCACTGCTAAATGCTGCCACCGCCTTCTACTACAACACAATCCAGGGAGAGAACTACAGGCTCTCAAACTTAACATGCACCACATTTCAGTCTTCTGGCGTGCGTTAAGCCACAGTGACAGTCAAAACAAGGATTTAGTTAAACACTCTACTTGTAACTGCCCATTATGTTCTGCTGAGAACAGCTATTCTGGATTTTTTTTTTTTCCCCATTTGAGAAGAAAGTTTATAGCTTCTCATGCCTTAGAAACATCAGTTTATCCAAATGAAGAGTTAAACATGCAGGGCCTATCTGTCCCCACTTATGCAAGGGCAGAAACTAGTCCTCAAGGCCCTCATTACTTAAAACTTCTTTAAACTATTCTTCTCTCCCAAGCAGCTGCACCCTTTTGTATAAAGAGAATCCCAAAGCCAGAAGAAAACTACAGAGGAGACCAAGTGGGAAACCTAACAAGGGACTGACTTCACCACTATTTTCATCCCCAAATCCCTGTGGTCAATACCAGTTCACCAGGGCTGATTTCTGCAGTGTTTCATCAGCTGATCCAGGCAAGGGTGGAGGATAAGAGGAGATTTAATTGATGTTGTAAGTGAGGCATGTGGCGTGAGGGGAACAGGCAAACACATAATGAAATCCAGAATCTGAACATATTTTATAAATTGAGAATTCATTTTGCAGAAAGCAGCAATTCCTACTCCTGGCTGTATGGGAGGCATATTGGCAGAACCCAGTGAAAAACACCATCTGCAGCTGCAACTCATTAACAAGCTTTGAAAATAGCAGAGCAAACTGGACTGCAAATTCACTGAGCTCAGCCCTTCCTGTCACTGGGGAGAGAAAGGGCCTCAGCTAAGGCCAGTTACTGTACAATCTAGTCAGATGATCAGGACAGGAAAAAGATGCAAGATGTGTCAAGACTGAAGAGTCCTTGGCATCGGTTAATTCTCAGTCTGCGTTGACTTTGCTGGGGAAAGGGGAGGAGATTAGGCCAACAGAAGACAAGACTACTCACAGGCTACAAAGCAACATAAAGATCCAGGATACTTACAAAAGCATTGAATCCTCCCACCCGGCTTGCAACCCTAATAAGGCGGAAGATGCTCCACAACATGGACACAGCAACAAGCGTCACTATCAGTGAAATGACGTCACTAAAAGGACAGAAGTAAGACAGGTACAAATTGCAGCATTCAGCCACAACTTGGTAAATATTACTCAACATAGCTATTTTCAGTATTTTAAAGGTCCTGACATTTAGGCTAGAAGTGCAGCCACGAGCATCCATGACTAAGAAAATGGCATCTTTACAGTTTTATATAAAAAACAAAAACCCAACAATTACATAACCTAGGAAGTTAAACAGAAGACACAGGCACATACTGCTTACAGCTGTGGAAGGAATTCCAATTTGCCATTCCCTTCAGAGGCATTTCTACTTATCGAACAGACAGGACCTTCAGGCAGCCAGGTCACATCCAGAGCAGAAGCTGGTGGCGCTGGCAGTCCTTCCCAAGGGAGCTCACTGCAGAAGACCTGTGTCCAGCAACGCTAGGAAGATTCCAGCTCCCCTAATGCTGGCAGAAATCCCAGCGCAACTCTCTCATTAAGAGGCTGCTCTGCTGAGTCTGGTTGGCCATCCCTGGTCAAGTCTCTCAGAAGTCCCTCACAAGGAAGTCCTACAGCAACCAACGCAATGAATTTTCTGGATCCTTTGCAGTATTTATTGCATTAGAAGGAAGATGTGGAGCAGAGCTGACAGTGCAGGTTTAATGCAATTACAAGACAAACACACCGAGGACAAAACATCCTGTGAGCTCTAAACACAGGGTACTTATAACGAGGAAAAAATGGTCAGACATGTCAGATGACAGGCTGGGACTTGAGGTACCCTAACTCAGCTCCTTGTTCTCCTACACGTGCCCTGCTTGACCCTGTGAAATGATCTTGCCTCACTACACTTTTGTTTCTTATCTTTAAACTAGGAATACATGTTCCACCTCTCAGAAAGGGATGATTTACTGAAGCAACGGGACCAGCATGTTCTATATACCTAGCTGTATTTGTTTCTTCTCAGCGAGAGCTCCTACGCGACACTGGAAGCTGAAAATCACCTCCAATTTGTCAACCATGCAAACAGAAGATTAATTCTGAAACACATCAAGTGCTTGTATCCGAGAGTAAACTGAATGCAAACTGTAAGTGCTCTGCACCTCACAGGTTCAAACTCCACACTTTGAAGTCTCCTGAGAGAGACTTCTGACCCTACAGTATCTCTAAAAAAAACTCTTTTCAGAGGCAGGGGAAGTAGCTTGTGCTGCTAACTGTTCAGTGTACTCTTCCTATCACACAAACTTTCATTTTAACAAAATTTGCAAGTTCTGAATTTCAACTAAAGATTTCATACTGCACAATCAATTTAAAAAGTTTATCTTCACATAAATCACACGTTAAAAGTGCAAAAAATGTCATTCAGAGGACATGCAACTAGACAAAATCCTGTCAGGGTATTTTCTCATATATGAACATGGTATTTATTTCACATTTTGGAAAGACATCTGAAAGGAACAGCTGCACACTGGCCATCCCCACCTCCACTGGGAAAGATACTGCGCTCCAAACCCCACAAGCTACTAAAAAAAATAGATGACGTGCACCTCTGCTTTGGATGGTGCGGAAGCAGGTGACCAGGCCATCTTGGCAGATAACCGCAGCAGTACGAAGCTATCTTTCTTGGTTGTTGGGGCACGGGATTTCTTTGCTTAGCAGACAGCACTACTGTGCTGCACCTCTCTCTCTAGTACTTTAGAAAAGACAACTAGTCGAGAGCTCTCCAAAGGCCTGTCTCTCCACACACTCACAGAAAGCATCCTTCTACATAAGTAGAAGCCATCAGTGATGCAGGTGGACTCGTTCAATAGCCCAGTGAGTGAGCTTTACAGGTCTGTTTTGTACTCTGGACTCCATAAAACCTATCTTGCAAAAGCAAGCTGCCAGTCTTAACAGAAGTGCAAATAAACCACATCAGTGGCAAGTGACCACAGAACACTAGTACACCATACGAAAGCACAGAACAAAGCCTAGCCAGTGCTCTGTAATCTTTCGACAGATTTTTACCTCTTGCTCATTGTAGTTTATTTCAGAATTAAAACTTTCAAGCATTGACTTTTGAATTACTACTATTTTTAAAAGCAAAGGATCTTGGTTTCAGGTAACAGAAAGGGGCTGCAAGTTTAATAGAAGTACTCTTCTCTCACTGACATTTTCTATCTTAGCATCAAAGCTGCTCTGCTCAGTATGTGGCTCACAGCTGGAGCGAGCACCAGCACAGGCTATCCTCTGATCTACAGCTGTTGGAGAAACAGGCCAAAACTAGGTGTTTATTTTTACAGACTGAACCACCACCATAGGCCTTACTCAAAGCATTTTAATGGGGAAAGGCTTACTGCACCATCGACACTCTCCACAGGCCAGGGTGTAACACCACACTTGTTGAGTCAGGATTTCTATCTCACATTGCACTTGAATAATGAATTATAAGGACAAAAAGTGCTCAGCTGTGCAAGAATGCACAGCAGCTGACAGACTTTACTCAGACCTGCTGACACTGACCAGAAACATTTTGGTCTGCTACGTGCTGTGGTTCCAGACATCTCCTTGAGATCCTCATTTTTGAAACATTAAGGCACACCTAGAGCATTTTTGAAAGACCAGCCAGGTGCTCCAAACCAGGGACTACTTTTTCTGTTCTGCATTTACATAACATTTAGTTGGAAGGAACTTTCCTCTCCAAGTGAGGGATGTTGTTGCTGATGTAAGATTAACAGCAATCACGAGTTTATATCATACTTTCCATAAAAGCCAGGGTGTTTGTAGGAAACAGGGATTCTCTCTCTCTCATCAATATTCAGCTCATCCTCCGCAGCTCTCAGCTTCTCTTCGAATTTGTCAATGTTTGCCACCCGCATTGTGTACAACAGGGTAACGTTCTGGGGACATGCAATCAAAAGCAGCATAAAAAAATTGTTAAGTGTAGTATAAAGACACAGCTATGAGCAGAAGAGGCGCACAACATGGGCAAGTCAGATAAAAGTTAGCATTGTTATATTCCTCCATTGGCCACACCAATGAACTTCTGAGCAGATAACCGATACTAGGACTCTGAATGAAGTTAGAAACACCTCTAGTCTTTCCAGCACGTTATGAAAGCATAAAAGCCAAGAACCAAATCTCAGCTCTCTAGAAACAAGGAGATGCAATGACTTTGTAGGCAAGTTGGAAGACAGAGTTAGTATTATAAACCTAATTATAACGATACCTTGGGCCCAGTCAAAATTTTACAATACATCTGGAAAACTACATCATTAGGAAGGAGGCCTTTTGGGTGTTGTTTCTGTATCTTTCTCAGAAATGAATTTCATCCAGCAATTTCCAAATGGATCATAAATCACAGAACTAAATGGGATTCACCCAAGAACAATATTTTAACCTCTCAAGCTAGTTTAGTAACTCTTAGAAGTAAAGTAAGCATGCAATCAAACTTTGCTTTTTTTCCCCATTTTGGAAGATTTAAGAAGGAAGTCTGATGGAGTTTGACAGAGCACCCAAAACTAAAATCCAAACAGGAGAAAATTTTTGAAACTAGATCTAGTAATAAGACTTTACAATCATCTTCTAGACACCTTCTGACATATTAGACTGAGCTGATAAGAAGGAACTAATGAATTTTCCCAGCTTTTTAAATATCCATAATGTTTCCTTCCAGGTCACTATTAATTATTCTTACAACTTAAAATAAAAATCTTAGTTTCCAGCTTGATATGAGTAACAGAAGACCCCTGAACTTCAAACAAAAGAAAGAGGAAAAATTAGTGAAGAGCAAATTTACCAGCTAGAGTTTTGCTGAACATATAATTCATTAATTCAATTCTTTTCCACAGTGTAATTTAAGATCATCTATTCCAATTATAGAAAGTCACTCACAACTTGTCCACGCGGAGTTCCTCCTGGGTGCAGATAAATTTCCACAATATCACTTTCTGGAACCACTTCGATTCTCTGGACCTCCCCCTTTGACAGCATCTCATTGATGAAGTAATTCCAGGAAATGTTGGTCCCTTCTCTGTTCTCACTGACCGTGAATCGAAACATCAGCACTATTAAAGTTATAATGAGGAGTGCCCGCAAGCGTTCAAGATGCATCTGATTTTCCCTTCTCCTGCGTTTCTCCTCCTCTTTAGGAAAAAAAAAAGATCAGAGAAGAAAGACATGAGCATGTAACTGCAGAGCTTTCTGACCAAAAGAAGGGACAATTAAATGACAAAGATTAACACAAACGGTACCTTTAGTGTGTTTGTTGCATGGTTCTCTAAAAGCACTATATTCAGAGGCAGTACCTAACTTGCTTGCACAGGCCATTTTCTAGCTTGGCTTACAAAGGCAATAGGAAGTTATGTGACTTGCCCAAGGTTACACAAGTGAGTCAGTTTTTTAGGTTACGTTACATTTCCAGACCTTTCTGGCTTCTAGACTGGCAGGCCACAGGGCCTCAGTTGTACGTACGGAACAGCACCAGGTCAAAAGCCTGGTTATGAAAGCACAAGCACTCAGATGTAAACTTAGCAGTTGCCTGGAAGGAGACAAATTTTGCATCCTGCTAACCAGCAATAATCTGCTTGCATCACATTGCTGTTTTTCCAATTAAGTCTGTTTTACTACAGCAATATTCAGCCGTTCCCCAATGCCCCGAAAGCCACGCAGTGAGGCACTGCATACGCAGATTACAAACATGATGGAGGACTGCCTCTTTCACTTCAAGCGCTGCTTCAGTAAGAAGAGGAACCGAAGCATCAGCAAGCCAAAGAAAGCCCATTACTTCCAGAATTTATCATGTACAAAGACAGACAGCCATCTCTAACGTTTTGAAAAGCTCTGATCAGCGTTTCGTGTTTTAAGGCAGTCCAGTCCTGCTCCAGGAGACTTCAGATGGTCATAGTCCACTAAACCCATTATGATCACACCAAGTATCATTCTGTTCTAAAATGAAGGACTAACTCACTTGCCTGGCCTAACACGGATATAGACCAAATAAAGCCATCAGACCCTTGTTGCTAAAAACCACTCAAGCATGACTATAGCCCAATTCTAATGAACATGCTTCTACACTGCCTAGTCCTCAGGCTGTTGCTAACATATCCACTGGAAGTACATCAGGAGTGAGTAAAGCTAGTCTTAGTGTCACTGCTGAATCACGTAGCACAGTGTTATAAGGGATAATTGCTTCCTGGTGAACTCCCGATCTGCTGGCACCTGTATCACAAGACCAACAACAACTCTACTACCTCGGTAAATACCTGCATTTGCAGTAAACCTAAAATAGCACAGAAGTGATATGCAGTTTATCTTTGAATCAAAATACACTGCAAATCAATCTCATTGTCTTAATGAAATGGCACATATTTTCTCCCTTGCTACATAACTTTGTGTTTAAACAGGCTTGATAACTCGTCCACATCGAGGATACGTATCAGGATTTGCATACTACACGTGCTTTCCCCCACCTTTGCTGTACTACTGACATACTGAAGTGATGACATGAGAAAAAGGGATGGCTTACTTGGATTATTTGCCACCAAACCTTTTTCTCAGGCTCCCAACATTTGTTTGTACTGCATAGGCAAATTCAAAATTCTGTGGTAGCACAGTTCAATGTCAACTGCCAGCTAGCATTTGAATTGTTAAGCTGACAACCAATATCTTCCTCTTTCCAGTTATATGTGGAAGTTCTCAATATATAATTTACTACTTGTTCTTGATATACAATTTAACATCAACAGCAACATGGCATGCATAAATACTATTCTACACCCAGAAATAAATCAATTCTGTACCACTGGGCTGCTAGCGCATCTGCCCGCTGCAGCCCAGATTAGATTTATTTGTGAATTCATAACAAGTGCTCTGACACTAGCATTTATCACTAGCCACCAATTAGACCCTATACGCACTGCAACAAAACCAAGGGACAAACATATGACCCAGTCAGATGCTAAAAAAAGTACTCTGTCCTTCAGATACACAGCATCATTTTTCACCCGTTTCCTAGCTCTGCTCCACATTTAACAGGAAAGGCTTGTTCCTAAATAGAAACAATGCAGCTTTTCAGATAAGGTCATAATTTCAAAACACAGTGACAAGCTCAGACACTGCGTCGAGCCCATCCACTTTGTTCTTTGATGCCATCTCCTCACTTCTGCATTATCTCCTAGATCCAGCTTTATTAGAACAAAGCAATTCATCACAAAACTGCAGGCTAACATCCAGTACAGTCCTTTTAAAGAAAATTAAAATATAGTACGGTAGAGGCCTTAGTCTGGGCATTATCCTGAACTACTGAGCAAGTTCTAAATAAGTTCATAGAGAAAAAGGAATGACTCTAGAAAAATGAGTACTGACATGAACATAGTGTCCATCTGTTGCTATACAAGTTCCTTGGAGATCTCAGAGTCAATTAATACGAAGAAGTGCTTTAGCAATAAATTTCAGACAAAGTCAGGATGCACGTAATATGTTCTAAAGCACACATTAACTGAGGATGTTATTGCAAAAAAAAAAATCACCACAGGGTAAAAGCTGCCCATGAGATATCTCAACACAAACAACTTCTCCAGCGTCTAGGATCTTTAACCTACAGCTGAGTAATTTCAGAAGTTTCTAGAAAGCTAGAAGACAACACAAAGCTTTCTTCTACTCTGCATTTAATTAAGGACAAAATTAATATATTTCTAAGTTTATGCAAAATATGACTGTCTTTACAGTACAACATTCACAATGCACCATAAGCTGCCCCACAATACTCAGTAAATGAGAACCAGTAACTGGATGTGACACTTGCAAGCAACAGCTGTGGGAATACTTCCAGCTCTTTAGTCTCAAAAAGCCTCCATGAAGCAATGATTTGCCATTAACCCCAAATCTGAACTCTCTGATTAAAATCTTGCAAGGGCTGCACTGACAGTTTGAAGAGTTCTTTTTAATAATTACTGCAGAGATGAGTATTCCCCTGGAGACATGGGGTAGCATTCCACCTCCCAAAGTCAAGCTATCCATTAATCACAGGAGAAAAGAGGCCATAGAACACAGCATGTTACTGTTTACTAATTTTAACAACTACAATACCTCAAGGCACTGTGCTCACAACCACCCTGTGTGGTCTCGCAAACCACAAGCGCCCCAGCCTCTAAGCTCTGACTTCCTTAACGAGGACTCCGCGATACCTGCGCTTGCATCCCACTGCTGACTTCACCCCAGTTAAACGGATCAAACAGGCAAAGCCACTGCTTTTGGCTTAAAGAGACTGCATGCAATGACACGAGTCAAGCTAGAAGTCATCAACATCTGATTACTTTTACTTCAAAAGTTAGTTAATTCAAAGGGATTCTACCACCGTGTTTAAGCACAGCAAAGGAAAAGCCAAGCTATTACATCATCTGATGATACCTAGGTAAAAATCTATAACATCACACTTCTTTTAGATTAAGTGCTTTCCAACCTGCAGTACAAAGGTCTGGAGCCCTCCATCTACAGAAGACTTATCCCTCACTTAGAAGTCCAGGAAACAAGCAGCACAGCAGATACCCATGTGAAGTCCCTGAAGCCATCACCAGCCCCTGCAAGCATCAACTAATGCCATAAAGTGAAGAAAATGCTCAGGTCTTTGCTATGTTTCTGCAAGCATTATTGAAAAGACAGAAGAATGAGGCCTTCATCTGGACCACTTCTGACCTCTTTCTTAAAAAAATCCCCAGGCTAACAGTCTACACCACAGAGCCTGAAAACATGCCTAATCCAGACCCTAGAAACTTTGTATGCACTTCAGGTCTTGGGAGACTGGAGGGAAAGAACATGTATTCACAAATGAGCAAAGAATTTTCCTTACAGAAGTGCAAAGGAAGAGTCAAATTACACTTTTTAAATGGAATGCAGCTGTTGTGAATCTACAAATAGCAAGAAGTTGCTGACAATACCAAGACTTGAAGGGACACCCACAGACCAACTCAAATTTGAAAAATCTTTGGTGAAAACCTACTGGTATAAGATAACTGGTAGAAGATACAAGGATCAAAACACTGGTCTGTCAGAAGTTACACAAGGTTTTTGTCTGGTACACAAGTCATTCTCCTTCACGTCCCTGTGACTTTTTAGTGTCATGAAATTTCTCTCCCCCCTTCCCCCAACAAGCCTAAGGTACAGAGAGGGCACAGACTTCTCAGCATAATCTGTCATGCCATGTAGCTCCCTAGGTTTCAGGACACATTTAGTGAGATAAAATTCATTTTCAAAAAATCCTGTACGCTGGGATGCCTGCGGCTTAGACAGTGCAGGATATGCAAAAAAACCAGTATCTTGGAAGACCAGTTTTACAGAAAGAAAAATTCTGAACAACCGCCCTTAGTAAGGCACCTAAGAACTCTTTAAGTGATCTATTTTTAGATTTGAGCTCTGTAAACCACTAGAAGCAGACACATCCACAAAGACAGTAAATGACATATAAGAAAAACAGATTCCAGCTTCAATTTGTATTAACATTTAGTTCTTTATTAAATCAAAGTGCTCTACACCAAAACCTCCAAACTAAAACTCAGCAAATACTGTTCCCCTTCATAAAGTGGCAAAACTAAGGCAAAAATCAATGGAATTATTTCGACAGGATGCAAAGCAGCACATAAAGAGCATCAGTTTCATGACCTATCTTAAGCCTTAGTATTCCATCAGCTAAAACAAAATATCCCTTCAAACGTGTTCATAGCCATAGGCTCGTACGGGTGGTGAGTTACAGGAACAAGCTTGCAGTACGCAGAGCTGAGCATTAAGGCTAGTATTCCATGCTGTCCACCCTTATCCCTCACACACGCACACAAAAGATTCATGTCATTAAATATGCTTTTGGCACATACATACCCTCCTCCTCCTTGGGAGATTTCTTTTTGAATCCTCCATTCTTATGGTTACTCCCTTGAGAGCTCGAAGTAGTAAAACAGTAAGTGCTACCTGCAGGCAAGCACAGTTAAGCAGTTACTACCAAAGACCTCAGGTGACAGTGGGAGAGGTGGACCGAGGATGGCAGAAATACATGCGAGCTCCAAATGCACAGGAACCTAAGTTCCACACCCACCCAAGTGCACAGCTTTGTTTGTGTGCCAAGGAAATGAGACAGCCTCACAAGAGGGAGCAATGGGAGGGACAGACCCCTTCAGTTTCCTTATACAATATACACTTTTCAGCAATCCAATCAAAATACGAGTTTGTTCAGACATTATTTTAATATGGCAAAGAAATTCATCTGCAAAAATTTCTTCAGTACTGAAACATTTACACATTCCCCAAGGCATAACCAAAGTTAACACTGGTACGGTCAGTTAAGAACAGCCTCATGCCAGAACTGTAAATGCATGCTAAAGAAAATTATGCGCTGGAGTGAAATGCATGTTTCTCAGTACGTGCTCGTAGGATACTCTAATAAAAGCCAAGGAAGTACGGCTAGAAACAGGAAAACTTACAGTAGCTGCTACAAAACAATTAAGTGAAGGCCTTTTTTTTTGGCCACAAAAATTACAGAAGCAAGGCAACTGACTCAAGGACTGCAGCTTCTATTTCTCATGGTCTTCCATGAAGGCTCTGGAAAGAGGAGCAAGCCCAGAAACTGGACTGCTCGTCAACTGCTATTTTTACTAGGGGACTCACTGCCATTTGAAAGAGTATGCATATATTTTCCCTTTTAACTTTAAAAACAAAAACACCAAAACAAAACAAAAAACAGAAACAAATGAACAAAACCCCCTCATCACAACAGAGCAGCTCAAGCTCACCAGGCCCACAGTGGCCACAACAGCAGAGACCACTTTTGTTCAAATGTCAAAGGCATCAGTAAACCTGCCTTCCCAATTTGAAGAGAGTAGTGAGAACAGTAATTGCCTCTGTTTTTCTATTTTTGTACTTTTGCTCTAACAATTCAGATAACACTTTATAACATACACTTTTAACCTGTTCCAATGCGAGGTTTTCAGCAAGGTGATATGATTCCTGACTAAGGTGAACGACAGCTTCTTCTTAGGCTTTGCTAATGAGACACAGGAAGATTCTCCAGTCTGAAGTCTGCTGTTTTTCAATCAGCTTTTAGGTCTAATGACTCAAGTGCTTACTTAATCACACTGAGCTCCCTGTGGAAAGGTGCCATTGTTCACCTCTGCCACCAAAAACCTACAACCCCTGCAAATGGCACACTGCTCCCAAAGCCAAGAACAGAACAGCTTTATTTCAAGTTTCAGAAATGCAAAGTAAGGCAGTGAAAGTAAGGAAAAAAACAACACTCTTACTAAATAAGACCATTTTTCCCCCTCCGCTTGTACAGTTGCTCTTCAGGACTCACCTAAGAGATTCCAAAGCCTGACTGGATCTCGAATTATGTGCTGTTTCAATAGGACTCCGCTGAGACCTTGAAATGTGGGGGAACGGCTTTGTGACAGAAGGCTCTGAAGAGGAAAATAAAGGGGGAAAAAAAAAAGACAACTATTGCAGAAGTATTGCTACTGCTTACCATTTCTGTATCCCATGAGACAAAGATTTCTAAACATGAAAATACTGTGGGTAAGTTGCTGGAAGCCCCAAATATTATTCGTGGCTGTGCTGTGAACTTGCCATGTGACTTTGAATATGTTGTTTACAACTCAGTTTAAAGAAAGCACAGGTATAAATAGAAACATATACTTAAAACACTTGAGAACTGTATCTTTTTCCTTGCTGTACCTCTGCTCTTCACTCTAAAGATATGCTGGAAATCTACTTTAAAATGCAAACTTACCCTCCCACAGCAGAAAATCTTAATAACTATTTGTAACCCCGCTGCACAGCAGTAAGGATAACATAGCTGTTTTCCCTACAGTCATTCAGCAGCAATCCTACAGTTTATATCCACATTTAAAGGCAATTTCACAGCATCTGAGAATTGACATGAACTAATACCCTGAACACAAGTCTTCCCCTTTCTCAGATGTGTGAGTCGTCTCACCATCCCTCTACTGCACAGAGGCAAATTTCTGTGCAGCAAGGTAGACAGGAGCACTGGCTAGGCTGAAATCCCTCACTCTGTTTAACTTGTTTGCTAGGCAGCAACATAACTACTTGTGTTAGCCTGAGAGAGTAACCTCCTGGGATCAATACTTTTTGGAAAGGAACAGCTCAGGCTAGTTTAAATTGATCACAGAACTGTGGTGGTAGAAAAGCCTGGCATGATTCACAAAGCAGTCTCACAATTGTTCTTCCTCCAATGCCGATTTGGACTGCCCGTACTTGTTCACTGCACTGAAGAGAAGCACAAAACTGTTAAATCATGTCGGAGGCCTAGTTTAAACAAGAACCTTGCCTTCTATACGCATTAAGGGCAGGCTTTTGAGAGCACTGCAATACCAGCAGCACAGCAAGGTGCGGAAAAAACGCATCCATGGCGCACACCGGCATGGTGGGTGGTTATACAGACTCACAGAACGGTTTGGGTTGGAAGGGAGCTTAAAGGTCACCCAGTTCCAACCCCTGCCACGCGCAGGGACACCTCCCGCTGGATATCACAAACGATGCAAAGACGCAGCGAAAATGAAGTTAAAAAGAGCCTTTAATCAACACCTGCTTGCTCATGACAGCCTAAGCGTTCTCACAGGATGGCATTATATACCGTATTGTTATATCGGGTCTTACACGCATCGCAGCATTACGTGTACGACGTAACATCGAAATAATGCCTTCGGGCTGGCCTAAACTGAGACGCTTCCCCGTCACGAGCCGCCTCCATCCCACCACCCGCTCAAACGCCCAGCCCAGGGCCCCCCGCGGCCCCTTCCCCGGCAGGGGGCCCAGCGCCACCCGCCCCGGGCCGGGCTCTCCGCGCCCGGTGACACCGGCGGCCCCCGCACGCCC
>VXAL01016284.1:0-110782 GCA_013399475.1 Chauna torquata | reverse complement strand
TCGCCGCGGCCGGGCTCGGGGGGCGGCCGGCGGCGGGGGGAAGCGTGCGTTGCGGGGGGAGCGCCTCGCTGGGAGGAACAATACGAAAAGTTGTCTGAAATGGTAATTTCCGTTTCCCATTTCATCATCCCCGGGTAGGCGTTAGCCCTGTGTGTGCGTGTGTGTGCGCAGAGGATGGAGCTGAACCGAGCCGCCGCCAGCCAGCCTGGCTGATCCGCGCTTATTTATTTATTTTCTAGCTTAATCTTTAAATTGCTCGGTGTTTTTCCTCCTCGCAGAAGCCTTTGTGTGCATGGGAGGGGCTGCCCGACACCTTTGCCCCTTAGCGAAGGGGGGGGGGGGAAATCCCAACCCCAAACAGCTGCACTCCTGCAGCCCGGGGTTAACCTCCCCCTGCCCGGGGGACTGCCCGCGTGCTTAGCGGGGCGGCCCGTCCTCTGCGCTGCCCTCGCCCCTGGAGGGGCCTGCGTGAGCCGAGCCCTCGACGCCCTCTGCCCTTTCCAGGGCCAGCAGCTGCCCGGCGAGGGGGCGTGCGGCTCGGGATCGGCCTCCGTCGAGGCCCGGGAGTTGGTGTGTTTACGGGCTGGCTCCTGCGCCGAGCTTGTGGTCTGTTTTGATATCCAGTTGCAGGAAAGGGTTCCTCCCCCCCTCCTGGATTTGTACACAAAGTGCTCTCTTACCGCCGGGGACGTGGCCCTATAGGCAGAGAACAAATTCCAGGCAGGGCTCTCGAAGCGAAATTCCCTGCTGAGATGGCTTCTGGAATTGCGTATGGACCGTTCCTTCTCGTGCAGGCAGAGGTTTCTCTGAAAACGTCTTGCGAATGTAACGCTTTGTAGCGGCTGCCTGCTTTCTGGAAATGCTGAGATGCGTATAAATGTAAGGAACTTGGAGCGAAACGTGTGTTTTCCTTTTTCTGGTTTGCTCGTAAAATGGAACATCTTTACATAATCTGTCCGGTTGTTGCCTTGGTGGGGGCGGGGGGAGCGCTCCACGGAGTTGTGGGGAGGGAAAAGGAGATTAACTCTCGCATGTTTTCGAATAGCACTGGTATGTTCTTTTGTGCGTGCTCTACCAGGAACTAAATATTTGACTTGATTAACTTTAAAAAGTTGGCATTCTTACAAAATGGATTTACCAGCAGATTAAGGGTGCGTATCGGAGCGCTTTTCAATGGTTGCAGTGCCGTGCAGCAGAAGGGTTTAAACTGCTACGTGGGGTATGGAGCGAGACCTGCGCTGGCTTCTCTGCCTCGGCGGGGAAGTCCTTAGGCGCCGTGCTTCGGGCTGCCTGCGCGCCGCGGCCGTCGAAGCCCCGTGACCGGTCTTCCTGCCATGGGAAGCGCGCAGCCAGTGGAAGATCTGGCTCCGCGGGGTGGTCCGTGCGCGTGGGTGCGCGCCCGTGGCTCCCGCTGGAGCCGCGCGCCTCTGCAGCAGCGCGAGCCTCGCGCCGTCGTGCCCCTGTCCCCGGAGCAGAGCCGTGCCCACGCCACGGCGGCCGGCCGGCCGCCTGCTCTCGCTCAGGCACGTCGGGAGCTGCGGGGCTCGGCTCTTACGCAGCGATGCTCCGGGTTCCTTTCCCCCTTGGTTCTGGGGGAACGTGTCAGTCCTAGGGGAGGTAGCGCGAGGGGGTGCAGGACTTGCCGGGGCACATCTCGTCTGCGTCCTCCCTGGAAAGGGGCGGTGTGGGCTGCAGCGGAGCGTGCTGCGAACCTGTGCTGTTGGGCCAGCTGGGGCTTGCATCACCTCCAGCCCTGTCTGAGTAAGTGGTGAGGCTTTGGCTTGCGAAACTCGCAGGCTGAGTTGCCTCCGCGACAAGCATGGTGAGCACGAGCCCTACGATTTCTGCCCTCTGACTTGATCAGTTCCCACCTTTTTTTTCCCCGCTTGTTTCTGTTCTAAATAGTGATTGTAGAGGCCCGGTCTTCTGAACGCTGGCTGCTTTGGCAGGCTGGAAGCTGGAGGTGTTGAGCTTAGCGTTTCACAATTGGTTTTGCTGTTCAGTTCTGCTTCTGCTTTTAGAAGTGAACTCTTGTCTGTATCTCCACTTCATAAAAGTGTGGCTCAGGGTGAATAGATTTTTTTTGTGCTGCTTTTTGTTTTTATGATGTTGTAGTAGTGTTTTCTCAGACTAACGTGTGGATTGTCCAATACGGATATTGGGTTTGGATGGGAGAAGAAAACTCAAAAACAAAAAACACACACAAGAACAAACCAAACAAACCCCAACCTCCCCCCAAACAAAAATGACAACAAAAACAAAACCCCTTCAGCAAAGTGTTGGGCTTCGTTTCTTTGTGTGTGGTAGACAACCTGTTAAGATTATTTTATTTTCTACTTATGTTTTAATTCACTAAATCCCCCCAAATGCTTTTAAACAAAACGAAGCGTATCACGGTGTTGTGCGGCGTTCTCTCTGCTCAGTAGAGCAGACAAATGTATTTCTCTAGGGTCAGTGCAGACTAGTCGCGTTAATCAATACTGTACCAGCAGCGTTCTCTTTCAGTAAACCAGATGGACTACTTACAACTGGTGGTGATTATTTTAACTGTGTAATTGTAACATGGCTGCGCCATGACGGTGTTTCCTGCAGATACTTCAAAGGAAGGTTCCTGACAAGTATATCTTACAGCGTTTAATCTGTGCTCTTTGTCTTTATGTTGTGGCTTTTGGACATGTGTTTGAAGTACTACGATTTTTTTTTACCTCCTGCTTTTTTTTTACGTTAAGAGAGCAGTGCTCCATAATAGCGAAGTGTCTCAAGTAAGGGTATGAAAGCAGGAAAGCTGCTTTCTGGGGACTCCCACTGTGTTTTACTGGTTTCAGTTGGTTTTAGATCCTTGCAGTGACTAAGGCAAAAACTAGGAAGAGCTCTATGCTGCTGTGAGGAAACGGTGGTATTTGGAAATAGTGCTTGAATCTGCTATAAGCGTGCATGTTTTGGGGGAAACGTGTTCTGTGGCGACTGAAGTCGTAACTGGGATGTTCTCATTACTTGGTGAAGAATTCCTTCTGCAAGGAAAGGCAGTTCACAGGACCGGAGCTGCTTAATTACATTTCATAAAATTAATGAGTGGCAGCTTTCTTACGAGGCTAGCCCCTCGTCTCGGCCTGCGTGGAGTACCTGAATTTCAGGCTTGACAGTCTGCACTGTGGATTGAAATTCCTCCTTGGTATTCAGATTTAATGGAGGTAGGCACGCAGCAAGTAGTGACAGGTACTAGTGCTTTTCAGTACAGCGAAGTAAGTGATACTTGGGAACACTTGTGGGGCGGCTATTCTTCTAATTGTGTTTCCCTGATGAGGCGCTGGTAAAGGTGGTGTCTGCTGCCTCCGTCGTGGTCGTGACCAAGAACTACGTGCATTCCAGTTGTAAAAGGCTGTGCAGAGAAACCGGTGTCTCCGTGGCAAAGGCTCTAGTGTTTCGTGATAAACTTGCATATATTTTTACCCCATCTAATTTAAACAGTCTGCATGATACTTTACAGGAATGATTTGTATGCAGCTCTTAAATATTTTCTTCTCCCTGCGAGAGATGAGAGGCGAGGAGCTGCCTTTGCTGAGGGCACGAAGCTCTTCGGTTCTCAGCCAAGTCTTATGTAATTTGTATGCCACTGGTGCACAGTAATAAAAAATACTTGCATAAACGTTAAAGGAGAGCCTGTGTAGTCAATTATCTGAAATCACAAGCACCCTAAACAGTATGGGCTTGTGCAGCTATAGGCTTAATAAAGCGTGCTTAAGCAAGACGCTGCCTTTGGTACCCTGCTGTGAGCGGGGCAGGAAGCAGCCGGTGCCCGTGGGCCGGAGGCTGTTCTTGTGTGTGTTCCGCTGCACCTGGGATTTTCAAGCTTTCCCACGTGAGAACGGGCGTTTTCTGGAGTATTTTCTTGTGCAACTGTTGGGTGCTTAAACATCTTAATTTGGGTGGCTGTGCTGGCTTCATCTGCAACTAGTTACAGGTGATGCCAATTTGTAATCCTTCACAAGTGTATGAAAAATAAAGGAAAAGGAGCTTAAATGCTAACAGCAGCGAAAAATCTGTTTGGCATGTAGTGCGCATGAAGAGAGCAGGCACACGCGTTGGGCTGTGCAGTCTCCGTCAGCCGAGCTGAGGGCTTTTAAAAATCTGTTCTAATTTTTATGCTGTATGTGGAATGGCTAATCCCATAAAAGCCTCGCACCTTTTGACAGATGAAACGCTGCTGTTTCTTAACTTATTTGAGCAAAATATTTTTATAGATGGTATTAGCTCTGTGGCTCCAAGGGTAATGCAGTCCTTACACGAGACGGATCTTGCTTTGATCTGACGGCTTTCAAGATCCATTTCCAGTCACCGAGTTCCATTAACTCTGTTTATAATGGTGCCCTCAGACTTTTTTCTGTTTATATGACTCTTTAAGGTGTTAATGTTTCCGTGTATACGAGTTCTCTTTAATAAACTGAAGGAATAATTGGGGTCAGAAAAGGAAATAATCCTGTTGGAAGGTCCGTTTAATTATATCGGATATTCTGGGCTCCCGAGCGCTTCCCCTCGATTCTCGGATGCTTTCCCCCAAACCGCCAGGCGCAGGAGATGGCCGCGTCGCCCTCGCAGGGCAGGGCGCTGACCTCGGGGCTGCCTCCGGGAGCCCCGCGGGAGCGGGCAGCGGCTGCGCCCTCGTCCTGCCCGCGCCATCGGCGTAAGCTCGCCGTGCGGGTGCATTGTCCTGCTCGCTGCAGTGCCCTCGTTGTCAGCAGGGGCCGAAAACGCGGTCTGCGAAGGGGACTCTGCCCCAGACTGAGCGCGCGGTAGTCCTCAGCGCGGCGGGGCAGCGACGGGGAGAGGGAGCTGGCTGATGTAGCCAGAGGAAAGTGGTGGTTTTGTAGGTCAGGGCTGAAGGCACTGCCAGGGAGGGGATGTGCAGCGTGCATTGCTGGCTGCCTTGGCCCTGCCGTGCGGGTGTGTGCAGCGCTGCCCTTGGCGTTCTCGCGTTGAATTACTTCTCTGCTAAAAATCCCTAGGCAGCCGCCTTTGCCCTGTCTCTAAGAAAACCAGACCTGCTCGTGTTTTTACAACAAGTCTTCCAGCGCAGATTATCGCGGTGGCAGTAGGGATTGTGTACCCGGGTTTGTGTTAGTAAACCAACGAGCGCGACATCTGATACTTTGTGGAAACAGCGAGACCTCGGTTCTGCTGTTACCGGTCCTGATCAGTTGCAAGAGCCTTTGTGCCGCTGCTCGCGTGCCAGTGAAACGCGCGCCTGTTTCTTCTGTGCCAAGCACAGCTTAGAGAAGACCTTGGAAATGGAAAGGGTAGAAAACTCTGTAGTATGTGTAAAAGCAGCCTTGTCTCCGTGGTACACGGAAGCAGCTGACCTTTTCCTTACGTGTGACCAGCGAGAAGGCATGTCCCTTCCTCCCGCGTTGCCGTCGCCTTGCTCTGAGGCGAGCGCTGCGGTGGGCCGTGGGTGCGGGTTCTCAGCCGGCGACGTCGGCATCCGCAGGGTCAGCGGCCGGAGGCGGTTGCCGGAGGAAGCCGGCTCTGGAACATCTCTGGAGAGACCGGCGGTTGTGCGGTATAGGAGAGGTCCAAAATCACCTACCTTTACGGCAGCGTAAAGCTGTTAAGTGTACCACGAGCGTGGCCAAGAAGGGAGGTGTTACCCTCAGGAAAGGGAACCCCGATCCGGAGGCAGCAGGCTGTCCCTGGGCAGCCCGTGCGGGAGGCTGGGCTGGAGTTCGGAAGGCACTGTGCTGCTGCGGGGATCTTGCAGGGAAGTGAAATTGCGTGTAATTAGGAGCTCTATTTAAAAAAAAAAAGGGGGGTGGGGAGAATACATTGAATGGCTCTAAAGGAAAATAAGGTGAATGGAAACTTCGTTATTAACTACAAAATTCTTAGCTGCGGTTCGTGGTCCATCTTCATTTTCAACAAAGCAGGCGTGAAAGTGCCCCCTGCCCCCGGGTGAGTTGGTGCAGAAGCGTTATCAGCTTATCTGGGCAGGAGTTCAGAGCTGTAAAAGCTATATCCTGCTTACACCTTCCAGCCTATCCCGTGACCCGCTCTGTGTAAACAAGCTGTACCAGGAGCTCCAAATTACTCGCAAGTAGCTGCTTTTCTGCAGGCCGGTTAGATCCAGGGGGAGGCGGCGAGATAGAGCCCGGGGGAGTTCTCCCTTGGGAAGGGTCCCTGTCCCGGGGGCAGCAGTCTGATGTCCCGCTGACTGCGGCAGGGACGGGACCCTACGAAAAGCCGTAATCTTCTGGTAGACTTTACTCTCTCGGTCCGTTTTCCGCTCTGTGCGCGCCGGCGGCTGTTGCAGGTTATGCAACGTCTGCGTTATCGCAGCCGCGTACGCCGCTGGCCGCGCGGGCCGGCGCTGCCCTGGCTCCAGCGCTGGGACGTGCCGCGGGGCCCAGCCCTGCCGCTGCCGCTCCAGGTACCTGGGTGGGATCGGCCGCGCCGGTGCTGGCAGAGCCGCGGGTGGGTGCGGGGAGAGGGGTGCGCTCTGGGGGGACGCGCGTCCCGCTCATGGCTGTTGTGCCATTTGAATGCCGCCGTGCGAGCTGTCTCCTTGGTTTCATCTCGCAGCCAGGCACAGGCGGATGCGTTTGTCCAGGCCGGGTGGTGGGTGCGTGAGGAACGAGCCCGCGCGCTTTGCGTGTAAAGCTTTATCTTCCTGAGCAGGCCAAGAGTCGTGCGCGCTAGCCAGGTTTGAAAACGAAAACCTGTGCTGCTTGGAGGTTCGCCTTTGACTCCAGCTCGCGCGGTTACTTGTCCTGTTGGCTCGGAAGGGACATGGGAGAATACGCCCGTTTGGGGAACGGGGCTGGTTGGTGACTGCTGCGCCTTCTCTAGCCTCCTTCCTTGCCGTAGCCTGCCTCTTGGCACGCGCTGGGGTGCTGCTCGGAGGTTGTCCCAGTCTCTGACCTGTTTGATGCTCTCCGTTTTGCCGGCAGCCCAGAAGGCTTCTGACTGGGGTCTGAGGTGCCCTGCGTTGCTCAGAGCTGCTCTGTTGTGGGTGATGGTGGTGAATTAAATTGCCTTCCCCTGTGATTAGCACTGGTACTGGGGTGTTAAACTTGTTCTGTGGCGAGCTGAATTGCCTTTCAGCCCTCCCTCACGCAAGGGAGGAGAGATCAGATGAGAAGTCAGCTTTGTGGCTTTTTCCAAGCGTGCTGAGTAGTGCTCTTTAGTGAGACAGCTGTAGGTTATAGTCTTAAAATGCTGAATTTACTTCTGCAGCCTGTTCTGTCTGGTAGCTTCCCCTGCTTCACTTGCCATGTTTCTTCTCCCTTCTGCCTGTCCCTCCCCTTCCCGGGCTCTCGTCTCATAGAGGTTCTGCTCTCACCTCCGTCCTCCTCATCCAGAATTCTTCTCTAGTTTTAGCTTGTCTGCCTTTTGGTGTTTCCTCACTTCTCTTCCTGCCTTTCTCCTTTTCTGTGAGATATCTTGCATCTTCATCTCCCTCTCGAGATCTGGGCCTTGCTTTTGCGTGGTGGGAGGAAACAGCTTGAGAATGGGGTGAAGCTGCCGTAGCATTGAGAGGTGAAGGATCTGAGGACGTGGAGACCTCTGCAGGGGATGAGAGTTTGGGGTGCCTGCTGCGCTGGGTCTGCTACTGTATGCCCGTTGTGCTTACCACTGACGGCTTGTTACCTCTTCTGCGTCTTGTCTGGATAGGTCAGCTCTTTGAATCTTTGTCGTACGGGCTCACCCTGTTTTTGGACGAGGGGGTTCTTTTCCATGACACTACCAGTAACAGTTGTAGGAAGAATTTACTCCTCCAGAGCAGTGCAGGTAACTGGAAGCAGGAGTAACCCTTCTGACAGTCTTGTCAGAGCTGTTACCTTGTCCATCTGGTGCTCATTCGCTTGGTGCAGCCTGCAAGAGTAGAGGAGGCTGCACGGGAGGTCCGCTGGCAGTGGCGCGCTGGGCTTGCCCGGGAGCCTGGCTTTCCCGTGGATCACCCTCAGCGTGCTGCGGCTTCGGGGCTGTGAGCTGCAGGGTTTTCTCTAGGATTTTGCCTCTTGTTAGCACGCATTTGCCTACGGTTACAGAGAAAATGACTTCTCGAATGTGGATGCGTTTTGTCCCAGTAAGGGGCAGAGCCGGTCCTCTGCAGGAGGATGCAGCGCTCATCGGCAGAAGCGCGGTGCGCGGCCTGATAGCGCTGGCGGCTGGACAGCTGGTTTGGCCTGGTGGGAGTCGTCGGCTGGAAGGCCGGTGGGCACGGCGTGCGTGCGCGTAACCTGGTCTGCGCGCAGAATATCAATACTCGCTGTTGCAGACATGCAGCCTGGTTTTAAAGTTCTTTTGTGAGAACAGCGTTCAGCCCCTCTGCTGCTGCAGCAAGGAGCTTCGGTAGGAATCCAATCGTAGCAATTACTGGAGGTTTTAAAAGCAACCTAGCAACTGCTACTGCGGTTTGATTTGCAGATTTCTCTAGCCTAAGATTGGTAGCTGTTTTCTTTGCGTTGTGTGGGGAGAGAGAGGTGTGTATCGTTGTAGAGAGAAATGTGGAGGGGGGATCGTGTCTGTGCTGAGATCAGTGACTAAATGAGCTGAAATGGTAACGGTGATGCTGCTGTGGGCTCTGCAGCGAGCGATCCTCAGGGAACGTGGAGCATGACTGGAATACATTTGGTGGTATGTGAATTTGGAGTTTGCGGGCAACCTAAGCTCACCTGTGAAGATTTTTGTTACCCGGATACTTTGACCTGACTTGCTTTTGTCAACAGTCGCACCGAGTGATTAACAAATGATGCTCTCTGCGAGCGCGGTTATGTAAAATGTTAACGCCCTGCCTTGTGTACATCAGCATTATAATACGCAGCGGGCTTTGGGGCGGACTTCAAAGAAAGTAGCTTGCTTTATGGTTGGACCTATGAGCAGTTTTATGTACAGGGTGGAGTGAGCTCGCAGAGAATATTGCAGTTTTCCCACTGTCATAAAAAAGTTATGGTCCTCATGATTCAAGCGTTGTTCTGTAGGTGGAGGCAAGAGACAGACTCCGAGGTCAGCGGGAGCGCGTGCGGAGTGAGGTCAGAAGTGCCAGCACGGGGCACGTCTGTCTGCTGTGTTCCCAGCTCTCTCCATGGGTTTAAGAAGGGCCTGGCGCTCATCCGCCTCTTCCCAAGAACCCCACAACCGCGTCGCTCGCGGGGCAGGGGCTCGGCGGGGGCGTGAAACGTGGCTGAGGGCCGCTTCTTCCACTGCCGGCTCTTAAACCGTCCCCAGACGTGGTGCTTCCGCGTGGAGGAGAGACTGTAAGCCAGTTTGTAACCTACTTTCTTTCTTCAGGCTTTTCTTTGGGGTACGAGCCAAGGGAATTAAAACATAAATAAATGGCTGCCTTTTGAACCAACCTCATTCCAATTAACTTCACTCAGGCTTCAGAAGACGTTTAAAATCTGAGATACATTCCCTGGAAAAAAGGACTGTTTGGGCTAACCGGGCACGGTGGAAGAGCGGGATAACCTTTTTAAGCCTTAAACTTAAAAGCTGCAGGCTGTTGTAGGAGAAGGCGCTCCCATCGCCTCTGCTGCTTTCGGACGGCGGCAGGGCGCGCGAGGTCCGCGAGCGCTGCAAATCCTGGGGTATAAAACGCAGTTCAGTTCTCAATCGGTAAGGTACAGCTGATTAAAATAAGTCACTATTCCAGTTTCAGTCAGATCTCTATAAATATTCTGAGCGACTTAGCCTCTCGTTTAAAACATTTTCTCCTGGGATGAGGAGGTATAAATGTGCTCTTTGTTTGCAGCCAGGAAGACCAAAGGATCACAGCATTCCAGAGCCTACCTGTTATATCTTCTGCAAAACTGCTTCTTAAGGGATGTACGCTGTATCTGGATGTGCAGATACCTTTGTTAAGGTGGTTTGCTTTCCGTTCTGTTAGCTTGAAGCATTTTATTCTAAATACGTTAAAACTTGAAAAAAAGCCCCCGACCCTTCTCTTTGGATGATCCATTAGCTGCCCCGTCTTCCCTTTTATTTATTTTTGTAAACACATGTGCGAATGTAAACATTTTATCCAGAATGGCCTCGCAAATGATCCTGCATTAACATATATTGTCATGGAGAATAATTTTCATTTAACTGTAATTTGCTTTATATTTTCCTCCCTGGTTGCTATAGAAACACAGTCCGATGTGGCAGTGACTGCTAACAGGAGCTGGGTTATGCGTCGCCTTTATAATGGACCTCTGTTAATCGTGCTGCCGTTCGCACTGAGGGAACCATGACTATTTGCAGGAGGCACGTTGTTTATGTAAACTGCAAGATGCCTGTGGTACCTCAGCTTAATATTCGGAGTTATCAAGGGTGCTTTTCTGTTCTGCAGAAGTTTTGTCCTGAGAACGGCCTGTGTGTTACGGTGGCGGTGGGACTGAGATGTGTTTACTGAGATTTAGCGTCAGTTAGACTTCATTTTCAGTTTTCGTTTCATCTGCTGTAATGGCCTAACTGGTAGTGTTCCTTCCTGGGGTACATGGCTCAGCTTAGGATCCTTAGCGTTTGGAACACCGGGGTGAAACATTTGTTATCCGTATCCGTGCACAAAAACCTGGCTTTGCCTAGTAACGCGCGTCCTTCTGCTGGCCGTTGCAGCCAGGCAGGCACCTTCGCTTCGACCCCGAGCCTGGCACCCAGCAGCAGCGAGCCCTAACAGAGCGATACCAAAGCACTCCATCCTGCTTATAAGAAAACGGTGTTTTGGCGGAGAACAGGGGTGGAGGCAGACTTTAGCCTTGCGGGCTGGATGTGGATTTCGGGTCGATTTCGCACCCCTCCTTTTGGCTTCTTTGTCCACGTCCGTCTCCTGCCAGGGATGCTGTTCCTCTCGACTCTCCTACCTTGCCTCTCGATGTACTCCCACTCGGGAACCCGCGGGCGTGGGGAGCGCAGACGGGAGCGCCGCGCGTGTCCGCTGCAGCTGGCAGCGGGAAGCTGGCTCTGCAGCTGGAGGCCGGGGGCCGTCCCCAGGCAGACATGACGCAGGGCTTTGGGGGCTGCCTCTGCCGCGCGAGCCGCAGCGTGGTGGGGGCTTGGGCCGTGTCTGAGAGGGGCCGGGGGCAGCCGTGGGTCCCGCAGGCACGTGAAGTGCGTGCTTGGTCTCTTCTCCGCTGCGACTTGACGGGTGAAGTGCCACGCGATCCCGAGGAGTACCTGTGCCCAGGCGCCTGACGTTTTAGGATGCGCTGAGAAGATAGAAGGACGCTGATCTCTGCCTTTGGGGATGGCGTGTTGAAACCTCGGAAGTTCGTCTCCCAGCTACCAGGATAAGGGTCATGGTGGGATCGCTTCAAATTGAACTCGCTGTTTAGCAAATGATTCATTTTTGCTTAATGGGATGAGCTAAAGGAGAGAAAATCAGCCGCACGGGATTTTCTTTTGTCTGTGTACTTTCATGGCCGAAACCTGAAATTGTAACTTAAAGATGTGAATTTCACTTGCCTCCGGAATCAGATTCCCCAAAATGAATGTTTAGTTTGGATTTAGGTCTTAAAGAAGATTTGTACGTTGGCCCTTTCTTTCCTTCTCTTCGCGGGTAGGCGCCACTTGTCCCTTACGTAACTCCAGATGATCCCAGCACGTGGATGCGTTCAGATGCGTGTGGCCTCACAGTTATTTCTTGGTACTTTACGGAAAGAATTGAGTAACATTTTGTTCCGTAACGCAGTATTAAGAAGCCGAGCATTTTTTCTGTAATGGCGTGTAAACAAGTAGTGATGACCTCCTATTTAAAGCGTTTGGAGGAGGTAGGGCCGAGGAGGGGAGGCAGGGCTGAATCAGGTTCTGTTTTTCCCTTCCTACACGCCCTATCTCAGTACGGTTTTGCTCACCTTCCACGACAGCCACGAGCTATTATAAACGAACTTGAGGTGTAGGGGCCTCTGCTCAGGGGTGTCGCGTGGCTCCGTCCCTGTCGCGCACCTGCCTGGCTTCCGCTGCGCCTGCTGCTGCTTGCAGGGGGCAGGTGTGATGCCTGGTCAGAGGCTGGTCTCGTTTGAACGAGGGCCTGAAAAATGGCGTGGCTGTCAGCAGGGCTGTGTGTCTGGGACCTTGTGGAGACGTCTTGTGGTCCCCCCCCACCTGTCGTCGCTTAAGCAATCAGAAGTGATCGTGGGTGTTCCTCGGTGGCACACCTGGGACATCAAGTGCCCCTCTTCAAGGGGGGAGGTAATGTATTCCATGTTCTGAAAATGCCAGCGTCTCCAAGCTCTCAGACGGGGCAGTCGGCGATTTGTGGCGATTTGTGGAATGGTGAACACTTACTCTTTGTAACTCATAGGCTTTTTTCTGAATTGTACTCCAACTTTAACCTCAGCTACTCAAAAATCGTGTTCCACACCAAATGCTTTATAATTTGCAATTGTTTTACCCAAGTGTCGAGCATTAAAATTACAACACTGGAAAACATTAGGAAAGAAACGTGCGAGCCGGTGCCGAGCTGAACGGTTCTTCCAGGCCTCGCAGGCACGGCTCCGGCGGGGCCGAGGGGAGAGCCGGGGCTGCGCTCTGGCCTGCGCTTCCAGCCGGGGCCGGCACTGGGTCGGCAGAGCGTCGCCGCGCAGCCTGCTTGGGTCATTTAAAGCAAAGAGCCGCGCGAGGTGGCGAGCCTGAAGGCAGCTTACGTTCTTTGACTTCTTCCCAGGTCGGAGGCTGTTGCCGTAGCAAATCTTTGTGGTGGTTTTTTTCCGAAGGTGCAGTCCTGAAGGGCTGCTTGATGAGTTGCGATGTGAGCACGGTCGTCAGTATAAACCAAGCGAGTGGTGACTAAGTTACCTTTTGTGGGTTCGCTGAATACACTCTCTGCCCGATTATTCTGTTAAACATTCATTCGTTAACAAAGAGAGCAGAATGGCTTTGGTGGCAGAGGGAGTATTTGACTTTCTGAAGCTTCGCTTTGAAGCTGGAAATACTTTAAGGTTCACTTCTTCGCGCTCTGTTTTGGTCTGACTGCTACTACGTTACCGTATCGGCAGTCACGGGGAAGTGTTAATCGCAGATAAAGCATTACAAAGCCCAACCGTGCTCCCGCTCCCTCCTGTTCCTGGGCGCTCGGGTTGACTCTGAGCCACTCCGCGTTCTGCGTCGCGCCTCGAAGGCGGCGGCGAGCTCCGCTCCGCTGGTCGCGATAGGGCTGGAGGCGAGAAGCGCTGCCTGGCGCGGCCCGAGGCGGGCCCGTCGGGGCGAGCCGCGGGGAGCGGGAGGGCTCGGGGGGAGCGCGGCAAGCGGGGTTTCTCCGGGGAGCGGGCGGACGGTTGCCTGCTCTCTGAACAGCCTCCTTGCGAACGGCCCTCTCCGGGGCGCGAGGAGAGAGGAAGCTCCCACGGCAGGCTGCAACCGGGGAGATTTCCACCATGTTGCTGCCTTCCAGTGTCTGTAGCTAAAAACATTCAGATTGCTGTGCAGCAGGCTCTTGAAGAGTCTGCTAATCTTTTCCCTTTAGAAGGAGAGTTGTTGTCACGTCAAGTACTCTATATATCGTATATTTGCTGTGCAGTATTCCCATTTTGCTTCTTCCGCCAAAAAAAATGTGGAAATAATTGTTCAGGCTGGAATTCCCTCTCTGACAACAATAGCAGAAATGGGGTGGGGTGGTCTGAAAGTTTTTAACGATGCAGAGTGTTGGAGGATCTATCTCCCAAGCTACCCAGGCTTCACCACGTGATTCTTTTTTACTGTTTAGTCTTCTACACAAACAGCAGCGCTCTTACAACTGGCTGTTTAAATAGTTTTGACCGCTTCTGTCTCTTCTAAGCAAAACTGATTGAGAATGCTTTGTCTGCATCAGATCTCATTTACTCTGCTCCATTCTCTCGTTTAGCTCCGCTCATTTGGTTGTAATTTAGCCCTTTTTTTGGATGAGGAAGAACGAAAGCCTACCAGACTAACACCTATAAACAGTAGTTAGAGTTATTGCTACCTCTGCGTGCTGTGATTCATCTTTGAGGCAGACAGCTTGCAACCCTCGGTATCTCATTGTAGTTCCAGACAAATTCGGATGTTGTGTTTCAGCGTTGCTGGCGTACGAAGCCTCGGTGGTGATGCTTGTTTATTGGAAGGCTTTGTTTCCAGGTAACTTCGGCAAATACTTCATGGTAGCAGCAGCACGAGGGCTAGTTCAGGCACAGCGCGGATAGCTGTAGGTGAGTTTACCACCTTGTGTTGAACAACGTGGTAGCTGATGCTCCGGCAGCGAGCTGTGACTTCAATTCCTTCCGTCCGTGCCAGTGGGAAGCTGCACCGGGTGTCTGAGTTCTGGGATGCGCGGCGGCTGGCGGCGCGCTGCTGGTGTGCAACGCCGGGCGCAGCGCTTGCTGTTCCCTGTGCGTTCCTGAAAGGGGTGAGACACAATTTTTACCTCTCAAACTATTTAAGATTCACGGCATGTTTTGTCTCCTTCCACGTTCGGCTTTACCTTGCCTCCTTCTGAGGCAGAAGCTGACCTGCTGCATTTGCTAGGATTTAATCTGCTACACCTGCGTGTACATTCCGAGACCTTGGTGATGCGAGTTAGTGCCAGGGCTCAGGCTTGAGCTGCTTGGACAATCTGAACAACTCGGGAGGAAACTTTCTTTAAAATATAGACGGCATTAGAGGGACTCAGGCTTAAAATTAGAACTGTTCTTGATGCGCAGTTGTAGTTGTTTACCTTGAACCACAATTATCTTATTTCCTGAGTTAAAAACGTCACGTCAGCTTGCCGAAGCAAGATTTGATGATGAAGGAATTGTTTTTAGCCACCAGCAGAGCAAAGAACACTGCAAGTGGAAGTCTAAATATGATTTTATAACCTAAAGTACAGCACGCTCAGGGTTTTAAATCGGCTCTGGACGCTGCGTGGGCTTATGGGTAGGCCATTTGGCCAGGGATCAAGGGACTCCGGCTTAATCCTAACTCTGTCCTTTTGTCCTCTGCGTGCTTTCCTTGCCGCCCTCCGTGCGCCTCGTTTGCGCTGCCGCGTGTTTGCAGGGCGGGATGTGCCCTTTTTCCCTGGGTGCTCGTGGGTTTCTCGGGGTGCGGCCTCACGGTGGGGCAGGGGGAGGCGCGGGTCTCCCCTCCGGCTGGGGCCGCGCTGCGGGAGGGGCAGGGGCAGGAGGGCCCCGCGTGCCCGGAGCCACCGGGCCCTGCCGCGGGACGGGGTGCCCCAGGCGTGCTCGTCTGGCTGCCGCGCTTTGTGGCTTAGAGGTGCTCGCGGGGGTGGCCTCTGCCCCTCTCGTGCCGTCTTCCAGACCCGCTTTCCGTAGCCGACGCGAAGCAGGGAGGCAGCCTGCCTGTTCGTCGTGGCTGCGTGGTGCTGGTGGCACGTTCCGTTTTCAGGAGAATGGAAAATGGGAGGGGAGCAATTTCCTTAATGATGGCAACTGCTACTTAAGCCTGTTCAGGGCTTATAGAAGGAAAAAAGTACTGGTGGAAGCTGTAGGCGCTTTCCATTTGTGGTATTTGTAAAGACTCGTTTTATTCTGACCTGAACTCGCCAGGACCCAGGCAGCGGGGAGAGACGCCGTGTGTGAATCAAGGAGGTGCCTCCTGAAGGCTTCTCCTTGCTGTGGAGTTGGAGGCGATGGTCAGGCGCTTGCCATTACCGTGGAAACCGAAGGCTTGAGCATGTTTTAACAATTGCATTTTTCACGTTGTTTTCTGGGAGCTCCTGGATCATCAAGCCAGGGCGGCTGCTGCGGCAGGTGGCTGTGCCCTGTAATCCTCTTCTTGGCTGCAAGTACCCCGCGGTGGCCCTTGAGCGAGACCTGCGTGGTCTGAAGAAAAGCCTGCGTCTGGGTTGTGGAAGGAGCCAGGTGAGCTGCTGGTGTGGCTGCAGGAGGCTTCCTGGCTGGGGGGACCGCGTGCTGCTGTTTGGAGCAGGTGATCGTGCGCTCCCTGGAGAAGTTCGCTCTGGTTTTTCCCTTTGAGAGAGACTACGTGTATGCTCTTGAAGGCGGAACAGTGACTTCCTTGACTCCTCCTTGGCTAATTAGTGCTTTTAATAAATGAAATGCCTGCATCCTTTTCACAAATCAGCTTTCGGAAAGGAAATAGTTCAGTTATTAATAGTAACCTGTATCCAATTTGCCACTGAATTGCACGGTTGCAAATATGAGACGCTAAAAGGTGACAAATGTGGCTGTCTCTTTTCTTGAGAATGTTCTGTGTTTTCTCGATATGTTAAAATTGAGCATAGAGGAAGAGAAATTGCAGACTCATATTTTTAAAGAAAGTGGTACTCTTCCTACCCTGGTAGCCTTTTCAACCCTTGTTCCTTCGCTTAGGAGAACTTAGAGGGAATTTGAGTGGAATGGATGAGTGAAGGGCTCTCGGTAAAGCTACAGGGAAGGTGTGTGTGTCCCACTTGCATTTAGGAGGAATGAGAAGGAGAATGTACCTGAAATGTGACGGCAGCTGTGATCTAACTTTAAATTACTGGTTTAATTCCAGAGAACATGCTTGTCGTTACGGCCTTGTTGAAGGCCAGCATCTTGGAGCTTAGCTAGGACAACTCGAAGCTTCCAAGATTTTTCAGCTCGGCTTCGTTCAGTTCAGCGCCGTGGGGTTTTGTGTGTGGGTAGTACCTTCCTTCATTTCTGCAGTTCACCTTTGGTTGTCACTTTTGATAGGGTATCAGTGTATTCTTTATAATGCATCTTTCAGATCTCAGGTGGTAGAAATTCCCCTGGGTCACTGGGGGTTATTTCTGTTCGAGCACAGTCGGTGAGGCGCTGGGATGGATCTGACAAATGTAAGCTAGAGAAGCTGGCATTCAGACTTGTTTGCCAGATGAATCTGTTGCAATTCTTTTATAGGTACTGTGGACAGGAATTGAGTAATCTTCTGGCTGGTCTTTGTTACGAGCTTGAATTTCTGCAGCTTTCTGGTATACACAGTTTTCTAGTACTTGATTAATTTCTTTTACTTTTCCCATAAACCTTGCTAGTTCGTCAGCATCTGGGAATATTATTGCCTGTGCCGCTGACTATGGTAGTGCTCATATTCCTTTTTTTCTTATTGTTTGTGTGCCCAAGAAGAGCATTTGTTGTCTTTGCCTCCTGCCTTTTACTTGAACTTGGTTTGTGCTGGTGTCTGACCTGAAAGCCTCTTCCTGGGTAATGCTTTTTACAGTGTTTGCTTTTCAGCTAGATTATACCCTTCATTTTACCTGCCTACATGTATGCAGCTGTGTTTAAGCTTTAAAAAAAAAAAGCTATTTATACCGCCTTTGTGATTATCTGACTATAGAATAATTGGTTTGGAAACTTACTACTTTTCAGATGGGGCTCAGCAAGTGTTTAGAATATGGAAGTTACAATTTCTTCTGTTCATTTTCATCTGAACTAAAAATAATCATGGAACAGTTTTGCTTCGAAGAGGCACATTTGTGCATCCTGTGCCTCTTTCAAATGGTTTAGGAGTTAACAGCTTGCTGTACGCTGAAATAAACAGCTGGACAGTTCTGTAGGTTTGGTGTCGAGTATTATCTGGATAGCTAACCAGTTCAGGTTATGTGAAAGTAGATAGGATGCTATAGTTCTGTGCTGATTTCTTTTCCCAGCAAGACTTTCTTACATGCGTAGCACGTATACTCATTTTTCTGTGTACCAGTAATAAAGAAGGGTTCTTCCAAAGCAAGGCAGTGGCTCTTCGAGTGTGTCACACGAAAGCACATACAGATCATTTAATAAGGAAATGAACGTGATTATGCATCTTTTTTGGAAGGGATTCCACCAGGTTGCAAAAACTTTGCAGTCTTAGTTAATGATATTTCATATTGCAGCTCTAAAAACAAAAAATGGTGAGGGTCTGGAGGATTATTTGGAAGCACTGGGGCTAATGAGCTAGGATGCTTGTAGCTTCGTAGGCTGTGAAGTGCCAGCGCATCAGCGCTTTTGGGTGCCTGACGGTTGTCCTTTCATCCACGATAGGAGTGGCCACTTGTCTAGTAACAGCATCAGCTTACAGCAAGTGCTCCTAGTACAGCTGAGATTTCTTCATTCGTTTGCTGATGGAAGTGGGTAGTCTTTAAGGTGTTTTTATGACTGGCGGAGTTTGTTCTTTCACTTGTGCAGACTAAATCACAGCATGGAAAACAGTGCGTCCTCTGGCCCGACGGAACGAGTCTTGTCTCTGCTTGCTGGTACAGAAGGGCAAGCTAGAGCCTTGAGCTTTAGTCCAAGGTTGGTTAAGGAAATTGCAGAAACTGTATTTTGACTTAATACTTTCCACTCATCAGGGAAGCCACAGAAGGGTGGTAAGGGTGAAGGAGGAGAGATGAGAGAACATGCCTGTGTATTTCCAGAGCTCTTAATTGTGTGCGCAGAACTGAAAAACCTGGTTCAGTGGAAACTGTTCAGGCTTGCTTTGCTCTTCTGCCACATCACTCCAAGAAAAAACAAGTTACTTAAATGATTTAAGCTTTCAGGTTGTGCTGAGGGCTGGGACTGTTCTGACATCTCCTTTTTTTTTTTTTTTTTTTTTAAACTCTGCCAAGTACCTTTCAGGCTGCTTTCACAGATCTTTCCAGGAGGAAACAGTGAGTAGTTATGTAACTTCAGGGGTTAGCAGTTTTGAGAGATTCTTGAGGATAGGGAACTTTAAATGTCTGATATTGGTTATCTTGTTTCTTCACGATAAAGTTGAAATGTTGAGTAACTTAAGAGTTTATTGCTCAACTCTTATTGTGTTTGCAAGGGTTAAAATCATTGAGATGTTAGGTGAGTCTTTTGCTGATAATTAGTTTTTTAGTTTAGTGCAATTTAAACGCTTCTACTATCTTTTGACCTACTGAAATGAATTACAGAATTTTTATTTGAACATCCCAAGCCTTGTTTCTATAAAAGGAAGCACAGAAACGTACCATACACAAACGTCTTTTCACGTTCTCCTTATAAGCCTGGTATTTGCAGTATTTATAAAGTAGACAACAATAATATTCAGTCACTCTTCAGGGTCACCCACGAGTATTTGGTGTTGGGAGCTCGGTCAGGCTGCCACGCCAGTGCGTAAATACTCGAAGTGGTGGAGCTTAATGAACTGAAAAACCCCGCAGTTCTTGAGGAAAACCTGAAACACATTGAAGCTGGTTACTTGACATCACAAATTCTGGATTCTTCTCTTTCGTTGGAGGTCTCTAAATAATTTATTGCTTCCTGAATTTAGACTGCTGTCAACTCTCTGTTTCTTGTGGACAGTGTTGTCCATATCAGACTTTCAGTTAAGCTGCTTAGAGGACAACTTGGTTCTGCAGGTCGTAATTCAGGAACCACATCTTTTCCTTTCTTCATGCTTTTTTTTGATGGGATAAATTGAGCCTTAGGCTCTTCAGCCCGCATGTAGGTATCTTGATCTGTTTCTGAGGACAATATGAAGTTATTTTGTATTTTTTTCAAGTGGCAAAGATGACAGGGCTTTGAAAAATGTAGAATTGGCATGCTTATCTGCAGGGCAAAGTAAAGGAACTTTGAGACCAAGAATGTGTTGTCTACTTAGTTTCTGAAAGCAATCAAATTACTTCTTACTTAATGCTAGAGTTCTGCCCGTTTTGTCACACTCGAACATACTGAAGGGTTTTTCTTAAAAAAAAAAAAAAAAAAAAAAGTGGAATTCTCTCTGCACTTTGCTTTTCCGCTTGAGGAATTGCTGCTGTGTGAGCATCGTTGGGTATCTGCTGAAAGGCTCGCTTCTTTGTAGATCCTAGTGAAAGGCAGCGCACCTCTGCAGCGCACCGCCGCTGGAAACGTCCGAAAGCGCGCAGGCAGCCTGCTGCCCGTGAACGTAGCGGGTCGCTCAGCGTGCCCGGGGATGGTTCGTCTCTGAGCTGCTGATAGGATGCAGGCATTTCAGCTGAAGGCACGCTGTCTGTCTCTAATTCCTGCCCGTTTCTTGGGAGCAGCTTTCTCCCTGCTCTGCAGCCCAGCACCGCCGAGGAGCTGGCCGCACTTCCCAGGCCGGGAGCCGCGGCTCGGGCGCGTTTCACCGGGAAAAAAAAACTGCAGGAGGCGGCTGCAGGAGGCGGCCGCGGCTCCCTCCTGCTGCTGGGGCCGCTGTCAGCAGCGGCAGCGTCGCCTCTGTCGCAGAGGTGACCCCGGGTGTTCCAGGGAGACGCGCAGGTGATGAGCGCCTGGGGGCCCTGGTGCTGCCTGCTTGCGGGTCCCCGTTTCTCAGACTGTCGAGGTGTGCCGTGACTTTGTGGTTTCTGGCAGTAAGCGCCTGTCGTCGCTTCAGCAGCGGGGAAGGTGGGTGTTTGCGCGCGGGGTGCTGTGTAAGGCTGCGCAGGCGGTCTGGCCGAGTTGCTCTTCGCTTATCTACAGCGTGCATGTTTCTGGGCTTCTCACAGCCCTCCCTCCTGACTTGTGTGCGTGTACCTCCTCGAGCTCTGTATCTGAGGTAGTGGAGCTTCTCTTACAGCACGGCCGCACTCGTGCCTTGTGTGTTCCCCAGTGTATCTTTTCAGTGAGGCCCGCGGAGAGATCCCTTATTGAAATTCTGTCTTTTCCTTAAATTATGTTGCAGGAAGCATACGAGTGCTGCAGAAAAGGGCTGTCCTAGTCTCTCAGGATTTCTTCATTCAGAAGTTGGTGTAAGCCAGAATTAAACCTAATACTGATAGCCCGTTGTGCTTCCTAGTTCTGGATCACCATGGAATGTGAATTAATGCAAGTCTACTTTCAGACCGAAATACAACTCTCTACTTCTTGCTTCAAAGAGCACTAATATGAAAAAAACATGCTTGGTTGTGAGGTTGGCCTCTCATTTGTTTGAAATGAGACCTCAGCCATACGGCTCCTTTCGTGCTCGCGGTAAAACAGAGATTGCAAGTAGAACCCTTTTTGCGTTGTTGATCAAACTTAGAAATATCTAGATTTGTGAAAGGATGAAAAGCGAGTTTGATTCCCCGGTGACGCTGTGAAGCGACTCTGCATCAGTACAGAGCCGACGCAGTTCTGTTCTTCGCTGCGGCACCAGTCTGTGAAGCCAGCTCCTGCCCGGCCGCTGCAGGCGGTCGGCGTCCCCCTGCCGGGTCCCAGCTGCCCGCCTGCACTGGTCTTCTCGGGGTTCGCATCTTGTGATTAGAAGGTGCTTTTCATCTTCAAATACCGACTTCTCTGCTGTAAAGATACAAGATAACCTTTCATTCAAGAAGTTTGAATTATTTTAGTCCCGGCTTTTTTCGGTGAATGCTAGCGAAAGTTGCGCTGCACGCTGTCGGTAAAGTTTCCTGATGTGTCGGGGAGTGCAGCAGCGGGGATCGAGAACTAATCACTGGGAAGCTGCTGAGGACAGCGCGGTCAGTGTTAGAGAGCAGAAGCTGGTGGGAGAGCTCGGAGGTTGAAACACCCTTATTTTCTGATGGAACTGTCTGCTTACCTCATTTCCAAACTACTTCATGCTAATATAAAATAGAGCATCGCAAGTCTTGAAAGACTCAGTGTGTTTTGAACCAGAATCCGCTCTCCCTGAGCACTTCATTATCTGGCACTTGTGCTGCCCTTTCGGTGCAGAGGGAGACTTCGTGTCGGCTGCTTTGCGTTGCAGGATGGGCTGCAGCTGGCTTAGCGTGCACCTGAGCTGTCTGGCAGCGGGGAGCTCGCAGTGCTGTGATGTTAGTTCTTGGAGTGGTCTGTTTTCATCAGACCAGAGCTAAGAAAATTGGAAGGGGAAATTACGAATTGTAACTTAGGCCTCTGAAAGTGCAGGTTAGTCATAAACGGAAGCGTTGGATGCTGCCGGCTGGGTGAGGCCCAAATGCGTGTTGTCGGTCGGGTTTTGCCCACGATCTGCGCGTTGGGCATCATCCCCTGGAGTGTCTGCAGTATTTCATGATACGTAACCTGATGTTTTGGACAATTTCATTTTAAAAAAAAAAAACAACTACACTGTTAGTTGCAAAAGTTACTTGGCTCGTATGTGGCCACTAGCTCCACGTTACGATACTTACTGCATGTTTTGTGTGAGTTACGTAATGAATAAAATTGCCGTGTGTAGGCTGGGCAGCAGATGTAAACAGATCTTCAAAACTGTGTATTGGTGTCACGGGATAGGATTCCTTTAGACTTGTATAATACTTTTGTTCACAATTAGTCGTTACCTGTCAGCAAATAACACCGCTGATTTTCCAGATAATGCAGTTGGAGGTTGAGCGTGAATTTTTTTCCCCCCTTTGGTTCATCTCCTATGCCTGTTTAAGTGTATAACTCTAATCAGAGTTGTGACTTTTTGTGTGGAGAAGAGTGTAAAATGAATAGGAGAATCATGCTGGAAAAGGTGCTGTGCCAGTGTTGTCATCTTGATGCATCTCTGCAGTTCAGGGAACCCTTCAGTGCCCCAGGAGTTGCTTTCCTTGGAAAAAGCATGAGGGAGCTGTGTGTCTTCATCTCCTTGGCTCTCTTGAACGAAAAATGTCAAAAAACCCTTTGTGTCCTTGTGGCTTGTCTGAAAAAGTTCACCTGCTGCAGGATTTCCTTTCTTTCAGCCGGACCATGTGCTGCTATAAGCTGCTTTGCTTTCCTTGGATTTTTGTCCTGCTCCTCCTCATCGCAGTGCCTGGCCGTTCCTTAGCTGAGCTGGAGGCAGCTCGGCGGCTCCGGAGCAGCGCCCTGGGACCGCAGGCAGCGCCGTGACGTGCGGCCGAACGGCGGGTCACGAGCTCTGCGGAGCCGAGACCTGCTGACTGCTGCGTTGTGAAAAGATTATAGGGAACTAAATCTGCTGCTGTTCAAAGAAACGTTGTGCTCTGGAGCCTGGTACCGAGGGAGCTGTGCCTTAAAGTCGTGGACACGGAGTCTGGGAGAAGAAGAATAGGTTAAACGGGGTTTAAAAAGTAGCAGTTGGCTGCCCTCGAGAAACTCCCCGGTAAAGGCATCGGTGGGGGGGGGTTTAGAAAAAGAACCAAGAAGCAGAGCGTAATCAGGAGGAGCAGTATGGGAAGATTCTGGGAATTAGATGAGCTGTGCGAACTGGGGAGTCTTGTGCCCTTCGTAAGGGGCAACTGGAATTGGAGCAAACGAGTAACAGCGGTGGTTTGCTTTGCCTTTTTTTTCTTTTTTGAAAAGAGCGTATTTTGTACTTTGTAGTACCAATTTGTAATTGTGTATTATCTCTTACGTATAAAATTGTTGTTTGGAGTTCTCCTTTTAGAAGAAAAGGTAATTAGGGAAAATTCCGCATTTTCCATTGTCAGCCGGAACAGAGGTTCAGCCGCGTGTCCACCAGCGTGGTGTAGAGACCCAGCAACCGGGCGGGACGTGGGCTGCTGGGGGCAGCTGGCAGCGCGCGCGGGACGTGGAGGTGGCGGGGAGCCCTCCAGCCCCTTCGTGCAGACCTGAACAGCTTCGGCCTGGCTCGGGAAGGTCCCCGCAGAGCGCGGCGTGCGGGGGAAGGCCTGGTGCCTGAGCTTCGGGGTGCTGCTGCTTCTCCGGCACGAGCGTTGGCAGTCATAGCCTGCAGTGTGTCATCAGCTTGCTTCTTTTTAAAAAGTTCCCTTCTTGAGCCACTTCTCTGTGGCAGCGGAGCAGAAGCTCCGGTGTTGCTGTGACGCACCCAATGCATTTTTCGAAGTTCTGCATTTTTGCTTTAGAGCACACTGACAACGGCTGCAAGCGGGAGCCTGCTGATGCTGAGCAGATATCTAGCGGTCACGTGGTTCAAGGCGGACAACAAAAATTTGGGACAAGGCAGTGTTTTACATCCGCCTTTGCCCAAGCCCTCCAGTCCCCCCGTTGCAAACCCTCGAACGCAGGTGTGCTTGTGGGTCAGTCTTGCCCGCGCCGCGCGGTGATCCGCTGCGGAGATCTCCCAGCTCTGGCTGGGGACAAGCTCCTTCGGGAGCCGGCGTGCTCACTGCGGCAGCAGGCGGGGCTGGGTGACTCGCGGACGGGCGCTTGGGCTCGTCGCCGGCCGCTCGCCCTGCGATTCCCCCGCCAGTGCAGTAGGTAATTCCATAGAAGTTGTTCAAGGAAATGAATCGTGGCGCGGCCGGCAGTGCTCCGCGGGCAGGTCCTGCTGCCTGGGCACCCAGGAGCCTCCGCGGCGGGGGGACGAGCCTTGCCTTGCAAGTAAAACGGCTGTAAAGGATGGCTGCGGAAACCTTGAGACAAGGAAGTTTTTTAATCTGTGAACAGAAGGGTGATGGCGGTTACAGAACTTGGATGCTACTCTAAGCTTTCCCCAGTTTATTTTTTTCTTGTGTTCGTACAGACTTGTTATCGGATTATTTCTGGATTAGGCAAGGGATTTGTATTTAGCAGCCTTTGGGTACTCAAATACAGTATGATTGTTCTGAATGGAATTAAATTGTATTTTTTAATGAAATAATTCCTGTGTTTTTCAGATTGCACAGCGTTTTTGGGACACACCTCTGTTGGATTTTAATATATGTCCTGCTAGCAACAGCTTTCAACTATGGAATCGGTAAATATTTACCTTGCTTCTGTCCAAATCTTCTTCTATTACCTAACAAGTGCTTCTATCCTTGTTGATGTTTTTTAGAATTGTCTTTATTTTCTGTAATTTGAAGCTAAATATTGCAGCTTCTGTGGAGTGACTTACAGGTACTGCTAACCAAGATTATCTTAGGAAATGCTCTTCTAAGATACCCTTTCATTTTCGTGTTGTTTCAAATGTAGCAAATATTTCCATGTCTGTAGTGAAAGCAAAAGTTAACTTTCCTGCGGGGGCAGTCCAGTGCTGGTTTGCCCAGCAGACTGTGAAGCTTGTTAGTGCTCTTGACTGCTGAAGAATAAATGCCCTCCTACTTCTAGTATATCACAGTCCACTTTCTTTCTCTTCATGTTCAAAATGTGGTTTTAAAAAAAAAAGCTATTAAAAAGTGCCGGTTTAACAATGTTATGTCTCCTTGTGATTAGTATAATTGAAGCAGATGGCACCTATGTTTCATTTTGGGTGGAGAAACCCCCAAATATGCTGAGGCTACAGTTTTCATTGGATGTCAGGATTCAATTTTTTGGTAGCATTAGCAGATGTAGAAATAATAGGTGATCCTAGAGCAGAATTCAGGAAGAAATTGAGATTTTTGCCTGAGCATTTTGAGAGAGGGTGAGAGGGATTGGTGCTGTCCTGCGAAAGGCAAAACGGTAGAGACGTGACTGGTAGGAAGGCGTTTGTTCTCGCCGTTCCTTCCCGCGGTGCTGGCGGTTCGGCTTGGTGCGAGCACGGCTCTCGCGCTCTCCCAGAGCTCAGCGCCGCAGCCTGCGTGACGGCAGTGGTACGGAGGGGACGCTCGGTGGAAGCTCATCCTCTGCACGTCCGAAAACGCGATGGAGAAGGCTTTCAGCGGGCAGCCCGCCGTGTGTTGCTTCTGCCCTGGCGCTTTGGGTGCTTGAGCGACCTCGTGGTGCATGCTGCGACGGAGTTACTTGTGGTGAAGTTGTCATTGCGATACCAAAGGCCAGAGCTGAAGGAGAGCTGCTCGGTGGAGGCATACAGGTCTGCTCTATCAGGCGGCTTTGCAAGCTTGTAGGTTTCTCTTGTCCTGGGTTTGGAGGAGAAAATACATATATTATTGTCCATAATAATTCCAAGGTATGCAGATGGAGATAAGATGTTACTTTGGCATCCCTTGGTGAACATTAATAGTGGTGGAAGCCTTTCACAGTGAAACAGAACAGACTAGGCATCAGTAACTCTCCCCTGCCGCAGCTTAGTAATTAAAGTGTATCGAGTGTGAGACCTTTTGCTGTAGTGTGCAGTATCTCTTTCTTTAATGAGCACTTTGCAGTTCCCTGAAAAACTGAGCTGAATCCTGACATCAGTGATAAAACAGGTAGTTTACTGCCTATTGTACTGCATAGTTTGGTGCCAAGATTTTTCATTCTGAGCTTTGGTGTAAGTGGTGTTCTGCTTTTTTCGAATACAAGCCATACTTCTAAAAACAGGGTAGTATTAATTACAGTAACTTAAATGAGAACTTACTAGACGTTCAAGTGTATTTGCACAGTATACTTGCCCAGTGGGCAAAATGACTTGCTCCCTGCCAGATGAGAGAGCACCGAGGTAGGCTGCGTCTCTCCGGGGCCTTCTGGCCACGTCACCTGCCTTTTGGCCACTAATATCTTTCAGGGTTGTTACTGAGAGCTTGAATTTGTGCACTACATCTGTATGGTAGCCGCCCTCTAGAAAAGTGTGCCACATAAGCTTTCCTCCATCTTTAGCCCTTTTCTCACTGGATGTTTTGTGCTTTGTTTATATAAAGTCACGCTCGGTTGCATACGGGTCTAGCTGAAACCCTGGGTGGAGAAACCCGACAGAGGAAGGCTGAAGATGCACGTTGCGACAGGGCTGTCACACTGTGCAGAACGAAATTATTATTATGGAGTCAGATGTTTCTCCCACTTCTGAAACAAAAAGAACGATGTTGCTGTGTGGGTTTTCTGAGCCCTGAGAGATCCTAGTTAAGTGACCTTTTACAGTAAAACAAGCCTTTATCTGCTGCTCTGCAAGGACGGACTATTGCATTACTTAAACTGCGCGTTGGTCTGGGGTCTAATAGTGCCGTTCCTGGGCCTCTGCTGTACGGAGGTGCTGGAACGAGGGGAGAAGTTCAGAGTCCTCCAGCGCTGGCTGAAAAAGTTGCCAGCTTCTGGCAGGTGTACTCCGTGGAGGTGAATTGCTAGCCTGCGTGCTGCTGGGGAGCCTACGGCATGCGTGGGTGCCGCAGCTTCATGCGGGTATCGGCCAGCGCACTGATGCGCGACGTACGCTGCCGTCAGAGTAGCCCAAGGAGCGAGTGGAATTGATGTCTGGCCGAGGCTTGAGTGAAATCCACTTATCCAAAACGCAGTCGTTCCAGGAGGTCCTTGTCCTCTCTGTTAACTCCTAATGCACGAGCAAAACCCAGGGTGCCTCGTACTGGTGTGCCGAGCCAGCGAAGCGATGACGTGCTGCCTTCTGCCCCCTCTGAAGAGAATTTGCTGTAAGTGGAAGTGTTGGCTTCTGTCACTCGTCCGTTTGTGACTCTGAGTGAGGCTGCCTTTGTGTTAAACCTGTGAATGAAAATGTGCTGGGGCACAAAGGCAATGTTTCAGCGCTGTGTTTTGGTTTCCCCGCTTAAAGCACCGTGTGTGCCAGCATGCGGCTTGCTGCAGAGGGTGTCGCGTGGATTCCCTGCTGGAGGAGTCTGGGGAGCCTGGTTTCAGGGCCAGGCTTGCCTTTGCAGTAGGGTCCTGCTGCGTTGGCTCTGCTCTGGTGCCGTTCCACGCTCTGTGGCTTGGCGGGCACGCGCTGTGCCGCTCCCTTTGGCCGCAGACCTGATGCGGGGCGGTTCTGTCCCTGGGAGGCGGCTCGTGGCCATCCCTCTGCTCGTTCGGCTGTTTGCGACTGCGCGCTCTTAACCTGCTTGCCGAGGTATTCTGCACGGATATTTAGAGGTTTGTGTGGGTCGTTGGTGGCAGCTGGAGGAGCAAAAATAGCGTGATGTATTTGGGGAGGAGCAGAGGGCCTCTTCCACTGCAGGAAGTGTTATGAAAGTCTGAGATTTCTCCATTTTGGTGGATGGCTCCTTATTGCAAAATGCATGAGTTGCTGCAAACCCTGCTACCTTCAGTTCTCTAAATGAGACTTGTTTTCTTCAGCGTTCCGTGGCGATAAAGCGGAGGTCCTGTCTAGATGGAGAAAAGGGAGTTGGGTTGTTTGCCTGAGATGCCGGCTTCACATAGCCTGAATGTGTTGAGCCCCAATGAGTACGACAGATATTTTCTTGCTGAACTGTTTTGCTTGAAGCGAGCTAGGTTCACCACGTTGGCTTCTTTCTGCTTGTTTACAGCAAGGGCCTGCTGCATTACACCGGGCTCGTTCTGGGATCCGGTCCCTGCGCAGGAGCTGACAGCTGGTGCCGTTCGCGCTCTCCGTACGTCTTCATTAGGGAAGCAGAGGGGTCAAGGCTTTCACAGAGCAGCAGAGAGATCGCAGTGGCTTCTGATGGTGGTTTTGGCACTGGTATTTTACAGAGGTCATAATGAATATGTAGGTGTAAGATTAAAAGAATGAATAAGGTAGTGCTGCTAACAGAATTGCTTTTCAGAGCTGGAGCCTTGCCTTGTTCTGACCTCCCGAGAAGGATACAATTGTGAAGCTGAGGCCGGTAGTGGGAAAGCAATTACAGTACGTGTTTCCAGAATTGAATTGTCCTCTGAAAGTCAGATGCTACAATAATGGTAGCGTTGTTTAGATGGAATGTGTCTTTATTTAACTGTTTAAAAACATAAATAAAAAAATACTAAGCTTGATCATAAACAATTCCCAATTTTTACTGGTTTGGGGGAAATAGAGCTGAGTCTTCCACTAGGAAGATATCTCTTCACATAGGAGGGTTCTTCTGAGCTTTCAAGCTTTCCGTGTGTTTCAGTTCTTACTCCTCCCAAATGACGGGTTAGGTGACACCGCGGAAGGGCAGCATGCCGGTGAGAGCGGTGCGAAGAGCCAGGCTCTCCGCGTGGGCTGGGGGTCTGCGGGGAAGCCACGTGCCGTGGGGCGGATAGGTCCCGGGTAACGGCGAAGAAGCGGAACTGTGTGGCTTGTGGGTTTGGTTGACTTCTGTTGTGGTCCGCATCCCACCTCTGAAACGGTGGAGCCCTTTCTCTGTCATAAACATCTGGATTTTGGAAATGCCGTAAAGCAGCTGGGTAGCTCCTGGGGTGTCTCAAACGGGGCAGTGTGTGGGTTCGCGCTGGGTGTGCTGGTCCCGCAGAGGCTGTGGCCGGGCCAGCCGGGAGGTGGCTTGGTAGAACGCTGTCACCGACAGCTCCTCTGGCCTGGTACCCCTGCGGCGTCCTCCCGGCCCCAGGTGGGTGGGCTTCGCTGCCCTCGGGGGGGGCACGTGCCTCTGGCCCTTCTCGTGCTCCGTAGTGGACAGCACTGACGTGCAGTGACGCGCTCAAGTCGAATCTGAGCTCGGTGTTTAAAGTCCTGTCTTCTCCATAAGCTGAGGTGGCTTTTCTGCGAGCCTCGGTTTCCTCGTGGGTCAAAGGGACGTGAGTTTCTGGACACAACACCGCTGAGACCTGCAGAAAAGAGCTTTAAAATCCTTCCCCTGCCCCAGTGAGAAAGCTGGGCTTTCAGATGTGATCTTGGCATAAGCATTTGATTTGAGCGTTTGAATTACTGCTTTTACAGTTCCCTGTATTTTATCAGAATTTGTTAAATTGCGAATGTTATTCACGTGCCATTTTTGGCAGATGCCACCTACGTGCCCTCGATTTGAACATACCTTTTAGGAGAAGTGTAGGTAGGGAAGCTCCTCTCTTGCATGTCAGGTGTTAGTGAGTGGAGCACTTACATTAATTCCCTCAGTAACCTTTCCGCTGCTAATAAGCTAACCTGGCACGCCTGCGCAGTAGAGCATCTTTAATGAACAGGCTTGAACCAAGCAGAAACTTCTGTGAAAAATGTGTTGTTTGACTTGTTCTTTGGGTGGAATTCAGATCTGTGTGCTCACCATAACACAGAAGGAAGTTCCTAGCAAGAGCGACCCATAACCAGATACAACTTTTCTTCCATCTTCTCGTGTTCTGTTTTGAACCATACAAAGCTGTTGCAGTAGCTGCCTAAAAAGAATGAAAACATTTTCTTCCCACTCCATTTGGTTTTGAATGATTTTATTTTCACGAAGAGGCTGTGTTCTGACCACAAAAATCCTCATTTAAAAAAAATTATACTTTTAAGTGAGGACTTTGTAGCTTTGTATCAGCTGATGTGCTCTACACTTGGGAATCACAATTGCGTTTAGGAACAAGTTCATTACAGCAAGCTTCTAGCGTAGGCGGTGCACAAGTCAGTATTTCCAGAAATGACTGGCCGTTTCATGCGGGAAAACTCCTGCGGGATGCACGGGCCCGGTGACACAGGTGGCAGGATTTCGGAGAGGGATGCTGTAGGTTATTCAGCGTGTACGTGGCCAGTCGCCACTTTCATCGTTGTGCAGCGGTGTTCCTGGGCGCGACCCTTCCGAAAATAAAAGCACTCCGAGGCACGTGGAAGCGTTTCACATCGCCGCCGGGTTCCGCGCGCAGGACGCTCGCTGAGGAGGCGAGGTGCAGTGTTTGGAGCAGCTGTTGTATTTACCGGTGGTTTTGTGGGGCACCGAAGCGTGTTCTCGAGAGTGAAGTTGTAGTCTCTGCCCTGAGAAGTGACGCTCAGGACGTGAGACGGCAGGCTGTGGGGTGGAACAGCAGGATTACACAAAATGTGGCTGGAATTGCCCGTGTTCAGAAGATATCCATCGTGCTGTGATTAAGTGCAGATGATGCATTTGGCAGCAAGAGGTGTGCAATCTGTTCCTGCCCTAAGGAGCCTGCAGACCAAAGGCCTGCTGATAAGACCGGGCTCGCCGGTGTGTTTCTTGAATGAATAATGGTTTAGGGTGTTCTCGTTCCCTCGTCTTTTGCTCTTTAAAGTAATAGTTTAGATAATTATTTTCCTGGTGGTTTTGCTATTCAAATCCATTAGTTCTTCAGGTTTTGGGGAATGCGTTGGTGTCGTGTGAGTGCCGAGGGACTCGGCGCGTTCAGTGGAGCTTCCTTGCGCCGGCCGTGCTGATGGTCCTCGGCGGCAGCGCGATGTGGTGGGAAGCCCGGGACGGGGTGGGGATGTGGCGCGGCTGGACGGCCGGTGGCCTGGCGCGGTAGCAGGCAGGCGCAGCCTGTCTCTTCGTGTGGATGCATGAAAGGCGAAAGCGCTGTCACTGTAAGCAGGCGCCAAGTTGACGGGTGTGCTTTACCGATGTTCTTTGGAAGGGGACCCCTGATAAAAGCAGGAAATGCTTCCGAAAAGCTGGTCTTAAGCATGTGAAAACAGAGACTAGACGGTATCATTATTTCTGTTCCATAGTTAATTTCATGACAAAGCTCAAAATTTAGAAGAATGGGACACCAGGGGCTGAGACTTGCAGGCTCAGTCTGATTTGTTGCTAGCTTAATTAGATGCTAGAGAACTTGGGTGTTCTGACAGTTTTCGCAACTCTGCTGTTATTCGTTTTTTAGCAGTTTGCTGGACTTCCCCAGCAGAAATTGAAAGACAATTTCACTGAAGTCATTTGACAAGTTACTGCTTCAATTGCTGTTTTGATCTTGGGGTGAGATGGGACAGGCTGATGGCTTCCAGTTGTGGAGAAGGGCAGGAGCTGGCAGAAGGGACTTGGGGGTGTCGTGCAGACGCTGGCGTCTTGCCGCGGGCATCCCGGGACGCTGGCTCTCCTGGCCTTGGAAGGGCTTCTGTTTTGGTGGGCAGATACCTGATCTGCATCGCCCGGTGCCGCTGCCCAGGTCCTTGCGGGGCGGCAGCTGCATGGGAGCACTGGAGGAAGCGCAGCCTGGGGCACGAGTGAGGCCGAGCAGGTTTCCGACGCCTGGCGGCGCTGGCTGGAGCTCTCCGCTTCCCCCAGAACGGTGGTCTTGGCTGCAGTGGCTTTAACTCTTGAATTTGCGACAGACTTGGAAGCTCACCTTTGGGGGCGGGAGCCTGGGAAGTTGTCAATACCATTGCCTGTAGCCATCTGTTCCTGCTGCCAAGTAGCTGCAGAAATCAGTCGTGTTCTTTGTTTGTTTTTTTTGAGGAGCTTGGGTGTAAATCTTCTCCCTTGTTATTTCCGTGGGCTCCCTCATTATGAAGGACGAACATCTCCCTTGTGCTGGAAAAGCAAAGCTCCATTCTTTAAGCTCCCATCTAAATTTATTTGGAATTTAAACTCAAATGGTTACCAATATTTGAGGTTACTTCAGAGCACGATAGCTATTTCGGATGAAGTCAATGCGTGGGTCTCCCTTAACAGGCAGGAATGTTCTTGTGCAACTTCACCTTTCTGGGTTAACCACTCCTAAGAGGGAAAAGATGGTAGGCATGCGTGCAATTTATTTTAGGAAATTGCCACTGCGAATGAACGTTGTTTGCTTTCGCAACTAAAACTGGCGATGGTTTTTTATTTTATTCCTTTACTTTTTTTTTTGTCGAAGCGAACTAATAATCCACGTGGGCTGGCGTCTGTGACTCCGGCGTGCGGTTGCGGCTGGCGGCGAGGGTCGCGGGGACAGCGGTGTGCCGGGGTTGCGGCCGTCCCGGAGGCGCGGGACGCTGGAAGCAGCCTCTGCGGTGGGGCGGGCAGAGCATCGCGCGCCGAGGTGTTCGCGGCTGGGATTTCACTTCTGGCGTTGAATTGCAGAGTCAAAATAGATCAACATCAAATAGTCACGCGATGGTATTTTGGGACGTGAGGTCCCAGTTACGGGGGTTGTCTTCAGTGCTGTCCCGCGGCGGGGGGGTGACACCTTTTTTAATCCCAGAGGACTTGGCAGCCTGAGGACAGGTGCTCCTCGGAGGTTTTCCCTCTTCCTACGTCCCTGGAGTTCACTTTTCAGAACGCTTGTGTTGGTGGTTATCCGAAAAGCCGGGCGTCTGCCTGAGAGTTCTGGCCAGCTGCTGTCCAGTTCTCCCAGCTTTGCACCATCTGCCTGCTCACCAGCGGTCTGATCTGGTCTACAAGAACAAGCGCTGACTTTTGGTGGAGCTTCAGCGTGATGCGTGTGTGTGGGCTCTTGCCTTACAACGACCCACAGCGGTGTAAAAATCCAGCCTTCTCTCGCAGTAGCACGCAAGCAGTGACGGCTGGTCTGGGGACGGACGCTGCCGCCTGCCCTGCCTGGGTGGGGGCTCCGGGCTGTACCCGGGGCCGTGCGTCGGCTCCTAGCGTTCCCTCAAAGCTTTGGGACTTGCAGACTCCAGAGGCTTTTAGGAAAATGCCTAAAGTCGTCGCGTGCCTTGCAGGGGGGCTGAGACTCTATGCTACAGAGCTCAGGCTTTTTTTAAGAGCACGTGTTCTGCGGCGTTCCTCGACTTCAGGCCATAGCAGCGAGCCCGAATGCTGAATTCCGCAGAAGCCTCGGCACCGGGTTCGTTGCCAGGCCTGCCGAGTGCTGGGGCGGGCGGCAGCGCGGGGACCGCGCGCTGCCCCGCTCCGGCTTCGCCACCGCGCTGGTGCTCGGCTGGGTGCTGACACCAGACTGAGTGGGGGAAAAGCTTGGGGAAAGCGAGAGGGTCCGGGGAGCTGGTCAGCTGGGTGGCTGTGGGTAGATACGGTGGGATGAGTTCTTCGGTTTTGGTCATTTTTACTGTTTATGTAATTTCCCAGGTGTTTGACAGTATCAGGATGCAAAGGTCGGTGTCAAACAGTTCTGGTTATTCTCTGTTGGACCTGGCCTTACTGCTGGAGTCATGCAGGAACGATACTTCCTCCTTATGTCACCTAGTCAGGAGAAAATTATTTTATTGTCTTCAATGGTTTTTACCTCATTCTTGTAGTCTTGCCAATATCCTGTATTTGGTTTTTTTACAGGAAGCCTCTCAACTTTTTCTTAATTGGAGTTAAGTGCTGTAATAGAAATGCACATTTTGGTTGGAGATAATGTACAAAATATTCACAGAAATTTATTTTAACTTAGTGGAAAAACATTCATTGGAGAGCTTTGCTTTGGAACTTCAGCTTCTGAGATTTTTCATGAAAGCTTCCTTTGCTATTGGGCAATTATAGAGAAACCCGCTCTGCTGCTCCTGAGTTAGCTTGAGCAACTAACCTCAGAGGCTGACAGTAAGCCTAGTTGTTGATATATTGTAAATGGTATTTATTAACACCATGACACAGATTTAATGCTATATACGAGTTAGGAGGAATCAGAGTCAAATGACAACAGGTACTAAATAATTCCACAAAATAAAGTCATGAAAACAAATATATTATGAAAAAAAATCATGCATCTTTTTCCTGTTAGCAGCTAGAACTGCACCTGGACGTAGCAGCTGGCCAGTCCTGATTTTCTTTTTCCTCCAGTTTTTAATGGTGCTTTTACAACAGTCTAAAAGAAATCTCTGTCTGAAGGAGCTGGTAGCAGGGAGGCAGCAGCTCCTCCGCGCTTTGCATTCAGCGAGGTATCGCGCAGCGGAATTCTCCTTTCTCCTGCAGTTTCTTGGTTTCTCAGCGCTTTGATGTAAGGAGGACCTGAACATGAATGCCGGTTATTTTGCTTATGCTGGGAAAAGAAACTACTGGCATACTGTCAGGTTTGGTTAAAGATACAGTAACTATCCTCCTTCCTTTGACCTCATAATCTTGCTGAAGGTAGGAAAGCTTTTAAAACACCCATGGCACCAGGTGTACGTATGCAGCTATACGTGTACATACGCATTTTTAAATATCTGCTTTTTCAAGGGCATCTGCACTTAAAGCTGAGGTGTGGATTGCTGTAGCAAAATATGTGTTATTGGGTCTTATTCCTGTGGTCTGAAAGGAATGTGGGATGGGGACCAAAAGAGGCTTTCATCCGAGTCCCGCGTGGCACTTTGTGTCTGCCTGGGTGAGAAGAATGCGGACTGACATCTCTCCTCCCACAGTAGTCCTCAGAGCTGTTTAATCTATTTTTCATACTTGCGAAACCGCACCAAGCTTTGAGACACTCCTGTGTAAGCTTAGGCTATGAAGAGCAAGAGGATTAATTAGATCTTCAAGACAGATAACTAGAGCAATGGGTTGCGCATAATAGCAGCTTGGAATTCCAGTGACGTGTTTGCGAAGAGCTGTGCAACATGCGTGCCTTGGCTGAAGCATCATCATTTCTCAACCTTGCATGCTCAAATGCCCCTGGGCACTGGGGCGAGATTTAGTAAGCAAATCATGTGAACAAAAAAGCTCAACTTGATGGTTTTGCACGCACCAAAACAGTTGTCAGTGAGCGATTAGCTGCCGGTTTGGTGGTGTCCTCCCGAGATGTCAGGCTGTCAGTCTCCAATTTCAATACCTCCAAGGTATTGCTGCAGATTTGTTTATTGTTCTCTGGTGCTAAACTACAAAATAGTCGGATTCAAATCTGATTGCAGGTGTAGAGCTTTTTTTACTGTTGTCATGCAACCCGTCTGCTCCTGCCCAGGACGCAGGCAATTCTGGCGTCTCGCAGAGGACTGCGCTGCTGGTGACGCGCTTGCCCCAGAGAAGGCTTTAAGGCTGGGTGTCACTGCGGGGAATGCCTTTTATAGAGAAACTTCACTTAAAAAAAAAAAAAGTGGGTATTATATGTGTGTGTATATATTCTTTCCCATGCAGAGCTTTCCTTTGCCCCCAGAAATAGTTTCTGTATCCATATTTAATTTACAGTAGCTCAGAGGAATGAAGAAAATACTGGACTATTTTTTGTATAGTCCTTGTTAATGTCTTTGGATCAACTCTTGGATATGAACGAGGAGGACAGAGTGTACTGGGCAAAGAAGTGATATATTTTTTGTTGAAACCAAAAGTGTTCATGGCTTTAACATCTGAAGGTGAAAACTGGTGAAGTCTGTCAGATACCCTAGAGTAATTCTAGTCAGTTTGCACTTTCTAGTTCCTTTTCTGCCATGATTCATTGTAGCTTTTCGTCTTGATACAGATATATTTTTATTTAAAAACTTACATTTCTGATAGTGATGGTAAGGAGCTGTGCCCTGTTGCTTAGGAGGAAGCCTGGTCATTATTCAGGACATGGTCTTGCGGAGGCTCTAATTAAAAGGTGTCAAAAGAGGGCTGCGTTTTTGCGGTTTTGCAAAGTTGGATTATTTTTTCCTGTTGAAAATCTTGGGGATCCCTGGGAAAGGAGGTTGATCTGGGTGTCTTCTGCTGGGTGAAGAGGAATTTAAAGCTTCACCCCCTTGCACTGGCCTCGTTATGAAACCCTTGCCTGTAAACATATACTAAAGTGGCTTGGAGTCCACAAATTAATTAGAATTGCAGAGCAGCGTATGCTTTTCTGTAGAGCCACCTTGAATTTAGACGGTAAAGGATGGTGATAAATCTGATAAACTTAGTAGAATATATATTCCTCTCTGCTATAAACCTTCTTTATTACTGTGGAATTAATTGATGACTTCTGACTTTTTCCTCCTACTCAGCCATACTTACACAAGGTATAATTAAAAAAAAAAAAGCTATAGTTTTACTTTTTGTTAAACTCTGCTGTTGTTGAGCTATGTGTGGTTTGGACTTCAGCCCTCCAGAATGTTGGCAGGAGTTCTTGTCTGGAAAGAAATGGTAATTCTTTTGGGGTTGAAAAATGGGGAAGGAAAGATCCATGTGTACGGAGATGATTTAGAGCAGAATAAGTCAATAGACTTATAGGTACGCAGGTGCGGATCTGTCTATCAACGTACGCTGAAGTTTAATGTAGAATGTTCCTAATTCTTGTTCTTGTTGATTTTCCTTATTTTTAGTTTATTGTGGTCAATCCTATTTTTAAACTTTTTATATGAAGTTCAATGCAACAGCTAAAATTCCAGCAATTGAAATGACCAAAACGTAAATGTTACATTTGAATTCAGCTGAAATGATGAGAAAGTGAACTTAAACCGTCAGTTTAATATCAGCTGCTTTTCTTTTGGCCTGAAAGCCTGAGTGCAGCCCGGAAGACTGCACCTCCCCTCCACCTGCTCTCGCGGGGCTTGGGGCCGAGGCCGCCGGTGCGCGTGCGCGCTGCTCTCGGATGAGAGCCTTGCCGCGGGGGCGAGCGCTGGGCTGCGGGCTGAAATTCGGAAACCTTATCAGCGTGGTACGTCTGAGCCTTGGACTGCTGTACCTCTGCTCCTGGGGTGCTAGTGCACGCCTCTAACTTCCCTCGTTTCCCGTAAAGGAGCGCGAACAGCCGGCACATGGCGATAATGGCCCGTGGAGCTCGCAGCCAGCGCGGCCCAGCTCTCCTCGGCTGGGATGCCTGGTTTTGTTCGCTGACCGGCCAGCCGCGTGTAGCCTGCTGGGGCCGGCCCGCGAAACGCCATCAGGGCGCAAGTAACGGGCACACCACCGGCTGCGCGGGGGCACTGTCCTGCCTGGCTGTATTGGTGCTTTTGGTTCCGAAACAAGCGTGGTTATGGAAATAGATGCGTGTACACAAATGAAGAGGGGAGTGTCCGCTTCCTCTGGCCAGGAGAGTTGTCTTTGATCTGTTTCCTGGGCATGTTGAGAATACTTTTCTAACAGCGGCACTGCAGCTTCTGAGCCGGGAAGGTGATTGCCTTGGCTATGCTGGAGATGAGAATAAATTCATGAACCTTTCAGGCTGGGCTTCCCCCCTCTGGAGGGCTGCGCTCAGCCCCAGCTCCATCTCGGGGATGCAGCGGCGGCAGAGCCGGGCTCCTCAGCCGGGGACGTGCTTGGGGGCTGTGACGGCCCCGTCCTCTCAGCTCCTCTGGGTCGTGCTTGTCCCTTCCGCGCGCCCCAGTGGGCTTGCTCACAGCTTAGGTACAGGGCGTCTGGGAGAGACGCTCACGTCCGCGCCTCTCGGGCATTCCCCGACAGAAACACGGACCAACAGCAGCCATCTCAGCTACTCATCTAAAAAGAGCTACGTTCTTGTGGGAATCTCTGTACAAACGCAGGACCAAGCTGCTAGTCTAGCAACGTAACTTCGGTGCGGTTTATCCCTGAAGCAGACCAGCTGTGTTCTGCTGCGCGGTGACTGCGGCACGGCGGTGCCACAGTGCGTGTGGTGCCTGCGGCCGCTCCTGGCTCCTGGCAGCGGCGGGGCTGGGGCTGGGGCATGGCTGGGGCCGCAGCGGGTGACGGCGTGCCCTGCTGGGCGCGGGGCCGCAGGAGAAGCGGCTTCGGCGGCTGCTTTTTCAGCCCTGCGCTGCGGGGGCTTGCACCCGAAGAAAGCAGATGTGAAGCTGCTGGGGAGCGCGAGACGAGTGGGCTTGTGCCCTTCAAAAAGGGGAAAAGTCGGTACGTGCGTTCGCTGTAAGGACACGACGCCGGTAGCCCTGGGTTAGAACCGTTTCAACAGTCTCCTGGACGGGTCAGAGATGCAGATGTCGCCGTGCCTTTGGGTTTAGGAGCCCCTCTACACCTTCATGACCCCAGACAGCTGATGAAGCAATGCAGCACTGAACTCCTCGAACAAGGAATGTGTCTGGAAGTGGCTAGTGGTCATTCTGGCAGATACTTGAGACCAAAGCTGCTATTGTTTTTCTCTTTGTTAAACAACAGTCAAGCTCATGCTGCGGCTTTTTTCTTTTCAATTGCAGTATAATGTTAGCTTTTATATATCCCGCGGGCCCACACCCGGCCTGTGGTGGGCCAGCACACAGATGCATTGTTTGGGGTCCGGCATTCCAGGGAGATCATATGCTCCGTGCCCCACATCAGCTGCACATCTGAAACTGCTCAATCCTCCGCAGCCCTTCCGGATCCAGGTGCCATGCAATTACTGGGTTAAAGGCATCAAGAGCTGCAGCTTCTAGGTCCTTTCTGTTTAATTCTGCCTGCTTTGATTCACTACAGCTGGTGGAACAGTTAGACTTGGTTCAGGCATGTGTGGAAGAGCTCATTTCATGCTTGGAATTGTAATTATGTTCTTTTCTTTCAAGCTGCCAGCAGTAAAAGATGTCTTCCAGTGTGTATTATCTAAATAAGCTGTAGTGTTTAAATGTTTTCTTATTTCATTTTAAGAATGTGGCAAAATAAATTGTGCTTACTCTTCTAGTTTTCGTTCCGGAGCAACTAATTCCCCATGGCTCTGTTCCGCGACCCAGGCGCGCTTGTGCTCTCCGAGCAGCCACGCCACGCTGCTTTTACACAGGCGTGCGAAGGAGCGTGCTCTGCAAACGTGTGGGGCACTGCCCTGGCTCGCCCAGCAGGCACTGGCGTCTCCTCTGGGGCACGCCGAGTGCTGTAGGAGTCTGGTGTCTGCGATCTGTGCCATTCTCGCCACATTTTATGCTTGCTATAATACTAGATTAGTAGATTACGGATTAGTTTTAGTGAAGTTTAAACTGCTCTGTATACGTGAGAGAGAGGGCACAGTGAAAACATGAGTTCTCTTTGTGCAGTGGCCTTCCCCGCGCCCACGTTTGCCAAGCCGATCGATCCCTTTCCACGCGCACGTCAGTGGCAGGTGCTCCCAAGCGGCTCGAGCCCAGCGGGCGGCGGCGGGCGCGACGCTTCAGGCGTGTAGGCTCCCATGTCTGGCTGCAGGAGCTGTCAGTGGATCTGGGGAGGAAAGAACCCAGCGGGAGCACGGCTGGTTTTTAACTCATGCTCGTGCATATATCTGCAGCTCGGATCTGCAAACCCTTGTCAGCACTTATTGCCTCTCTTCTTTTCTAAACTTCATTTTTGACATAGCGTCGGAGCCTTCCCTTCTGCTTGGGGACAAGTGCTGTTCCTTGCGCCCATCTTCCTGGTGCTGCAGGTGGCCTGAGCCTTGGGAGGAAGAATGTCTTCCTGTGAAGGCAGAGTCCACAGAAGGCAGCTCCACTTGTCTTCCCCTTATAGCTCAGAGTCCTGTCCGCTTCGGGTGGTAGGTGACGTTGGGCACTGGGGATCGTTCTCGTGCAGGGTGTCTGAAGGCTGCTGTCTCCCGCCGCGTTGGCTCGCTGGTAGGTGCCTTAGGTAGGGAAGGTGCTTCTCTGCGCAACGTCCCAGCAAACAGCTCTTCCTCAAATGTCTGTTGGTCTGCAGTGCTCTCTTGGGCTCTCTGCATGCGCTGTGACCCAGGCGAGTTTCTTTAGAGCTGGATTTGTGCTCTGGCCCTTGGCTTTTGACTTCCTTACAAAGATAAACATGGTTTTTATGTGCAGCTGTTGCAGCTTTTCTCTGATTTTGGGTGTCTGGAGTCAGCACTCTGATCTGCTTTCCCTTGTCTCTGGAGTCTGTCTGCTCATCTTGTGGTCTCGAGATGAGAGTGCCTGATAGCCATTTCGATGTCTCTGTGATTGACTGGAAGTCACAGTGGATAAATCTTTCATGACTGGAAACCACTTAAGCCACGAGGTGGCTGATGATCACTGGTTATTAGTGGAGAGGTTCTACCAAACAATCAGAGAAAATTGAGTGGCAGGGCATATAATTTATGACTTCATCCCAGCACTGTGGGGCAAGTCAGTGAGAATCGAAACAGTGGAAGAATTATATTTGACAGATATTTTAAAGAATGACTCCAGTTAGTGTCATTTATTGCTGGAATGTGTGGACAGATCCCAAGTCAAAGCCCTCTGAGGGGCAGTGCCAAAGCCAGATATGAAAGAGCATGCAAGAAAATGAAAATGTGGTATGTGGCCAAAGGCTCGTGAATTTTCTCACAGTGAGCAAAAAGAATGTTCTAAGGTTTTTGTTGTTTTTTTTTTAAGGCATTTTCCTTTGATAATAAAGTTTACAGACCCTACTTAGTGTTTGTTGAAATCCCTGCCTGAAGGGGATTTGCTGGAGCTCGCAAATTGAGCGGGGCCTCTACTGCGTTAAAGGCGTTACCAGCATTCGGAGAGGAGCAGTGAAAGAAACTTCTGGAACATTCTCGAAATTAACTTCCTTGCGTTTAATGATTGCTCTCAGAAATGACCCATAAAATTCTCTCTGTTTATCCTGATTTTTTGCCCAGCAGTGATATATGGCATAGGAAAGGTCTGTTGCCCTTTGCTGGAAGGTATATTGAAAGTACCTGGGCAAAAGCCTAACCGCTGTTCAGCGCAGTCCTGTCTTCCTCCGCGTGCGTGTGACGGGTGACTGCGGATAACTCTAAAGGAGGAGAAATTCTAGAAAAAGATTTTCTTCAGATGTTTTGCAGTGGTAATGCCTCTGCAAATGCTAATCTCTCGTGTCACGGTTTGGCACTGGCGCCAGTTCCCGGAGTTGCTCAGCTAATCCCGGCCCGGGAGACTCTGCTTTACCTTGCAGCAGTTCCTGGTCCCCGCCACGGCCCGGCATTGTGTGCGGGTTTGTGTTCAGCTTGAAGTACGTCGGAGGCCTCTGCCCCTGACCGGGGACGGCCGAGGCCCCCGAGCACCGCCTGTGCTCACCCTCCAGCCACCCCAGGAGGCTTCGCGTGGCGGGCTGTGCCGTGGTGCTGGTGCCTTGCGGCCCTGGGGAAATTCAGAAATTCGGTTTCAGATGCAAGATTTCCCTTACAGGAGTAGCTTGCTTTGGGAGGGAAGTGGCAGATGTTCTCCCTTCTGCTGAAGGATGACAGCTACTGGACAAACACGTCTTTTCACTAGCCTTGTCCCCAAACACGGCCATGCTTGGAAGCCCATTGTAACGCTGTTGGAGCCAGGTGAGCTCAGCGCGGCTGTCCGCTCCGGAGACCCGCTTGGGTCTGGTGGGTTTGCGCTGATGGACGCCTGAAATTGCTGTCCTTGTGTTGGTGAGGTTGTCTCAAAGTAGCGTCCCGCTTCCTTCTGCATAAGTACGCAAAAACTTTGAGTAAAAGGAAGCACTCCAAACTTTAATCTTTTAAATTGTGGCGTTTGTAGTATTGCTCACCTTTTTGAGCGATGCATGTGTCCGTTCTGTGAGCACAGGGATGCGAAGCTGCAGGCCTGCCTTAGGGCTCTGCGCCGCAGGCTGCGAACGCGTCGCGGTGCGGACCCCGGCGGCCAGGGTGAACAAGGCTGCTGGTTTTATTCTCGTTTTGTAACTTAAATTCTTAGGAACTAAAGTTTCCTGCTAAGTCTCTGGTATAGACCCAAGGGAGGGGGAGAGAAACCCTTCAGCTAATGAAATACTTTTGATTGCTTCTTGTTTTTAGATTTGCAGAAACAGTTCAAAAGCTTTCTGAAGCAGTCCTGTTCATTTTAAACTTTCCGAGCTTAGCCTACAAGCAGAACGCGACCTTGCTTTGCTTGACTCGCGCTCCATTTCCCCGTCGCGGTGGGAGCGCGGCGAACGGAGCTGGAGATGCCGCTCGGGCCGCGCTGCTTTTGGGCTGCAGGGCGCTGGGGCAGCCCCGCTCCTGGCACACGGACCCTGCTCTTGAGCTGAGACCCCCTCTGCTTCTCGTCTTTACAGAAGTAACCCTGGAGTCGTGTGCTGCGGCCCCGCCGGGCCTCAGCCTAGGTGAGGCTTCGGTCTCGCTTTGGGGAAATCTGGGTGCTGTTTAAAGAGAAGCCGTGAGAAACGGAGTTGGCAGTTGTGCCCTGTAGCGGAGGGGAGCGTGTAAACTTAGTCTAAAGATAATTTATGGTTGCTGAAGCTGCCGCTGAGTAAAACTTTCCAAGGCTGGCTTCTGACCTAGCTATCATCAGTGCTAAAACTGAGAACAGTCATTTTAAAGTAGCATTTTTAGTTGTGTTGAGGGGAAGGAGGAAAATAGGCTACCTTACTTCTTCAGCGTTTAGTCCGCTTTGGTTTCTGTAGTGCATGCGCAGGTTCTTTCAGGCTGCAATCACGGGGTTGCTTCTTCGTTGTCTGAACCTCGGCTGGTTTAAGCTGGGCTTATCGCTGGGTGTATCTTGTGTTTTTACTGGGTTCATTTTTACAGAAAATGTGATGTCAGGCTTATACTAAAACACTCCTCGGCTGTCGTTCTGTAGAAGCGCGTCTCGCTCCACTCCCCGCTGCCACGGTAGCTCCACGGCCCAGGAGGGAGAACTTTGGGTCACGTCGGGTTGAGCTGCTGGCAGCGGCACCGGCGTGTTGGCAGGAGCTGTCTGAGCAAGATGCTGGGGAGCAGAGGAGGACTTCTCCTTGTTTTTGCAAATTAGCAAATGAAACCCTAAATAAGTTGCTAAACTGCTTCCTTCTGTTGGGTTAAGAGGAGAGGCGTGCTCTGAAACCTTCGAAATTTTAATTGGCCAGAGCCTGCTGAAAACACCTTCCTTCCACCGCAGGCGCTGCCTGGATCTTTCCAGTACGTTTGGCTCGCTTACTGGCAAATCATTTTTGTAACACTTAAAAACTGTATAGCTTTAGAAAAACAGGATGTGTGCCCTGCCTTATATTTTGGGTTCTCTTTCCAAGTATTTCTCAGGGCGGCTAAAAGCCCAGGGTGGGGGGGACACACACACCAAAAAAGCGAGGAGCTGTGCCCTGGCGGTTCGGCTGTGGCAGCCGCGGTGCAGGCTGCCGGCAGGACAGATAGGGGTTCCGTCCGTCCGATGATTGATGGCGTGGGTTAACGAAAGTTTGGGTTTGTTTGAAGGCGGATACCAAGACGGGCTCTGACACTGTTGCTGGTTAACTGAATTTCTTTTTGCGAAGGCCAAGCTTCTATCAGTTCCTAACCAGGAATACTTGCTGAAGCTGTGTCAGATACTGTCCCCCTTCCCCTCCCAAGCTGGAGACAATTAGTTTTTCATCTTTTCATTGAACTAATTAATATGGCATTTCCTTCCCACAGAAGATTCTGGATTTTTTAAAGAAATACTGTATCTGTTCTAACTGTATTCCAGGCTTTTCTGTATTAGAAGATGGCTTCTGTTCCTCATCGTTTTGTCCGCTTAATTTTGGTTCTAATATGGCAGTTAAAAATTTTTTTTGCGTTTCAGTTTCCTGTGAGCACAGTTGCAGTAACAGGAGAAATGTAGGTCACGGTGGAAGTCCCAGTCATATTCCAGTTTGGTCAAGAGGCAGTAGTTATAAGCAGGCTTCGGTAGCGCTCAGGAGGCACGCGTGGAGCTGCGGGAGGTGCCTGCGGGAGCGGGGCAGGGCGCTACTGGCGGCTCGTGGCTTCAGAGCCCCGGCAGATTTGACCTGAACATCCGCAGGAACGGTGCCGAGACCGAGGGGAATGCTGATGCTCACAGATGTGGCAGAGAGGTGACTGGATAAACGTTCTCCTTGCAAGCAGTGGGCTTGAGGTTTTTTCTCTTTTCCCTCTCTCTCTCTCAAGTGGCTGCATTTGAGAACCAGGCCGTCTCGAAACCTGGGAGATGACGTGTGTGATGGTTTGGGAATGGAAGGGAAAGGCAGAACGGGAAGAGGAAGAAGGGAGATGGAAAACTTCACTCCAGCAGTTGGTTCGAGATGGAAGGTTATCTGAAAAGGGCTGCCAGCCGGGGCTGGAAGTGCGAGGCCAGACAGGGTGAAAGTGGAGCTTCTGTAATGCTGGGTTAGTTGCTCTGCTTAGTGAAACGCTTGCTTGTAAGTGATTTTCAGAGTGAAGAGCCAAAGTCTGGGGCCTGACGCACACGTGGGGTATCGCAGCTTCTTGCAGCATGTTTCCTTCCTGGCAGTAACTGAATACACATCTGCTTATTTAGTTGGTGTGGTCTTCATCGTACTTTATATGGATTTAGAGGTGAGAAAGCCTTTTTCAGAAGGACTCTGTTTTCAGGTATGGCAGCTCTTAGAGTGGTTTTTACTACTGTTCTCTTCAGCTAATTATAAATGAGCAATTAGTACGGAAGAGCTTGCTAGGTGGTAGGTGCCCTTGTCCGCCGGCCCTGCATCCCCTGCATTTCCAAGGGCAGCCTCCTGTCTCAGCTTACGTTTTCTTCCAGTCTGGGTTACTGTTTTTAAATAGCGTTTCGCTGCTTTTGAGCATAACCACATTATAGAATGTTTCATCTCAAATAACACGACTGCGCTCCGGTGAGGGTAACCCTTTGAGTGCACGCACCAGCGAGGCCTCTGGCTCAGGGACTTTGCTGGCCCATTTTTGTTGCTTTTTGTTTTCCTTGATTTTTTTTTCCCTCACTTTCTCCCATCCACTCCTTTACGGCACACAGAGTGACAAGTTATTCAAGATCGTTGCTACTTGTTATGATTTCTTGCTTTCAGGGTTTCGTGTAGAGAGCGCTTTGGTTTTTACAGTTCCCCAAGGAAGTGATATGTAGTTATGAAAAATAAAACAAACCTGCCGTACCGCACTGGAGGCCCAGCCTGCTGGCTCCTCGTCGCAGCAAGCTTCAAGGCGGCAGCGAATCGTGCGCGTCCCGAGGCACGCGCGATGGCAGGCGGGTGGAGGAGCCTGGCCTGGGGCTCGGTGCCAGCCACCCCACTTTGTGGATCTCAGCACCGAGCGTCTCCTCACCCGAACGCGCACGGGTGTCTGCAGTGCCCCGGGGTCCCCGTGGGTGGGGAGGCAAGAAGCTGGAGGAATGGCTTTACCACGGGACCGGGCACCAGCTCGAGCAGCGCTCCTTAGGCTCAGCCCTGGTCCTGCGGCGTCTCGTGGTCCCTGGCGCGGCCGTGCGGAGCATCGGTGGCACGCTGCAGCGCTGAGCCTCGCTTCCTCAGGAAACCGGGCTAAAAATACACATGGAAATCGGTGGGAAATGGTGCACGTCGGCTGTCCTGAGCGGCCGCTGTTCGGCCTCTCCCTGGAGCTATGCACGTTCTCCAAGGTGTGTTAAATATAGGTGCTTGCTGACTGTTTCTAATTCTCTGCATTCCTTTCGCTGTGAATCTGCTGTTTGAGTCTTAAAAACGAACAAACAAAAAAAACCCCATAACCAACCCCCTGTAAATCCTCACTCCCAATTTTAGCTTTTTTGTTTGTGATCTGAGAACATCCAAACCATCTGGGGCTTTCTGTAGAGAAAACAAAGCTGTATCGGGACTTGGAGGAGTGGACACAGGCTATTAAGAGCTTATCTTTTAATGAAGATTATGCACTTTTTCTCATGCCTTGCTGGCTGTGGGATGCTCTTTGGTTTGAGTGTCATCAATAGAAAACTGCTTGTGGTCGCGGCAGGCTGGAGAGCGGCTGGGCAGTGCCGTGCTTCACCCGCGCGGGCACACCAGAGCCCCCATCGCTGCTAAGCACGTTTTGGTAGCGTGAGAAGTCCGGCCCCACTCCGCTTCCGGGTGGCCGTGCAGGGTGGTGCTGAGCCCGGTCCTCGGCAGCTCCTGGCTGCTGGTGCCTGCGGGCAGCTCCCCTGCCTTGGGAGGAGGAGCGGGGCTCCGGTCTACCCGGTGATGGCATTCACGTACGCTCCTGTTCTCGAAGTGCTCCATGTTGATAAAGCCAGGCTGTGCAGCCCGTGGGCTTCTGGCACGCGTGCGGCAGGCTACGGGGCTTTTGGTGGGGCAGAGACAGCCCAGCTGGCAAAAAATGTTTTCCACTACTTTAAGTATTTTGTCTTTTCTAGTTGTGTCACATAACCTCAGTGGGGAAAGTGGCCAGCTGTAGCCCGTTGTGTTCTTTTAGAAACAATGTGGAGCGGCTGTGTGCACGGGGGTAGGCGTCTCATGGGGGCACGGCCATGGGTGCCGTCACCTCCCGGTGGCTGCCCTTGTCCTGCTGTGGGGCTGGCGCTGCTGGTGGTGCCCCGCGCTGCTGCTGTCACCAGAAACAGCCTGGCCTCCCCTGGCGTGGAAGTACGTGGGTCCGCAGGAACGGATCTCGGCCGAGAGATGCGCGCCAAGAAAGCTGACTTCTGGCGGTTAAAAAAGTTCTCCTTTAATATTTGAAAGAAACCAAACTCATTTTTTTAATTGAAAAAAATGACCCAAGGTATGGATGTGTTCTCCTCTCCTAAAGAGCTTTAAAACATCACGCTGAAATAATAGACAAATTGAAGCTGAAACATACATTTTTACCACAAATGTGGACAGGCTCCAGGACTGTAAAAAGAGTTGGGAAAGGCTGTAAAACACATGTTTAACAATTTTTTACTTGAGGCACCTCTAGAAATATTTCTTTTCAAATAAATATTTAACTTGAAAAATCATCTTTTTGAAAGACTTTGGTAGTTAGAAACAGAATGTTTCTTCCTTAGATGCGTATTAAGAGGGCAATGCAGGAGCACAGTAAAGAAAAATTCTAAGTTTATAAAACAATGATAGTTCTTATGGTGTGTGTTCCTTTCAAAAAGCAACTGTTTGACTTCACTGCTGTTTCTTCTTCTTTTTGGGATTTGTTATGCTATATATCCTAAACTGGCATTAGGACAATAAATGATTGTAGGGGTTAAAATCCGTGTGAAGAACTGGGCAACATGCAGGCTGTGTTGCTGTAGAGTCCAACTCCTAGCCTGATCAAAGAACTTTAACTTAATTCGCTTATTAAAGTAGCAAATATTAAGCTGTATAATGTATATACCTGGTATTTATTTTGAAAAATTGAAAAAACTAAGTGCTTATCTTCATTTTCAAACAATGCTTAAACTTTAGATCTCAGCATAGAATGTATTAACACAACTGAAACGCTGGAGCAGCTGGGTGCTTCCCAAATCTGAGTCGAGATGCGTCTTTTAAGTTTAAACAGGGATCTGGGGAGAGCGCTTCCTAACTTGAGATTGCTTCAAGCTGTATAAATGCCAGTGATACGTCATGTGCTACGTATGTATTATTTTCGGTTTTTACAGAGGAGTAAATTTTGATATTTAAACTTTTCCAAATGTCAATTGTTTCTGTGCAAAATAATCTTGCCTGAAGTGCTCTGAGCTTCAGCCCAGCCAGTAGTCACGGAATTTTTTCCCTTGTTGTACCGGTTCAGTCAAAATCGGGAAACCTGTGGGAGCTGACAAGCAGGGAAGATTTTCCTTCTGCCCACCTCGGAACGAAGCCGTGCGGGAGAGGACGCGCCGAGGGCTGTGAACGTGAGCCGCCGGAGGCGAGGTGCGCGCGGGCCCTCCAGGGGCACGGACCCCAGTGGCTGCCGTGGAGCAGACGCGGTGATCCAGCGCGGCGCGTGCGGTGCGCGGCGTTCACCCTGACCTGTGCGAGCAGTACCTCCTTAACGTCTGCCGCAATTGCCAGTTTCCATCCGCAGACGCGTTACAAAGAAGAAGGTCGTGTTTGCACTGCTTTATTTCCCCACTGCGTTGGAGAGCGTGGTGCGGCCTGAGTGCGTCAGGCTAGGGCGGTGCTGAAGTGCGGGTTCCCTGCATTCCTGGTTACAAATTGGGTCGAATTTGGTGTGACAGCAGCGGTGTGATCGACACGTGCCGGTTTGGTCATTGGCTGGTGCGATGGACACTCCTAGGGAAAGCACGTGTAGCACCAGCGGTTCGGCAGGCGCGCTTGCGCTGGCTTTGCCACCATCGTCGAGCTGTGAAGGAGCCAGCGCGGGGCCCCTTGCTAGGCCGGTGCTGGCCTGCGGCGGTGCAGGCCCTGGTGGCAGGAGCAGGGCGTTAACTTAACGTCTGGTGGCGTTGGCTGTACACCCGCCCGTTCTTCCTCCAAGGCTTTATTGAGCAGAAACGTAGGTGTGGTGTACTTGAAAACAAACCAAATGACCGCCTGAGTGTTTGAAGAGGGCAAGGCCAGAAGCTGTTGGTCTCTGAAATGTGTCCTTAGCTGTGGAAAAACGGCCTCTGCACTTGCTGCTGGTCTTCATCTCCAGAAACCGCTTCACGGCCTCTGGGAACACTGGAGTTTTGCAAGCGGGACGTTAGAAGTGCCCCAGAAATGGTGGGCGCAGAGCGGCGGGAGCGCTGGCCTCAGCTCACGCCTGCGCGGCAGGGAAGCCTCCGCTCCCGGTGCCACGCGGGCGGCTGCGCTCCCTGCTGCTGCTGCTCCTCCCGCTGTTTCCAGTGCCCAGCTGCTGAGGAATCACCAAAGCCACCTGCTTTGTTGTCTAAGCGGTTTTCATCTACACGTCTTCGTAAATTTCTTGTAATTAAGAGGAACTTAAATATCGCTGACTTCCGTGGTGGTGTCTCTGCAGTAAAGCCAGCCACGGTTACATGGGGTCCTTATGTGACAAGCACGAGAAGTTTTCAGAACGTGCACGTTTGGCTTTATTTTGTGAAATACAGTTTCTAAGAAAAATGCAGAAAGCATTCTCATCGCTTGGCGGAACGGATGCTACCACCGTGCTGGGGCCCTGGTGTCACCAGCGCGGCCGGCACTCTCCCAGCCCTGCTCTGGAACACAAACGCAGCCTTTCCCCCCCGTGTCTCCCGCCCCGCGCAGGAGGCTGGGAAGGAGCCGCCGCGCTGGGCGCTGCCCGCGCCTCCCGTGGGGCTGCTGACGGTCTCTGGGAAAGCAGAGGTGTGCTCGCCGTGCGAGATGCCTCCGGCTTTACGTCCCACTGGAATGCCTGTCTCATGGGGAATTTCTGCGTGTATTGGTCCCGTACTAGAAAAATACCCGGTTCCTGCTGACAGCCGGGGTGGTCATTAGGGCTGCTGGCTTTCAGTATTTTTCCTAAACCCAGGCAGAACTTACTTAACTTAATCTTTAATGAAAAAGTAGAAAATGGCATGGCTGTTACTTTATATAGTAACCAGACCAACCAGTTCAGCTGTCCCGCCTCCTGGGGAGGAATTGCTAAGGAGCTTGTTGGTCTAGATGCTTTTAAGGATGGTATTTAAGGTGTAAACGTGGTTAACCTTCTACACATGAAAGCTTGCTTTTTAGCCAAAAGATACTCTTAACACACCCAGCGGGGAGGGCAGCCTCAAAACTGTTCAGAGGTTTTTCAAATGCACTGCTTCTTTGAGAAAGTGAGATAACTTTTCTGACCACTTCCCTTTCAGATATATCTGGTCTTTGGGTAAAACACCTGGAAAAAAAGTTTCTTATGGGCGAGGAGTGTTGTGTGCCTGCAGCAAATGGGTCCGATAGCAGGGGCTTCCACCCCGCGGGGCAGCTGCTCTGTTTCAAAGCAGGAGTTCAGGGGCTGCAACCAACAGCAGGGCTGCTGCCGCCTTCGTGCTGCCGCGCGGCTGCAGGCGGCGAGCTGGGGCTGCCAAGGGAGGGATGGGAGAGCTCCGAGAAAATGGACAGTGTCCCGCCAGCTAGCACTCTGCACTCAAACTGTAAAACTTGCCTTCGGTGGAGACTCATTCTGTTTTCTCCATCAGGATGTTATCTCAGGAATGACCGAGCGATCGCGGCCGCAGCGCAGGGTGCTGCCGAGCCCTGCGGGATGCGGTGCTCTGCCCCACGCAGCCTCTGGAAGGGGCAGCCGGCTGTGTGGGACGAGTCCAGGGCTGCTCGGGTTGTACCCATGCGAAGCAGTACCCGGCCTCCATGACATTCATGGGAATGGCTTTCCATGAAGAATCCTCTTCGTGCAAAGCTTAGTTTTGGGGTTGCAATTAAAAAAGCACCAGGTTAGGGTACGGCTTTAGCTTCTAACTGTTCGGTCGTTTCCCTAAACGATGCTGTTTTCCAGCCTTGATGCACACACCGTCTGGCGCCGAGCGCTGCTCGCTCGCGTGCAGGAGTTGTCCGTGGTGAGCGGTGAGCTCTGCCGCAGCGTGCGCACGGCTGGCTCCTGCTGCGGCTCCGGTTGCTGGGTCTTCAAGGAAACTGCCCCGAAGTGCCCGCGTTCACAGTACGCGGCTGCTGGGGAGGTACCGGCGCTTCGGAAGGAAAGGGCTTTTTGAGGTAACTTTCCAAAGAGTCGTCGGTAAGCGTTGGGTCCTTATAATTGTGGAAATCACGTAGAAATCCCACGTATCCACCAGACGTTGCAGAGGCATGGCGGACCAGTTGCTTGGGGAATGCAATCTTGTGTTGTGGAAAAAGCTATGCAGAGAAGGCACGGGCGAGGAGCAGGCGCAGCAGCGAGGGCTGCTCCTCCTCTCGGGGCTCGCGAGCGGGGCTGCTCCCTCACCGCGGTGCCGCGTCCCTGCTGCGCCTGGGCTGTCCCGGCCGTCAGCGGGGCTCCGGGGAGGTGTGTGCTGGGGAACGGGAGCTCCGGGCTGAAGCTCGTCTCGCCTTCCCCTGCGGAGCGGGAGAGGCTCGGCCATGCACGCGGCGAGGTGCTCACCGCCTTGCTTCCTGCTCTGTCCAGGAAACCGGAGCGGAGGAATTTCTCACATCTGGTAGTGCCAATGCATTTTTTTTTAAAGGCAGAACAGCTTTTCCGTCATTTCAGTTCGCCAGGAGCTGACGTGGTTGTACCTCCGAGCGCTACGCGATGTGGCCGGGCCTGACAAGCAGCCCTGGCGCGTGGCTTCCCGCTGCACCTGGGCGCTTCTCGGAGCCCGTCCCTCCGCACCCGGCAGCTCGTGGGAGCTTTCCTCTCCTCCCGGCAGCGCAGCCCGGGCTGTGCGTGTCTCTTCTCTGTGAGTCATTTTCATCTGTTCCAACACGTTTCTGGTGCTCGGCAGCAGCGTGGCCCGGTGCTAGTCTCAGGGGCTGCTCAAACGCTTGTGCGATGGAGGCTGGTGTTTTCCTTTAATGAAAACTGCCAAGTTTTAATTTAGGCGGTCTGATCTGGCTCCTGCTTCAACAATGATTATAGAAATATATTTATTGGGGTGGAGGAAATGAAAATGTTTTCTGCATGTTGCAGTTCCTGGTACTAGCCTTAGTTTCCTCTAAACCTATTAAACACTAGATTCCATCTGTTTTTTTTTTTCTGCTACAGTGCAGACTTAAATACTTCTCATCAGTTGTGCTGGCACAGCTGCTTGTGGGCCTGTCGGAATTGGATTAGAGATAGCAGCCTTTTTTAAAAAGGGAGCTTTTTGGGTGCTTGTGTCCCTTTTGGGCTGAATTAGTCCCTGGGTCTGATTTGCAGCATGTCAGGTTGGTGACGGGGCAGAAGAGCTCACGTGGTGTCACTTTGGGGCAAAACCTGAAAGTTTATGCTGAAAGTTAGTTTGTTCAAAGGGGCCTTTAACTATCGTGCAGTTATTAAACACCAGCTGCGGCTTGCCAAGGTCTTGGCTGTGTGCTTTCTGTTGAATGATTCACTTAGTGCACATTCAAAAACAAAGCAAAACCCTTAAGGTCCTGGAACAAATCGGTGTCTGGCGGCGCGGGGGCCACATGCGGTCCTGGTCCGGCAGTAGTGGGTGCAGTACCCTGGCAGCTTCGTGCTCCGCGGGCAGGCGAGGGGCTGGCCGGGCTGCCAGCGTGCGGTGCAGGGATGCGTGCTGGCAATCAGCTGGGCTCTTCTCCTGTGCTTAAAAATACCTTGTAGGGAGAATGAATCAAATCACGTCTGAGCTTCTGGAGATGCAGTGACAGAAATAGCGAACGTTTTTATTGTGAACTCGCTGGCAAGCGTGAGACGTATCTGCATTCAGTCTAAAGGGATTTTTCCCCCTCCCCAAAAACACTTCTCAGATTCTCTTGTTGTATTTGGACAACGCGCTTCCTCTCTTGCAATGAGTCTCAGGTGCTGAAGGTGCGCTTGCGTTCCTCTCCACGAGGGGCAGCTCAGGAAGCCCTGGTCCCGACGAGACCCCGCGTACGGGGAGGTGAGCGGGCTGTCGTCGGCGTTCTGTGCACGTTCTCGCCAGAAATCAACCTCTCCCCGAACTGGCGAGCAGTGCGCGCACCAATTTGGTAAGCTTCCTTGCACCTGTCTGATGCACTTTGCAGCCTCGGCTTCACAGCGCTGTTTGTCATTCAGCCGGGACAATGTCCCCTTGTGTGCAGGGCTCCCAGCGGGGAGGCTCATCCCCGCTCGCCGAGGGGCTTCCCGTGTGAAACGGGACGGGAAAACAAACCGCCGCCAGAGCGTCGCTTGCGCGGTCGGGAGCAGCACTCCTGCCTCAGCCATGCCAGCAGCCGGCTGTCGTGCACGTGCGCCTTATCTCGGTTAAATGCAGAAGGGCGTAGGTGTGGGTGAAGAAAAGGAAGAGCTCCTGGAGAGCTGCTAGGGCCCTGTTAAGGTGCCTGCCTTGCTGGAGGTGGGGTAGCGGCTGTGGTGATGCTTAAGCATGGGCCCGGAGCTGACCCGGTACGGGGTGGCGTGAAGGTGTGCTGGCGCGAGGAGCCTCCTGGACACGCATGCAGACGCGGCTCAGTTCTTGCTCAGGGCTTCTGTTCTGGGGAAACTTCCAGCGTAGCGCTCTCCTCACAGGGACCTCTTAAGCCCGTAAACGCATGCCTTCTTGTCGTGCGAGCTTCCTTTCAGGCTCCCTGGGTTGCTGCAGCGTGAGGGGAGCGCTCCCCTGCTCTCCCTGGGCTTTGGTGCGGGGCAGCTGGTGGTGGTGGTGTCGGCTTTCTGGTAAGCTCGTGGTTAGGCTATGGAAGTTGTTGGAGACTGGAACGGCTTTGCCACCCTTAGGAGACAGGGAGACGTAGCGATGAGGATGCTTTGAGAAGGCATCTGATTCAGCAGCTGCACCTTAAAGCCCCTCCCGTAGGTCGTGGTGAGGAGGGGGATCCTCGGCCTCGTCGGTGGGTTTAAATAGTGGTGTGAAGCTGCGGCCGCACCTACAGGCGTCCTTGTGCAAGGGGCCGGGGAAGCTGCTGCTCCCAGCGGTGCCGCCTCCTCGTAGTGTCTGCTCCTCCGAAGCGGCTGCGCAGGTCCGAGTTGCGCGTCTGGATGCTCTTACCGAGAGCGCAGTTCCGCAAATGCTCGCGGCCAACTGCGGAGAGCAGTAGGCTGCTGCTGGCCCCTCTGCCAGCTGTGCTGGCTCTGGTGTTTGCTTGGCTGGGGGTCATGCTGGGCTGGGTACCCTTCTGGGCTAAACGTTGGCTTTTTGGCCTCATGATTATTCAGCCAGGTAAGTTAGCTAATAAATTAATCACTCTGAGCTAACAGCGATGCTGGGCACATGGGGGAGAAGCCGTGTAGGTGACAGAGGAGCCGCAGGCGCTACCAGCTCCAGGGCGGGTGGCCTGGATGCCCGGCTGGTTTTTCATTGACTGTGATATTCCTCCAGTAAATTGCTGAGCAGAAGCCTTGAGCAAGGTGATGCCATTGGGGTCATGCAGAGGGCCATCACCGCTGTGAGTATGGGCTTCCTGGTTTTTGGTAGACCTTATAGCACGTCCCTGGGTAGTGCTTTTTCAAGAGGAAATACGGTGTTCAACAGCTCACTGATGGTATCTCCTTCTGTGCCAGGCAGGGGTTCCTGTTGTGCTCAGCCCGAGGGAGCTGGGAGATGCTGCTGATCCGTGGCGCCCGCCCCTCTCCTGCCGGGCTCCTCCGACCCTGCCTGCGTGCCTCGAAAGCTGTAGAAAACCCAGCGTTGTCCATGCCCCCGCCACTGCTAGCACCGGTAGCGAACCCAACCGGTGTGCAGGCAGCACGTGGGACGGCTCTGGCTTGGACGATGGGCGGGCGTGTGCCGGCTGCTCAGGTGCTGTCGCCGCGGCTGGCAGCTGGGCGCTGCTGTCCCTGCAGCTGCACTCGTGTGAGCGAGGGCTGAGGACTCGCGTAAGGTGGGTGCCAGATGCCCTGTACGAGCCGGTCGAGCGCTTTGATGTTGTGTCTTTTAAATTGCAAACCCCAGCAATAAATGGCGGGGCCGCTCGCAGTCTTTAACAACAAAAGAAGGGGTCTGTGGAGCAAGAAGTTCGGCGTAAGGTGCCGTGAGCTTCAGGCTGAACGCTGGAAGCCCTACAACAGGAGGGCAGAGATGGCCTCAGTGTACTGGAGTTTTAAGGAGGTCTCTGACTCTCCTTATAGCTCTCTCTAGTTTATTGGAAGAAATGTAAATGCTTCTGAATGGTAGCAAAGCTATTTATTTGCTGGTATGAAGAAGCTCGTTCTAGCAGCTCGTAATCCCCATGCAGTGCCATGTCAAACCTCGCTCTGCTTCTGGCTTGCGAGCAATGTCTCTTTGAAACAGACCACTCTCTTTAAGTCACGTTGCTATGAAGCAGTGTCAGGCCTGAGGAAGGATCTGGAAGCTGGTGGGATGGGTGGCGTAGGCACGTACAAAAGTGTCTGCTTGCGCTGAGGGAGGGAGCGCGTGGACTTCTTGGAGTCCTTTCCAGTCCCACCCAGTACTCTGCTCTGGACGGATTTTCACCCGTTTGCACAGGCAGTTTGTTTTCTGCAGGGCTTTGTAGGCTCCCACTTCCCGTCAGCTCAAGCCGGTGTGTGCCTGGCCCCCTCCCCACCGTTCCCGTTGCACGCTTGCTTCTGCCCTTGTCCTCTCTGCCCCACTGGCTTCTTCCCCAGGCTTCCTTTCTTGCCCGTTTAAACTGCACCTGACCACGAACCTCTCCTTTCCTCGTGTGGCGTAGCTTCGTGCTCCTCACACGCTGCGTGCTTGCCCAACGCCCGCCGTCGAGACTGCCCAAGTGCTTTGCAGCTTCGGTGCCTGTAAAGAGTTCTTTTGGTCGCAGTGCAGCTTTCCTGTCTAGGTGTCGTCTTGTGTGTTTTTGTGTGTGCTTGAGCCTTTGGTCAAAACATCGGTCAGCAGATTCCGAGTACGAAGGCGAATCAACAATCTTTGCAAATCTCTGGTGAAGGGAATCAGGTGTAGGTGGTTTGCAGGAATACTTGGGTGAGGGGCTGCTTTTCACTTGTACCCAGGCGAGATTTCGCTCGCGTAGCTGTGCACAAACACATCGGGATTCTCGTGGAAAGGCTGGAAGATGTGTGTTGCTAGCTCACGGGCAGAGCCCGTGTAGCCACGGACGCCGCTATAAGGGATGCTATCCAGGCACGGATGTCAGAAAAATGACCCAGGTGCTTGTCAACTGCTTGGTGTTCCTTTGGAGAGCCTGTAGCCAGCTGCGATGCCGACGGGACGCCCAGCCTTTATGGCATTGTGCTGTGGGAAAACGGGATGGGGTGGGCGGCAGCGAGCCGGCACGGAGCTGCCTCCGGCACACCGGTGTCCAGCGTGTTGGGCATCATCTCTGCGCGGGATAAAATCAGCTCTGTAGGTGCCGTTAGCGCGCAGTGGCACTGGTGTAGGCTGTAGGATAGTCCAGGCTCAGACTTGTTGTGCCAGAGGCCCTAGTTTGAATGCCAAAAAAAGGAGAACTCCCAAAAAGAGGCGAGCGGTGCTTTTTGTCCGTTTGGTTTTTGGTTCAGGAGGACTGAGGGCGTGAAGCTTCTCCCGGTGGTGACGGTGCTGTCTCAAGTTTAACATGTTTTGTCAAGAGACTGTCTGCATAGTCTGGTGATAAAAAGCGCCCCGAGCCTGCTCTGCGCTCAGGCTGCTGCAGCAGAGCTGCTCTTTGGAGCGTGGGGCTGCACCAGGCGCCGGCCGGGCCAGCGGAACGACGGCTTCTTTCGCTCTTGCCGTGGAAGGCGGATGGCCTTGTCTGGGCAAGGGAGGTTTCAGGCTGACTGCATCACTGCTTCGTTCGTAATACACGTGGTGCTTTTCAGAACTGGGATTATTGTGCGTAAGGCAGTGCCCAGCATGAAGGGGCATGTATGGTTTTGGAGCCGGTCGTGTCGGGCTTGCGGGAGGAGATAGGGATCTGCTTGCAGCCGGCTCGGCACGGAGGAGGCTTGCGGCTCTTCGTTGTACGTGGCTTTCTGGGCCCGGGTCCGAGGGGAGGAAGGAAGGGCTCAGCTCGACGCCTGCTTTGCTGCTCTCACCAGGCCTCGTTTCCGGGGCGTCCCGGCGGTGGGTCTGTGAGGAGCGGCCGCTGCAGCGGGGAGCTTCTGCGACCAACGGGAGGAACGCCGAGAGGCTCGGGGGAGGCCGGCCGTGTGGGCGAGGCACGCGGTGCTGGCAGAGCGCAGTGGGCACCCGGCTGCGAAATACCAGAAATACCAGCTCTGGAGACGAGCGGGGCAGGCGGGGGCGGCACGGCGGGCAGAGGAGGCCGGCAGTCCCGCCAGCTGGGAGGAGGCAGCCCCGCGGAGGCCAGGAGAAAATGGCCGCACGGCGTCCTCGTCATGCTCGGCCGTCGTTAGGGCACGAGAACAGCCCCTGGACGCCAGCGTGCACAAATGCATTTTGAACTGGGCGCGGGGGTGCTCAGCTGGGCGCTCCCCCCGCGCTGCGCGGAGGCGGTGCTGGGGAGAAGGCTGCGGTGAGAGGATGTAGCAAACACAATATTGGGAAAGATGAAAAAATGAGTGGGTGGGGATGAGAAGGAAGAGGAGGAGACAACCCAGACGATGAAGGAAAACAGGATCCTCTATAAGAGATGGGAATGCTGGAAAGAAGCCAGGAAGGAAGCCTGAGAAAATGGAGAGAGAAGTAGGCAGGCCAGCATTGCGCTGATCGTGTCAGCAGGTATTCCTGGCATTCAGCTTCAGAAACTGCGAAGGGGAGACTGGTGACGTGCATGGAGTAATTGGAATATGTTTATTTGAGTTAAGCTGTAATTGCTGTTTTAAAATTGACATTTTGTGAGCCGAGCTTTCGTGCGCACCGTTGGCTTGTCCCGGGAGGTGGGAGCCGGCTCGGGAAGGGCTGTGGTGCAGGTGGCTGTCCTGCTGGCTAAGAGAGGAGCTCCGTGCTCAGCAGTTTGATGTATTTTTCTGTGCATTCTGCCGGGGAAGCCATCTCTTCCCCTACCTGCCAAAAAAGAAAAAAAGAAACACCCATGTGGGAGCTTGTGCTCACCAGCGTGGGCAGAAAAGCCCCAGACCTGTGCCCCTGCATGCCTCCGGCCCCGGCTTTGTCCCGGTGCTGCCGGGTGCAGCTGGGGAGGAGCAGCAGCTCCTGCTCCAGCACTGCAACCCCTTGGTTGGTGAAAACCAGACCAGCGGCGGTGCCAGGCCCCTGCCCGACTCCCCGGCAGCGCCATGGTCTGCAGAAGGACGTGTGGGGCAGCATGGCCACGCACCCGCTGGCCACGCTGCTCGGCACCGCGGGGACAGGGCTGCCTGGGGGTTCCGGAGGTGCCGCTGTACCGCTGGCTCTCTGCAAGTTAGGGTTTAATGCAAGAATCGCTGCTGCTAGCAGCCCCGTCTTAATCAAACGGGAACGAATCCGTGAGTTAAGCAAGAGGCGTCTCTCTGAAGGCCGTGCCCTGCGGCTGGAGGCGTGGTGCCAAGCCTTCCGTGCGCTGAGGGACAAGGTGGGCACCTGTATACGGGGGCAGAGCAGGGCTTGCTCTTCTACAGCATGGTTTTAATTGAGTAGGTGTTTAAAAACATCTTTTTGAAGACACTTGTTTCCAGTGTCGTGATTTCTTTTTATAGCCTCGTTTTTTTCAGTGTTTAAACCACTGAAAACAGGGAGATGTCTAATGAAGGCAGGAATGCTCTCTTTGTAGGCGCAAAAAAGGAAACGAACCAAAACTGCTTTGAAAACGTAGTGGCACGCTCACCTCGACCCACCTGCGTGACTGACGGACATCGAACCTTTTACACCCTTTTCCAAAAAGCTGAATTAGTGGGGCTCAGAGGATGCTGCAGAACCGTTTGGCGTGGGCCCGGCTCCGTGCTCGCTGGTGCTTCCCCTGCCGCTCCCGCGCCCCGGGATTCGGCCGTGCGGGCGCCAGGAAGGATGACTTCCACACAAGGTGCTGTGGATATCCTCTGCTTTGACGTCAGGCTGTGGTGGGCACTAGCTCACTGGTACCAGCCTGACAAAATCTGCTGCGGATTTCTCTTCTCGTGCTGCTCCTGGCTTAGCTAGCTCCCTGCAGCAGCCGTCCCTGCCTCTTGCAGCCCGTGCCTCCAGTCCTTCTCACGAGAAGCCCGCGCGTCTCGAACGAGCCTCGGTACCCGGCGAGGCGTGCTGGGCCCGCGCTGCCTCCGTGTCCGCGGAGCGCAGCGGTGCTTCAGACGGGCTTCGCTGCGCTGCCTTCGCTCCTTTGGCATCTGCTGCGTGCAGCTAGTTGCTAACGTTTAGAGTGCTGGAAACTGTTGACTAGTGTAGTAGATGTGCAAAGTTTTGCAATTGAAGAATATTCCTGCATAGCCCACAGTCAGGAGGGGCTTTTGGTTCTCTCTGGGTGGTGCGGAGCTTGCTTCAGAGAAGGCCCCCGCCAGTACTTGACTTCTTGATGTTTTCTAAAGGTAAAAATTTAACGGGGTTTTGCTTCTGCTTTGAAACCGTAAAAGGAAGAGGGTGACACAAACCTGCCTTGTTTCCAAAATGAAGACTGAAGAGGCTGGCACGTGTGGAAGGAGGAAGGAAACAAAACCATCCCGGAGACTCGAGCCAGCGCCGCTTGTTTCGGACCAGACCGGGCTGCGGAACAGCCCTGACGGTCTGGCAGCAGTGCTCGCTGCTGTAATCCGGGATGTTTCTTTGCTTCTGTTTAAAATACGAGTTAGGTTGAAGCATTTTTGGTGTAGTAACTGAAAAATACTTTTAAAGTTAAAGCAGTTTTGTTTTCAAATTATTCAGCATGAAGTGCGTGATTTTCTTTCTCAGGGAACTCAAAGCAATTAGCACCATACCTTATGTAATTACCGCGCCACTGGAAATGTCATGTTTTCGACATGTGTGCACAGTGCATGTTTACGTGCTTTATTCGGGAAAGCTAGCCTATTGCTCAACTGCCATAATTACATCTTTATAATAAATCTGCTTGAAGTATTTGCTCGGTAGCAGATAAATGAGAGCGCCTAGAGAATGTGTGACTCGGGAGCCTTCAAAGATGCTCCTGGGCTGAAGGAGCAGTACGCACTAGAAGCGGTGCGTGCGGTTAGGGCCGATGCAGAGTTTGAGTTTCGCCCTGTCGTCTTGTCGCTGCAAGGCTCCCGGTAGCCGAGCACCCTTGAGACCCTGGGGGTGGCGCGGGGCTGGTCTCCCCAGTTTGTTTCTGGGTGCTGGAGGCATCAGGGCTTCGGGCGTTTGCTGCTAGTGCTCGGTGAGGGAGGGTTTCTGTGCTCGGGCACGCCTCGATGCGGTGCGCCTGTGCGCACTGAAATACCTGCTGGCTTTTGGGCGGGTGGGAGGGCTGCTTTCCCCCTTCTCTTCAGAGCTTAGATCAAGTACTGCAGTTACACGACCGGAGTCCAGGCTGGCCTTTAGCCCCAGGTCGGTTCATTGCTGTGGACGAGAGCAGCGGTGCTGCAGCCGCTTCGGGGAGCTTCAGGCTGCCTGTCTGTACCGAGACAATTCGGCCAACACCTCATCTGCAGAGCTGCATTGCACTGGGCTGTCAGGTTTTTGAAGCACTTAACTATCGTAATTTTCGCTTGAATTTCTCCCTGTCCTGTTATTATGTGAGGGCTGCAGAGCCAAGCCTGGGCCGGGCAGTTTGTTCCCCAGCGCCTGCTCCTCACAGCAGCTGCCTCTGCTCGCGGTGCTGCATGTATTTTCTTGTTTTAAGGAGATTTGATTTCATAAAAATAAAAACTTTGCTTAAAATTGTGGTCTGTTACTGGTTGTGTATTGCCTCAAAGTATTTAAGGTGTAATGATGGCAAGGAAACAAACTGGGGTGGTTGAGGGCTGTGATCTACAGAGAGTTAGTTGCGCTTCCCTCCGAGGAGGCTCTGCGCATCGCGTAAAGCATTCTCTTCCATTTCGGTCATTGATTAACAGCTCCCAAACCTACTCTTTTGCCCGCAAATCTGGAATTTTGAGTAACAGAGATCACAGCTTGTAGGCAGAGCGGCGTAATTTAGCCTCAACTATTTTATGCTTGCTTTGTTCGGCCAGTCAGCGCACAAATGTGCCTGTCCGTGATGGAAAGAAATGACTGTACGCTTGGCGTGAGCTGGGGCTCAAATCGTTCTAATCCCGGCTCGGTCGGTGTTCCAGCAGCCGCCCGGCCCGTGGTCGCTTCGCAGCCGCGCGGTGCTCGTGGGCCACGAGGACTGCTCGTCTCCTTTCTTTCCAGATGCAGACCCTCCGGGCTCGCCCCTTCTGCCGCTTTCCCATGTTGGGCATCCCGGCTGCTGGAGGCAGCGCTGCCGACCGCTGTGGTGGTGTAATTCTGGGTGGTGACAAAAGGCCGCACCGGGCGCATCAAAGAAGTAACGCCTTATCTCCACAGCTCACGCTGTTTTGCTTTTTATCTCCCTTCCTGCCTCTGGATTTCCAGGCAGCGCTGCCCAGCCTGGGGCAGCAGCTGTAGGTTGTGCTCTCACCTGCCCTCGGTTGCGCAGCTCGAAGAGTTTCAAAATCTAGACTTTGAAGAGCCTGTGTTAATTAGAGTAATGCTTTGGAGCTGAAGGAAGTTGGATGGGAAAGCAAGCAGTTGGCTGTCGTTCCTGCTCGGTGTTGGAGGAACACGTGCTTGCGTAGGACACCCGGCCCGGCGCGCTCACGGGGCCGCAGAGGAGCTGGCTCAGCGTTAACCCGGCCTCGCGGCAGCGACAGCTTTACAGCCAGGCTCCAGGATAACTTCTCCTGCAGACTGGGGGCTGCTGGGTTGTCTGTCTGTCTGTCTAAGGATTGCACTCTGTGCTCCTGATCCTGTTTTTATGCATTTCATGTGCTGTCAGCTTCTTTTAATTGCTTCCAGCTGGAAATAAACAGCAAGTGCTTTGGTGGAGGTAGAATACTATTTTATTTCAGTAGGAGATCAGGGAATCTATAACACAATTCAGCTTCAAAGCCTTTCCAGCTGAAAGGCATTGTTCCTCCTGCACCGCGCTGCCTCGCACCCTAATAAAAGTGGAAATCAGGCGGGGGATGGGGCGGCAGCGCACAGGCTGCGAAGTAGGGATCAAAAGGACAACCGGGAGCAGAAGGCGGCGAAGGGGAGGCACAAAGAGTCACAGCTGAGCACGCCGAGCGCTCGAGCGACGGAGGACAGAAAGCAGCGATTAGGAAAGGCGAAGGAACAATAGCAGAGACGTGGCAGGGTGCGAGCGTTCACCGCGGCTCGACAAAGCTGCCCTCCGCGGCGGAGCTGCGCGGGGCAGCGTCTTCATCTCGGACGGCGCTGGCTGCTTGCTGGGGCTCCGGTGGCGAAGCTGCCCCGTGCCGAATGCGCGAGCCCCCGGCTGGGCGCGCCGGCCCGGGGCCGCCCCGGTTGTCGTTTCCTCCCCGTCTGACAACACGCTTCCAAGTTTGAGTTGTCTCGGGCTGGCGAGTCAGAGCGGAGGGGACTGTGGGCAAGCAGAGCCCCCGCGGCCGGCTCCCTTCGCTTAGATCGAGTCCTGTGAGCTCTGAATGTGCTCCCCCAGCACGGCAGCAGCTTCTCCAGCTGATGAAACCAGCCCTCCGAACCTGGCAGCCTGTGTGCAAGCCCAGCTTTGTTAGTGAAGCCTGAAGGCTTTTAGCGCGAGCGTTTATTGCAGCAAATAACTTATACTGGATTAAGAGCTAGCAATATCGTTTTGGTGGAGGCAGCAGCGCGTGCTGCTGGGGCCACCCCTGCGGGGCGAGGGCAGCCCCGAGCAGGGACGCAGGCAGGTCCCACAAGGAGCAGGGTGTCCGCGACAGGGAGCGGGCTCGGCCCTCGCCACCTGTCGGGAGCGACCGCCACCGAATGCGGCGTGTGACGGCTTTTAACGTGCTGTCTGCACGCGGGGCCACGGCTGGCCCTGCTGGGGAAGCTGCTGCAAGGCCGCTCTCAGGCCGGGGAAGCCTTCGCAGTAGGAGTTTCTAGACCTTAGTTTGATTGCGAAAATAATAGCTGGGCAGGTCAGTGCGGTTGTATCCTGCTCCTCCCTTGCAGCCCGTGTTTGCTTGCCTTTGTTTGGGTCTTGTCTTGCTCCAACTTGCCTGACAGTGTTGCTGGATTTGGCTTTACAGAGCGCACGCTTCTGTGCGAGCGGCTCTCTACCTGTGTGCTTAATTAAAAGGAGCAAAGATGCGGTCCAAAAAGACTTGGCTTTCGTGTCTGACGTCTCGTGTGTTGGGAGGCTTGCTGAGCTGGTGGTTGAGAGAGGAAGCTAACGCCGCATTCAGCTGACATAGCATCTGAATAGCCGTTTGGGGCCCAGGGAGCTGCAGTTCAGCAGGGGGAGGGAAAGTGAAATGGATGCTGAAATCTGGAATCTGCTTCTTAAATTTCCTCCCTCCCTGGAGAGGGAGAGAGTGAAGTTCAGTGCTGCGTGTTTGCCTTGGCTCCGCGTTACCTGCTGCCTGCTCCTCCGCTGCGTGTCTGTGGCAGAGATAAAGGGCGGAGGATTTCTCATGGTGAGAGAAAGTACTTTTCCCTTCAGCAACATTTGCTTGTTTGTAGTTGAATTGCATTAAAAAAGTAGTCCCGCATTATTGAAGAATGAGTGGGCGAAGAGCTGCATCAACTACCATGGTAACTTGAAGGGCTTCACCCGTAACTGTCAGTGCTAGATTTTTAGTGCTGTAGTGACTTTTAATGTAGAATAGTTTCCAGGCCATTTAGTTATTTCATCTCCTCATTCAAAAACAAAACAAGATCCCCTCTTCTCTGAACTACCCTTTCCCTGATGTTCTCCTTTGTGACCCGGACACATCCGTGCGGCGGGGCAGCGTGCCGTGCCGCGCGGTGTCCGAGGAGCGTACGTGCCGCGGGGCCGGCCGCTCTGCCTGCCGCCAGCCCGGCGCGGGGCCGCCTCCTTCCTGCCCGCGCTGCCTGCTGCCCCTCGCTTCTCCCCGCGCGGGGCTGGCGGTTGGTCTCCGGGCGCCAGGCGGTGCTTTTAGAACCTCGCGTTGGGTTATTTTAGAATTTCGGGACTCTTCTCGCGGATGAGTCCCTGCTGACGCTTGCGACGCTCCGAAGCGTGGGAACGAGGAGAGGCACGCTTCGTGGCAAGGCTGGCCGAGCCTCCGCCGTAACTGCACTTGCGACTTTCTGTATGAGCAGGCGCAGGTTTCTGGTAACGTCCCTCACGGCTTCCTGTGCAGCACCAGCCATCTTAGCTTCGCTCAGCATCCCAGCAGAGTTTAAAATGGTTTCATTCTGAATAATTTATCTCCCGGGGAGAGAGGGAGGCGGTGGCGAGAAGCGGGGAGCCGTTGGCCAGGGGGCCGGGGCCACGCCTGCCCCGCTGCCGCGGCGGGGGCAGCGGCTGCCGGGGGGCCGCGGGGCAGCGAGCCCCCAGCCCGTCCCGCGGAGGCGGCGAGCGGCGCGTCCCTCCCCTGTCCTCCCGCAGCGTTGTTTCTCCCAGCGTTTTCTGACGAACAAAAGCGCCCGCGTCCCCGGGGAGAGGCCGTCTTTGGGAGCCGTCCCGACCTCCTGACCCGCCTCCGCGGAGGCTCTGCCGCTCCTTTGTTTTTCGGGAGGCTTTTTCAGCAGGCTCCCCCTGGCCCCAGCCTCTCTGCCGGTGCCGCTGACCGGAGCAGTGCGGGACCGCGGTGCGGCCGCCCGGGCCGGGCAGGACGTTCGTCTCCTCATGGTTGTGAGCGCGAGCGAAGAGTTTCAAAATGGAGGCAGCTCTTGCTACCTCCCCGTCCTAGCGCGTGGGTCTGCGCTGCCCTACTTCTCGCAGGGATCAGACAGCTCTTTTTGAAGCTATACAAAGATGTTTGAATGCATTAGTTTACATGGAATTAATCTCCAGATTCCAAACATGCTTTCAAGCTGGTTTGGCCTTATTTTACTGCAAAAGGAGGCCAGCTCCACGTTGTAGGCAGAAACTGTTGTAAGTGAGAGCTGAGCTGGAACGGTGAGAGACTAGCACAGGCACCACATTCAATCCATTAAAAGGAATTTTTGGCTCATAGACAAAACAAATTGAAAAATCTCATTCTTTGTGTACCACATCAGTGGTGACAGAAAAACAGACCGAGGCTGCAGGGCGATCCTTCTAGTAACTGCAGAACAGTTCGTGAGGGGTTTGAGCTACAGTTCCTTCACAGGAAAATGATAAAGAATTAAATATGCCAAAACTAGTTGTACAGAAAAGCTGGGGTGAGGGCAGCACTTGAAAAACGGCTTTTCTGAGGTCAGCAGGAGCTGGGCACGCCGGCCGCAGGGGAGGCACTCCCTGCAACAGGTCGGTCCCAAACCCCTGTCCTCCGTCCGTCACCGCAGCCGAGCCTCCCGGACAGGAGCGAGGAACTTCAGTGCTCCCGTTATTTTTCAGATAGCCTGTCATCCTTCAGGAGGGAACAGTTGTGTGGGGGTGGGGAGCGTCGTATTCAGAAGTGGGTGAAATGGAAATGAGCCAGAATTCTGCAAATTTATAAGGAACAGCAAACACTGATTTCTTTGAGAAAAGGTCGGTGCGTTTACTTGTAAGCACAGCCCTGGTAGGAGTGTGCTAGGAAATGGAAACTGCTCCACTATGCAGGTCTTTTTCATAGCGTAACCAGGCAAAGATACACAAAGATGCTTATTTTGGGAGATGGTGGAATGTTTCTGTAATAATTTCAGCAAATTTTGGTTCACATAGAGCATCTGTAAGAGTAGCACACCCACAGTTTCATGTAATATGTTCTATTTGTTAAAAAAAAAAAAAAAAGCTTTCCCTTGAATTGGCAAGTGGTTTAACCCAGAAGAATCTATGCTGTGTTTATTTTTCCTCCCTGCTCGGTATCCGAAATCTGCCAGGTCCTCACTGCTCATCTTGCTGACGAACGTAAGGCGTTCCTGTCCGGTTGCAGACTGTGTAGGAAACCGGCGCTGGACCGTGATGGGCAGGGCTGAGGAGCGCACTGCTCTCAGCCAGAGGAAAATGATGAGAAAAGGAACCAGGGTTGTTCTGAAAAGCGAAGGGTTGAAATGGATGCGGGAACATCCCTGCAGGGCCTTCGCAGCGCACCTGGTAGCCTGCTGTACAGCTAATAACTCATAGTAGGAGGACTTCACTTTGGTTAGACAATTTTTCCCCCTTGTTGACATGGAACATGTAGAAGCATGTGGTATTTGAAACACAGTATGCAAAACACCGTTAGTAACTGACTACATAACATTCCCGTGTTGCAGCTGGGCTGCCTACAGCGTGCTGGTTTTATGAGCTCCTCGTGTGAGCTGGCACAGGGCAGCGGTGGAAGGGGTGAGCTGGAGTCACGAGAGCGCAGGCGGCTGCCTGGGAGCCGCTGCGTAGCGCTTGGGCTCGGAGCCTGCGGCTGCTCGCTGCTTCCCGGCGGAGGCAGGCACCGGCCGTCTGCAGCTTCAGCTGGTGGCACGCCACTGGCACCGGCGCTGGGCGTTTTTGCACCGGCGCGTGTTGGCAGCGCGGTCCCGTCGCGCGGTCGGTCCTCGGAGGGGGTTTGGGCACGTGAAGCCCCCACGAGGCACCCTGAGGTGTCAGCTGGTGAGCGTTTGGCCGATTGCCTGTGGGCAAGCAGAAACCCGATTTGTGCTCACTGGCTAAGCAACAGCAAGAGAACCTGAAGGTGTGCCTTACTGCATGTGGGAGTGTATTTTTTTCTGTAAACAAGTCTTTTTGCAAAAATGTCTGCTTTCAGACAAACGGCAAGGAAACTGGGAAGCCAGGCAGCATGAAGAAGTTTGGCTTTTTCAAACAACAAATTGCTCTGCCAGTTTAAAATGAATAAAAAATACATTCAGGTCAACAGCGGTGCTGGACTAGAGCGCGGCCTGTTTGCTACGTATATATGATGAAAAAGCCACCAAAATAGAAAATTTCATCATTGCTCACAGGGCGGGCAAGAGCCGAGTGCACGCAGCGCGTTGCTCGGAGCGATTGCAATGCTGGAACAGGAAGTCTCCCTCCCCCTCCCCGCCTCGTGGACAAGCCGTCTGCAGAGCTGATCAAAAGGATGTAAAACTTGTTTACAAGATGTATGCAAAGTATATTTGGGAAGAAGCGTACGGGCTTTCCAGACTGGGATGCACTAGGAATGCGTGACATCACGTTCATGTAGGTTGCAGTCTGAGGCTGCAGGGCATGTGACCCAGGGCGTCTCACCGCTGAGGAGCGAACCAGAAGGTGCCTTTCTCCGTAGGATCGCACCCGGTGAGCTGCTTGAAATACTCGCCGAGAGGGCTCACTGCGTGCCGGCTAAGGAGAGCGTGAGCAGTTGTCGTGAAGTGTGAACGGTGCTCCAAGGGAAGCGTTGCAACCACAGCGTCAGGGCCCACAGAGCTGCTCCGTCCGTGGGGCGCTGTGCCTTTGGCCAAGAGCTTGTACAGCCACTCCTGATGCTGAAAGGTGGGAAAGAAGGCATTTGGAGGATGTGCGATGTTTTCAAACCTGCCTCAGAGTCTGGAGTGAAATGGCAAAGGTGTCGCTAGGCGGATGGTGGATCGGTGATAGACTAGCTCCTGTCTGCGTGCCCAGAAGCAAGTCACTTCTGCAGTGCTTATGGGGTTGCATTCTTTCACCCTTCAGCCTTGCTCACCTTCCTCTGCTTCTGTGAAAGCAGCACTTTCTTACCTCACAGGGAGTCTTAAGGCTTAATCCATTGTTTGTAAAGCTCTTTAAGATCCTTGTTTGGAAGCACTAGAGTCTGGAGGATTAAAAACAATTTATTTTTGTGCATCTTGTATAATGTGCATCTCAAAGACTTTCCAAAGAAGGAGGAATTGTGAGCCAGACAGAGACGGCAGGTTTATAAGGTAAACAGGAGGGAGGAAGTGGCTTGGAAGAACAAAGAAGGTAAAAGCAGAAAGCTGGTTCCCCGTGGCAGAGCCTTCTTTGGCTGTAAGCAGGGCGGGTTTCCAGCCCTGGAGGAAGGAGCTGGATGTAGTAGTGCCGTCTTCCTCTTAATCCCATTTAAAGACCCATCTGGTCGGCGCTGCTGCCTCGTTGAGAAGGGCAGCATGCAGACTGTCTCTGCCGCGTTTGTGCCCTTTGATCTCACGTACCGGGAAGCAGGTGTCTCTCTCACTCGTCCTCATCCAGTCTGTTTTGTCAGCCTGCCCCGTGTGCTCGCAGGGCTGATCTTCCGGGCAAGGATGAGGTGGTAGAACTGGCCCTGGAAGGGCCGGTGAGCGATCGCGTGAACGATGGTTTCACCAAGAGCTGGTGCCACGGCCACGCCAAGCCCAAGAGCTGTTTGCTCGGCTGCGTGTAGTCGCGGTCTGCAAAGCATCTGCGCGCTGCAGCCCGTCCCTGTCGTTCACCGGCGTGTGCGGTGCTTCCCCGGCACGGCCGTGCCTGCCCATGGGCCCTGCCGGGGACGTCGGTGAGAGCAGCCCGGCTGCTCCTTCTGCGGAGCCCTTGGGCACCGCGCGCCCACCGGCGAGCTGCGGCTGCCGGCGCTGCCTCGTCGGGCGCCCTGCGGGCCGCCTGCTACCGACCCCCCTGGGAAGTGGCCGCGTGTGCCGGTGTCGGCGCCCCTGCTGCCTGCTCAGCCGCGGACGTGCCCTCGGAGCAGGTTTCGCTACCTTCCATCCTCACCCCCTTGTTCCCCATGCAGCACCGATGGCACCTGGCCTGCGGGGCAGCAGCCCTGGTTTCTCTGCACCGCCGGAGCCGTGTGCCAGCTCTGAAGCGCTGCAGGAGAGCTGCGAAGCCCAGCGCTGTGGGTGCAGGCGGTGCCGTGGCTCCCGCCGGGAGGCAGAAGCTGGTGATTCACTTCTTTCCCCGGGTGCAGGCCCGAGCGCTTTGTGTAGGTGTGTTGCCAGCATGTGCCTCGCTGTGCATTTCCAACATGATGTTTTCCCCCATGAGCTCGTTCGGGGCCGCAGGACTGGAGCGTTGCCGCTGTCTTGCTGGGGCTCCTGGTCAGCTGTGGCTGAACAGGGCATGGAGCGAGCTGGCCGTGCTTCCTGATCTCGCCGTCTGCGTTCCAGCCAAAAGGTGCCCTGAATGTGACAAGCAAGCGTCGAGGCGGTGGTTTCCATATGGCATCAAGGTGCGTGCAAGACCCTCAGCATTTGGCTGTTCTGGTTGGTTGAACAGATTCAGAAGACGCCTTTCATGCGTTCGGGGCTGGAAACGGGAGCCGTTTAGCTTGGTGAGGAGAAGGCTGAAGGCGTCTGATGGGCTGGACGTCCCTCCCGTCCGGCGTTGGCTGCTGGAGGCAGCCCGGTGCGGTGCCGGGCTTCGGGCTCTCCTCGGGGACATCTGCCGTCGGCGCGGGGCTGGCCATACGCAGCACCTGTCCTGCCCTGTGTGTGCCTGGCGCTTTGGGGAAAAAGAGAGAAAGCCCTTGCCCCCGGAGGGTGAAGCTGAAGAAATTCAGCTGAAAAATAAGGCACCGGATTTCTTAGGAATATATGAGAACAGTTAGCTCGTAGCAGACCTCATGTCCCTTAAATGTTGGGTTATTGGGGTTTCTTTTAGATACTGTCTTGGCTTTATATCTGATGGAGTCGGTTTGCGTCAGTGGAATATGAAAGAAGAGTTAACTTGGGGAAGTTCTGTTGCCTGTTGGGCTGTTTGCTAAGCTGATTGCAGCAAATCCTTTTGGCCTTGAAAATGATTAATTTTATTAATTTGAATTATTTCCTATTTTTGCCGTTCTTACTTCAGTTGTCTGCCTTAAGTCTGTGGACCCCTTCCTGCTCCACTAATTACTTCGTAAGACAGTCGCTTTGCGAGGGCTCTCCAGCGAGCCCGTTAGCAGTGCAGCTGCTGTAAAACCCCGCAGCTCCGTCAGCCCGGGACTCGTCCCGGTGGCGGCCCTGCTTCCCCTGGGTCCATCACCCAGCTGCGTGTTGCTCAGTGGGACTTTGTGCCGCTTGAGCTCTAGAAGGAACGTTTCCTTCAGAATGTCTTTTTCCTTTTGTTCTGCTTTATCGTATGACTATTAAGTAGTTTTAGATAAAGACTATTTTTAGGCTCTTGCACCCTCAGAAGCGAAGCACGGTGTCTTTACGCAGGCACCAACATTTTCTCTAGTGCAGCAGAGAAATGGTTTTTTCAAGATTGACAAAAACTCCCTTCCTGGCGTGCCCGCTGGCCGTGCGCAGAGCCGGCGTGTCCCCGCAGCCACCTGAAGCTGCCCTGCGCAGGGCAGCTGCGCGCCGCCAGCGCCCGGGGAGCAGGGGGGAGTTAGCGCGCGTTTCCTCACGCCCAGGGGAGTGGGAGTCGAGCATTTCAAGCAAATTTTTAATTCCTCGGGGTTAATCCGTGGCACGTGCAAAGCCGCACCAGAGCTCTGCCTCCGGAGCAGAGTTTTCATGAAACTCCACTGCTGACGCCAGGAGCTGCTGGCAGATACCTCAGTTTTTGCTTGTGTCAGATTTACCCTCGGTCGATGTACAGCTTTGATGCAAAGCTGCTCGGCGCGTTACAGTGGGCAGATTTGCTGGGGTTGCCATAGAAAAGGCTGGAGATGACTTCAGGAGTTTAAATTAGGCCTGCGTGCTGGTGCGCAAGTTGCTGCGGGGCTGCCCCTGCGCCTCGGGGCAGCGCCGGCGGCGCGGCCGCGTGCCGGTGCCAGTGGCTGGCGGTCCGGCTGGGAGGGACGTGCGGTCTTCGTGGAAAGAGGAGAAAGAGAAGCTGCAGATGCTGGTTGCATTCAGAAATGTATCGCTGCTGTTTGTGCGTGAGCAGCGTCCATTTGTTCGCGATGCCGGGACCTCCTCTGCTGGGGTCGTGCTGTGCTGCTTCAACCTTCCACGGTCCGAAACGGCGTGCTGGAAACGCTGCTCGCTGCAGCTGCCCAGACACGCTTTTATTGTCCTCTCCTTCTTGACTTCATTACGCCTTGATCTCTGTAACTTCCTTAACATGTGTAAGTGCTGAAATGAGATTATCTGTAAAGAGCCCTTTATTAAAAATGTACTGACCTTCCTAATCAGAAGAAGCATTTCCGTGGCCGCTTTCCTCCTTCCCTGCATTTTGAAAAGTAGCAAGGGCAGAGTAGTGAGTCCCCTCACCAGGACGACAGCCTGGTCTCAAAGCTGGCCAGATGCCTTCAGGCGCCAGCGCGCACGCCACGTCCCTGCAGCCCTGGGATGTGTACCTGTTGTTGGATTTGCAGTTAAAAGCAGCTCCAAACCTCATTAACAGCGAATGTGCAGCAGCTCTCAGCTCGGCGATGGGGCGAGCACAACGCCAAAGACCTGCTCTGCTTGGCAACTTCTTGGGCAAGCAATTGCAGCTGCAGCAGCCGCACGCTGCGTCCCAGTGACCGCGGGGCCGTGCGGCGTGGGCACAGCCGGCTGGCTCTGCTGAGCATCCTGCTCTCCTCCTGCCCGGTTCTGGCAGCTCTGCGTGACGCTGGACCCGCAGCCTCGTGCCCGGCCAGCGGCGTCACGCAGCCGCTTGCGGGGACTTCACCCCTGCAGACCTCTTGCGTGGGGAGGGGTGGCTGTGGGGGGCTGCCCGGGCACAGGGACGTCACCACGTAGAGGGCATGTACCTGGACACAGCTCTCGGCCCTGCACAGGCTCTTTTCTGTTCCTTGCAGAGGGATGAAAGGAGGTGCTGTAAGGCTGGCACGTGAAGGGGTAAATTACAGATAGTCTGAAGCCTTCCCTCAGTGCGTGGTTTTAATTAGAGCTTTGCAATACTCATTTGAATCTAGTATTTATTGCTTACAGCAGGGGCAGGAAGACGAGTGGCTTCCCAGTGCCACCAGAGCAGCAGACAGTGCCGTGCCGCGGTGCCGCCGTCCTCGGGCTCCATCCTGGCACCGGCGCTGCCCCTGCCTGGGGCAGCCGCGTGCGCTCCTGGCGGGGCTCTGCGCTTTCTGCAGGGGCTGCTGGAAACTCCCTGCGTTCCTGTGCTGCTTTTTGCTTTGGAGATGATCCCTGGATGAGCAGGGTGGTCTTACAGCTTTGGCATTGGCAATTAGTGCTGGAGCTGATGAGCTTTTCTTGTACAGTCCTGGTGGAGCCTTCGGTGTGCAGGGATGCTCAGAGAGGGGCTCTTTCCCTTGTAAAATGTATTCCAGCTCCAGCCTGTAATGTAGCGAGAGGGGGAGCGAGAGAAGGGAACAACAGCATTAGCGGATGTAGAAGTAGCTGGAATGAGAAGCTTTTGTGCCATTAATAACAGCTCTGGCTGGCAGCCAAGGCTCGGAGTGTGGGATTAGCCTGAACAATCAAGACTGCAGGATCAAAACAAGGAGGCAGGAACAGCGAGGTCACGCTGCTGCCATCTGCGCTGCCGCAGTGGTGGGAGGGAGCGGAAGAGGGGGCTGCGCCGGAGGAGCGCGGCCGCCAGCGCCCCGAGCCGGCCCTCACCCCGGCCACCCGGCTCGGCCAGGGCCGCCCCGTGCACGACGTGGGGTTTTCGGGAAACAGCTTCTGGAAAAAAAAAAAAAACACCCGAGCAGCTCCCAAGGGCTTGGTCGTGCTCTTCTTCACCCGGACCTCGTTCCAGATGGGAGATCTGGCCGACTTCTGTGGCCCTTTGTTTTTGGCGATTGTCTTCAGGCGGCAAAGCCGATGGCCTGCCTCGAAATCGGTGTCACCGCTGTGCAGGCCGCGAGTGGCATCTGGTGACCCGCCTGGGAGGGCTCGCAGCCGGGGCCCAGCTGCGGGCTGCGGGCTTGCGGGGGCATGGGCAGCCTCGCCTCCCGCGGCAGGGCGGGCGCTGCTGCGAGCCGGCCTTCCCAGAGGCTGCCTTCGCTGCTTAATTTACCGCTTTGAAAGGAGCGGCGTGAGGTTTCTGCTGGAAGACCGTTTTTGAGGCAGACGGAGGCAAGTCTTGCTCCGTTTCACTGCAGAGTCAATCAGATTTTTCTGAAATACCTTCTCAGAGTATCAGAAAGCAAAATGATTTGAGTCGTTCGCGTTGCTTCTGGTCTCTTTTTCCCTCTGACCTAGTAAATCTTAACTGTCCTGCAAATGTAAATACAAAGGCTGAAATGCAGTGGAAGCAAAGCAGTGTCCCACAGACAGCCTCCCAGCTCTTGCTAAAAATATCTCTGTGCGGTGCAGTAACTCCCAGGCATTCTTTTGTCTGACTGCTTTTGAATTCCCTAATTGAAGTTGGTTGGAGGGCAGTGTACCAGTTTCCTGAATAGCTTAGATGTTGATTGTGAGCTAAAAAACAAGAGCAAAACTGTTTTTCCTTTGTGCAGTTGCACTCGTGTTTACCTCCCCCCCGCCTTTTTTAATCTCTGTATTTTTACTTACAATTTTATTTTGTAAGACAACCGCATTAAATACATCTGCGGAGACGGGGCCCAGGAGACGCAAGCAGGAAGACGCAGTTTTCCCTCCGTGATCCCACGTGCGCGTTGGAGCTGGAGAGCAGCTCCGTCTGCGACGTCCAGGCTGGCGCAGAGATGCGGTGCAAATGGAGCTTAACGTAGTAGGAGGCGTTAATAATGGCTCCTAATTGCCTACTAATAACTAAATCTGCGGAATTTGGCAGCGGTTGGGATATAGTTTTCTCCAGCAATCTGTCTGTTCCCTCCAGAAAGAACAAAGTTGGTTCACTGGTTTGCAGTAGGGAATCTTAAATTCACCGGAGGTAGCGGGGGACCTTTCCCAGACCGGCGGGGCCTCCCCCCAGCAGGGCACGCGAGCGCGTACCTGGGCGAAAGCTGCGGCGGCGTGTTCCGGCGCTGCAAGGTTTGAAAGAGGAAGAAGAATGCAATCAGGCTGTTCTCCTCCCTTCTGATTTTTTTCATTTCAACTTGGAAATAGAGAAGCCTGGGCTCGTTCCAGGCTCTTGGCTGAGTACCGCTCCCCCGAAAGACGCGTTGCGGGCTGGAGGCAGCCGCGTGCGCGGGAGCCGTCCGGAGACAGGTCCCCGGGCTCTCGTGGGGAGGGAGGAGGAGGCTGCGACCCGGCTTTGCAATAAGTCGCGGCCAGCGCAGGCAGCTCCCCGGCGTGTATCTGGTGGCGAAGCGTGATAAACCACCAGTGCTCAGAGCTCCTCTGCGGCCGGCAAACACACACGGATGTCGCTTTCACTCCAGCCTCCGTAAATTCAGGGTTTTGAAATTGTGATGGAGACTGGGGAGAAGCTGATTTCAGCTGCTGCTTCAGGAGCCGGGGTTTATCCAGGCTCTCTGTAGCGGGAGATATTTCCTAGCTGCTCAGCAGCAGCAGAAAAACAAGCACAATTTTTTCTGTCTTCAGGGATAACTGCAGTGAAGCGTGCGGGGGGGCCGTGGCGCTCGCTGGTACCGAAATACCTCCCCATCCCCCACGCACGTCGACAGGCCCCGGCGCGGCCCCGGTGCGGTGCTGGTGCTGCGGCCGGCACGGGGATGGGCGCCCAGGCACCGCCGGCAGCCCCCGGCCGCGGATGTCAGAGCCTTCCTTGGAAACGGAGCATCGAAAAAAAAAAAAAAAAAAAGAAAAGAAAAAATGCCATACAGGTACGAGCTGGCAGCCCAAGTGCTGGGTTTTCTGGCTGTCGCTCCATCACAATGCAAAACCAGGAAAATGTTTCTGGAGGAGCCTTGGGCATGCGCGGCAGCGGGGGGAGCTGCGCCCCGCTGCTCTCGGCACGGCCACGGCAGCCCGGCACTGGCTTGCACCTCGCTTCCTGCGTCTTCCCGCAGGCCCTGGCGGATGCCACGGGCGAGAAACCCGTGTGGCCGGAGCGTTTCCTCCTCTCCAAAACCACGGCTCAGGCCTGAGCCAGTGGCATCGGGCTGGGGTGGGCAGGAGCCGGGGCCAGGCCACGGCGCTTCCATCGGAACTGAACCTCCCTGTGCTCCAGCACCTCGCGCTGTTGGGCGTCACGGGAGCGACTGTGAATGAGGAGGGTACGGGGTTATCTGCTGCGGAGAAATGTTAGGAATTTCATGGGGGGGGGAGATGAGCTTTTCCCTTTCCAAGTGGAGGGAAACCGTGTTTCAGTGGCTGACGCTGTACGAAGTGCTTTGTACATGCCGGCGGCTCCCTGGTTCGGGAGTCTGTACGTGAAGTTTCCACCTGACCAAAATGTTTTCGCTCTGACTGTAAACCTTAGAGGGGAGAGCGTTGGAATGGAAAAGTTGACGCAGCCTTATCTGCGGCGCAGCGATGGTGCTGCGGAGGAATCCGAGCCCTGGCTTATGTCAGGCTTGAAGCTTTCCCCTTTCCTTCCAGCAAGCCGCATACCGTTGCCTTGGAGCCTCCCTACATCGGGGGCACATCCTTCAAGGAGTGTGGCTTGGTGAAGAAGAGAGGCCTGGGTGCATTTTCAGTACGCGTCGAGTTCCCCGCTGGCTGCCTCTGCGAGCTCCGTGCAGCAGCCCCGTGCCTTTCAAAGGGTCCTTCTCCAGGTGCAGCAGCATCGCCCTCCCAGGAGGCAGCAGCGTCCCCTCTCCAGAAACGTTAGCCCTTGCCTTCAGTAGGCAATTATTCTTGCAGGAGACATTCCGGTCATCCGCTCCCCTCGTGCAGTAAGTGACACTTCTGCGAATGACTGATGCTCAACGCAGCCAAGGGTCACCTTACCGGCTCCGGGTGCCCACGGCTTTCATTGCGGTGTGCGCGAATGGTCTTTCAAACTTCCTGCCGGCTCTGCTGCCGGCACTCCATTAGCAGGAAAAAAAAAACCAAAACCCTGGAACTAAATTTGCCAGATGTGCTTGGAGCCCCTTGCATGCGATCTTCCCCCTGCCGCCTGCTGTAGGTGTGGATCCGGAGCAGCCCCGTCCGCGGGGTGAGGTGGGCGCCGCGCGCCCTGCTCTGCTGGCACCGTGACCCCAAAAAGTGACCCGCGGCGGTGGCTGCGGGGTCACGCTGACATCTGGCACGGTCCCTGCGCCCGGCCGGGGGCCCGGCCGCAGGCAGGAGCTGCGCCTGGAGCTGGAGCAGGAGCAGGACAGAAAGGGAGGGGAGGACGGAGCCAGGAGAGCCTCGAGCCACGGTAAGGCGTTGCGCTCGGGGCAGGATGCAGCGCGCGGCAATTTTTGCAGGCGGCCGGCTGCTTCCGCGGCAGGTCTCGGGGCCGAACGCTAGTTCTCTAGCAAGGCGCTGCAAATAGTAAAAATAGCGGTTGCAGTTAACTGCTGTGTATCCATTGCTCCCTGGTTTTCATTTGTCATAAGGCAGGATGTATTTGCGGATGAATTTTGAAATTATCTGAGCTGAGGATCAAATGTTGTTTTTTGCTCTTTGGCACGGAGTATTTTGCTCACTGTTTGTGCTCAGTGATGCAGATCTGCGTGTGTAGTCAAAGTCTGTAGCTAATGTTACAATTTCCTTCCTGCTATGAGCTTCTGTTTTCTGTGCTCACCTTTCTGGAAGCCTCTTTTGGGGCTAAATGTTCCCTGCTTGGTTTTGTGTTAAGGGAATGCTTTTCTGTAAAGTTGGGAGAAATCTCTTCCTTTTAGCTTTAGGTAGGTAAAGGAATAACGCCCTTATCACCCGTTAAAAGAAACCAAACCAGACCAACATTTCAGAAGCTGAGCCTGCTGCAGTCTTGGCCTGCGCGCGTTTCGTCCAGGAACAAGCGTCTCCCTCTGTCCAGAAGCGTTTGCCACCGCAATGGAGGTTGCGGGTTTGGGGCTGCAGGCTCCAGCTCGGAACGCGTCCCCGAGCTCCTGGCGGGGCAGGGACCCGTGGCGGCCGGGCCGGCAGGGGGCTGGTGCTGGGGCCGTCGGCCTGATCCTGCACGGCCCGATCCTCGCCGCATGCAGGCGCGGCTGAGGCTGGCGCGCCCTGGTGAGCGCGGATCTTGGTTGGTTCAGATCGGAATTTACTATTTTCGAATGGCTTTGATTATCGTACGGAAGAATTGTTTACTGACTGTACATATGCTATGCTGTCTCAATTCCGTGCCTTGCTAAGAATAGAAACCAAAGCATTACTGTGCGTGTCCTGCAGCTGCGGCTGTTGAAAATGTGACATGCCCAAACGTTTTGTGCATTCACGGCGGAGTAGGCAACGCAGCTACGGTTCAAAACTGCCTCTTCCTCTGCTCAAACCGCTCATCAGCATTGCCTCTGAAGGGACTATGGATAGCGCGTGCAGGCTGATGCTACAAAAATAAGCTTTTTGTAACCTTCCTTTGTTTTTTTTATAAATTCCATAGACTTGCAGATCTCCAGCGTTACCTCCAGGCATTTGCGTGGCCATCTCCACCATGCTATTCTCATCGCTCTGTTTAATTGCAAGAGAGCCTTTTGAAGTAGCCTTGAAAAACCCTTGTCGCTGTTGCACCATCTTCGTTAAATGAATGGGGCTGTTGTACATCTGACAGCTGCCATTTTAATGCTGTGGTATTGTATTTCCTTGCAGGAGGTTCAACCTCATGAGGCAGATTAGGACTGAGAAAAATCCAGGTTCCATTAGAAACCATTGGAAATGAGTTCCCAAGTTGTTCTAAGGTAAATCAGTAACGCATATAATCTCTCCGGCTGGGCGTAGTGACTGAGCCAACAGTTCATTTAGCCACTTTTTTTTAAAGCGCTTTCCAAGTCATTCCTGTTGAGGCTGACCGACTTCTGACACTGAATTGATATGAAGTTCATAGGCAGCATTTGTTTTCAGGTGTTTCCAAAACTTTGCTAATTCCCTCATCCCTGTACTTGGGTGGAATCGTGCTCCCCGCTGCTGCAGCGCTGTCCCGTCTGTACCGAGGCAGCCGCAAAACCGGTGCCACCTCGCGTGCCGTGGGAGCCTGGCGTTCGGTGTGTCCCCGTCCCCCTGCCCCTCCGCCAGGAGGGGAGCGGAGCTGCGAGCGTGCTCCCTGGCGAGGGACAAGCGCGTTAGGTAGCTGGGGAGCCTTCGTGAGCGCTCTGTCGCGCCGCCTCCGCTGCTCGGCAGGCTGATGCTGGAAGGAAGCAGGAGTTCAGTTAGGAATAATCAAATCAAGAAAGATGAATCCTTTTCAGTGTTGCAATAACAGGTTTTGCTAATTTGTAATTTATTTGAAATTAGCTTTAATAAGTGAATTGTCATTTCTCAGAGCAAATATTCTGAACTCGTGAATCTTTCAGGCTAAACATGATAAAGGACCACTGATTTCTCCTCTCCTGTTCAAGCCAGTGCTCGAGTGAAGTGAGGAAGATGATTAGCTTGTCAGTGAGTGCAAGATGCAGCCAACTCGAGTGGCTTTCCGCGCTGGCTGCGGGTGGATTGCTGAGCTCTGCGAGCCTGGCCGGGACCAGGCGCGAGCCGGCTGTGGCGTCTGGCGTTTCTGTGGGAGGTTGTGGTGGTTCTGTGGAAGGTGGCACCTGATGCTGCACGAGGCTTGGGAGGGCAGAGCTGCAAACGGCGCCTTTTCTGTGCCATTTTGAGGTGATTCCATGAGGTTTTGTGCTGGATAACTGCTTTGCGTCATACGATAGCCATCGTTTTGATTCTCTAGTGGGTGCCTTAAAATGAAGTTTATCATCTCTTGGAAACTGAGCCTTATGTAGCCGTCCTTGAGCTGTCAGATACTAGTGGCCCTTCAACCACTTAAATGGGGTAAGGCTTGGCTTGGTACAGGGCCGTGGTCTTAGAAGATCTGCGATTCTCCTTTCTTCCCCCTCATCGATACTACTATCTGATTTTTCTTTTTAGCTCTGGTAAAGAGAAGATGGAGCTGCTAGAACATAATCTGTTTTGATTACTAAAAATCTTTGCGCTGCTAATTTAGTCAGCTTGTACGTTACAAATGTAGGTTCTGTGTGTTCAAACTGTTCTTGTTTTTTTACTTAATAAGTTCTCAAGATAGTTGCCATGGAAATAATCCTGGATTCAGAGAATACATACAGGCCCACAAGGAACCAGCGCGGTGGGAGCGGAGCCTGGCTGCCCCTCGTGGGGCTCGGCTCCTGCTCAAAAGCAGTTTTCCCAGTGCGGTGCCGGGCTGGGGATGGGCACCAGCTTGCCGCTCCTGCAGCTGGTGCAGTTTCCTGCGTTTCAGAGTGTTTGGCAGAATTCTCCTGATTTCGGTAGTGCAGAAGGGTTGCTTGCCCCGCTTTGCTGCCGGAGCTGCTCAGCCGCCAGCCCCATCGCTTCCCATCGCCGTCCGTGCTGGTCCCTGCGCCGTACCTTGGCTGCCCGCTCTCCCCGTGCCCAGCAGCAGCTCCTTCGCGGCGAGGCACGGCCTGGAGGTGGGCAGAGCCCTTCTGCGGCCCTTCTTTGTGCCTCGGAGGAGCAAACCTGCTTCCTCTGGGCCCGTGCTGGCTTTTTTCTCAACAACTTCCTTTTTGTGCAGAGGTGGTGCTTTTCATGAAGTCGTTGCATGTTGTTTACGGACGTTGTCGTCAGAATTGTTTGCTACGTCTCAGCCAAATCTGGATACTTCTCATTGCTTAAAATAAGACCGCCAGTTCTAACTGCAAGAAAATTCAGGTTGTTTTCCTGACTCCACAAGACCTGAAAAACGCCCTGTTGTTCAGGCTGGAACTGGCTTTTTTTTTCAGTCTGAGGCAGGGGCAGATGCGCGATGCGGCGCGCGGGATGCCGGTCGGGCCGGTCGGTGGACGGGCCCGAGGCAGCGCAAGCAGCAGCCCGCTGCTCTGCGGTGTCCGTGCGCCCGGGCGTTGCGGGGGCCCCGGGCAGCCGGTGTTCAGATCGAATTGCTTTAGCGGCGGCGGCAGGCCAAGCGAGCGGCCTGTTTGAGAGCACGTTTCGACGGTCTGAAAAGTGGCCACAGCAGATTTTTGTGGCGAGCAGTGGAAGAGGCGTGCTGGTGAGCTGCGGGAGCAAAGCCTCGGGAGCCTCGCAGAGCTGCTTTGTCGCGCTTTGGGTGAAAAAGCGACGGTTTCAGGGTAACAGCTTGCGAGGGTTTGAGCCGTTCCTTTGCCCGGGTGCAGCCGCTGGCTGCTGGGGATGCTGGCGTGCGCCCATGTGAGGTGGGGATCGGCTGTGTATTAGAAAAATCTGAGATTTTTTCCCTTTTTTTTTTTTTTTTTTGCTTTTCTTTCTTTCTGGAGGGCTGAAGCGAGCTTTCTTCTTTCCCCCTCAAATTGACATAGATTGAGTAGCCTTTGCTGCGGTACGTAGGAGAAGGCAGCCACTCGTGCGGGGGCCCGGGCGTGCGGCGGCTCAGCCGGCCCGGGCTGGGGCAGCCTCAGACGCAGGCTTTGGAAAGCCGGGCTAGCGCCTTAATCGGGGTCACCGCTCCCCGCCAGCTGGGAGCCCACCGAGCGCGCACCTTCCTGTTCCAGCCAGGGGAGGGACAAAGCGGAACAAAAATCGTGCGTCCTTTTACACTGCTCTGAGTGTATTAAATTAGTGAGCAGAGTGACAGCTGGGCAGGAGGCTGGGAACAATGAAGATAAAGTTAGCTTTCAGCGACGTGACCCTCTCCAGGCTGCGCGCCAGAAGACTATAAATAATTGATAGGAGCAACCACCCCAGCCAGCACGCTAATGTACAGAGCGGTTCACAGCGCGAGCGGCGCTGCATTGCCCATTACATCACCGCTGCTCTCAGCCTGGGCTCTCCTATCAGCAGTGTAATTTTACTGCTTTTAAATAATAAATTGCACTGGGAGTTGAAATACTCCTTCGCCCCATTCAAGCCTACCAGGGTGTGCAACTACACAAATGAATTTTACATACAGTAAAATAAATTTTGTATCAAGCTTAAGAAAATTCCCTGCAGTAGGGGTTTAGCCCCACTGTCTCTTCAAATGTCGGTGACGCGGGTTTGGGGACATCGGAGGCAGGCGTTTCTAGCCGATGACTTTTGATCTGCTCTGGAATGATTTTGAAGCTTCACTTGGGGTCAGTGGCCGAAGTTCACTGGTAGTGTCGGGGTAAAGTTCTCTGGTGTTGCAAGTCAGAAAAATCCCCTTCGCGGTGGCGTGGCTGTGAGTGGGAAGAGAGCGAGTGGCGCGCGAGCTTGTGCTGTCCCACAGGGTGCGAGCTTTCGCTTTCAGCATCGGTAGTTTTCAGGCGGTGCAGAAAGCTTGATATCACCCAAAGCTTGATGTCTTTCCCCGGAGTCTTTAGATAAGTTCTGTGGCCTCTGCTGCTCTGCGTAGCTGGGTGGAAAATCCAAAACACACTTTTGCTGTTCCAGGTTTGGGGTAGGGAGGGATGGGTATCCCTGTGCTCGTGGGGATACTTTTTTGACAGACTGCTGCAGCGTTCTGTGCCTATTTGTGCGGATACTAGCAAGGTTTTTGAAAATACCATGCAAAATAATCATATAACAGTAGAATTTGCAAGATGGAAAGCTGTCCGGAAACGGAGCAGATTGTGGTGCCCCGTCCCTGTTAGCAGGAAGTAAATGGAGAGCGTGTGGCCGGTGGCAGAGGAGCGCGCGCCGAGGATGCCGTGGGCACCCCAGTGCTCCCAGCATCCCGCTCCTCCGGGGTGGCCCCTCCTCAGCCCCCGCTGGCGGGTGCTGTGCCGGCGGCCGTAGTGCAACGGGAGCTGCGGCAGCGTTCGGCCTCGCGTGCTGGGCGGTGGCTGGGAGGCGAGGACGGCGGTCATAGGAGCCACGTGCTGGCAGGATGGGTTCTTGAGCGTGGCGGTGGAGCACAGCTGGCCTTGCTAACAGGAGAAACAAGACGTCGGAGTGGTGTCATATGGAATGCTTAATTTGGCGAAGGAAGATAAGGAACAGATTTTGGCAAAGGGTGTGATTAAGGTAAGATGAGGAACTCATTTTGACATCATGGGACACTGGTACTGAGAGCTTGCGTCCAGGTGTAAAAGTTCTTCTTGGTTTTGGCTATAGAACAGTGGTCCCTACCAAACAACCCTCTGCCGGGCTCAACACTGAGTGTGAGGCGGGCGGTTGGGAGCCGCTTACAGGACAGCTCTGGCCTACCTGTGCCCATTACAGGTCTCAAAATCTGTGCAGGGTTGCTGTGGAAATGGTGGTTTTCACACCTTTTAGAGCAAGGCTTAAAGGTGTATTATTTCCCAATCAGGAAGCGAGCAGTGTCACAGAGCTACATAAGAAAGTGTAAGCTGCTTGCGGCAGATTAAAATGACTGACCACTTAGCTATGCAATTAGATGGGGCGATGGTGTGATAATTCATGAGTAACTAGCTTACCTGTCCCATGATGTTGTTTATCTCGGGCACGTGTGCTCCAGTTTCCGCAGGGTGGGGAGGGTGTTTAATGTTTGTTTTTAAAGGCTTAGTTCCCTGAAAAGAGGGCGCATGCGCCTGGGTTGCGCGCAGCTTTCTGATGTCGCCGCTGTCCCGCAGCGCGAGGTTTGCCCTCGGTCCAACGCTCCGGGCGAGGCAGAAGCCTTTTGTTCGCCGCCCGCCCGTGCCGCGGGAGCGAGCGCGTCACCTGCGCTGCCCCGGCTCGGGTGCAGGGAAGGCGGGCGTTTGCCAGCGGTGCCGTGCCGCGTCGGCGTCCCGGAATGGCGCTGGCCTCGTACAGCGCCTTGCTGGCTGCCAGGCCACGGGGCGATGCTCGTGCCCGCCACTGAGCGCGAGTGTCCCCACAGAAGGTTGTGGTGGTGTTAACTTCGACTTGCAAACTCTCTGGGCATAGGAAGGCTTTTGTAGGGCAGGTGCACGTAAAACGTGTTAAACCGTTCGTTGGTGGTGCCTGGCAGCTGCGCTCGGGGGGCGATGGGTCCTCCTGCGCCTGGGGACGGCTCTGTCCCTCCCCAGCCTCTGCTGAAGCCGCCTGGGTGGCCACTGCTGTCCCTCCTGTACCCCCACACCGGCGAGTCGTGATGCCAGAGGTGCTTCTTCCCATCCCGAGAGCTCTGCCTCATCGTCCCGTGGCCCAGCGTCTCCTTCGCGTCCCGGAGATGTACAGCTTAGGAAATGTGTTCAAAACGCTTTGAGATTTTGGCCGGCTGCTCTTTGGAGAGGAGCGCGAGCAGGCTGATCGGACCCGAGGCTTGTATGAGAAAGCAGCCCGTGGGAGAAGCTTGCATCCAGCTGAGCGCCGCAGGTCTCACGGCCACTGGCCTGCGCGGGTCGGTCACTCCCTCGGGTGACAGTGGACGGGGACCTCGTGACGGGGCTGCAGCGTCCTGCACTGGCTCACCCCCGCTGGCACGGCTCCTTTCTTCCCCTGCAGCGCTCACAAACGTCACCCTTCCCATGCATCTTGTCTTCCAGAGCGGGCGGGAAGCTGCTTGTGCTATTCTTAGCATGAGGTAGAGATGCTGCCGCTCCAGAGATGCGCGCAGAAAGAAGCCTGCTGCAAAGGGAGCACGGGAGTAACCATGGCAGTCTCTGCTGAAATTGGTAACCATGGATTACAGAAATTAAAGGCAGAGAGCAAATAGCAGGATTATCTTTTACGTAGTGGTTTTCTGGTGATCAGACGGCACTACCCGACTTTCACGTTTAGGTGAACCGCAGTAAATTACCTGTAGTTAAAAAATAATGCTAATTAAATTCAAACGCAATAACGATTAACACTGCTGATCTCAATTCACTGAATTTCCTTGCAACTCTAATTGACAGAAAAAAAGACACCTATGGAGAAGAAAGGAGGGGGAATTTCTTGCTTCTGGCTCCATGCTGCATCCATCTTCTAACGCAGCTGTCAAGTTTGCATTTGCGCTTTTCCTAGCCTTATTATTTTTTATTTTATTAGCAATGCAGGGCGCTTCGCAGATAAGACGAGCTTGCTTTGCCATCGCTTTGTGGGCAGGCACCTCGCATGGGCTCGGGCTGGTGCCCCCGCTGCTGCCTGACGCCCTGCCAGCCCCGTCGGCCCCGCGCGTCCCCAGCCGCCTCGCGTCACGGGCACCCCGCTGGAGGAGCATCTCCGTTCTGTTGTTCTCAATATTCTTAACGTATATATATACACACACACCTCAAATACATTTGGGGATCTTCACAGTGCTCGGTGAGTGGTTTTCACGTGCACTTTTCTTAACGTAACAGCCCCGGCAGCCGGCTGTCCCCGCCGGAGCCCGGGCGAAGCGGCAGCAGGAGCCGCCGGGGCGCTGCTTCGTGCCGCGGGAGCCGAGCTGCCCTGTCCGCTTGGCATGCAGGCTGTGTCTGTGCACAGCAAATCTTGCTTTCAAGTTCAGCGAGTGCTCAGACTCTGCGTAAATGGGCCTGCTAAAGATATTTTTTGACATTTGAAAATCCTGTTTAGCCTATTTCTCCACTCTCCTCTCTCTCCCTCCCCGAGTGCCAGCTCAACTTGGAGGCACCGCGAAGGTTTCTTACAGTGGCCGGGTCGCATCCTTTAGAGCAGATCGCAGAAATATGGGTCGAAACAAAAGGAGGAAAAGAAAAGGCATTGTCCTTGTGTCCTGCCCTGATGGCTGACTGAAGGACTCCCTGAACTGACAGCTGAGGTCTTGGCGAGGTACCAAACGCGAGGCGATTTAGGATGGGTGGCCCTCTCACGCTGCCAGCACTGCCTTCGAGAAGCGAGTTCGTCCCGCGCGCGCCTGGTTCTGCTTTACCCAGGGCACGGGGCCTGCAGCATGTTCTCGAAACCAAGTTTTCCACAGTTCCTGTTCACGCAAACAAATGCTTCCTGTGTGCGTTAGTCGGTGATAAAAGCCATAAGCACTCTGTTTATTTTTTACCAATCCAGGGGAATGGCTTTATTTACAAATAGTTCTTGTAAGTTGGGGTTATTACTCATTGGCTTTAAGCAGGCTGTTGTGTGTTCCGCCAGGCTCCCTTTAGCCTTATTTCTGCTGGGTGGAGCTATCTGTAGATTTTTCTCCAGGCTTTTTAAAATGAAATTTGAAGGTGGGTTTCTGTTAAACCCTAGTTTGTGGGCTGTTCCTTAAACTGGGAGCAGCCCGCACTAGGACAATTAGCCAGTTGTGCCGTTAGGTGTGTAATTACCCAGGTTTGGGGGAGCGAGGATGCAAACAAGTTTGCATACATTGAATTACAGGCAGTGTTTTAATAGTATGTTTTTTAGGTCTTGGCTTTAATCCAACATTTTTTCGTGCTATTATCCTCTATTTACAGCTTTCAGAAATCAGCTGATGTCACTGCACATATGTTTAGAGCCGTTGCTAAGGTGATTAGCTTCAGAATTCAACGCCTACGCAGTCCTGATGAAAGGCTGAGAAACTGCTCGGCAGCGTCTGTTCAGATCGGTGCATTGTCGGTTTGAACTATTAAGAACCATAAAACAGTATTACCCAATTCAGGGTAAATACGTTGGCCTTGACTGATAATCATGCAGGTTTTACAGGAACAGAGGCTTTATCTGGCATGTTTAACTAGGTATGAGGACATTCTTCACCGAGAAGCAGTTTAAAATTACCCGGTTCCCAGTGCCCGTGAACCTGTGCAGCTGCAGCGCGTCCAGGATTCCCTCTGCCTGCCAGCTCGGGAGGCAGGAGGTGGCAGCCCAGGGCAGGACCGCTTCGCTCCGCTGTCTCCTGGCCGTCGCGAGCCGGTGGCCCGCGCGCTGCTGCTTGCCGAATCTCCCGCTCCAGTTAAACTGGGAACTGTCCGGCCGTTTACTGGGGCCGTCGATGGCTTTGTGGTGGATCTGGCGAGCCTCACGGAGAGCACGGCGCTGGCTGGGACGCATGCAGCCGTGCCTGCGGCCGCTCTCCAGCTGAGCAGCAACGCCGCTGCCTCCGTTTCCTTGTTTTCCGCTTCGGGTGCCCAGCTAGCGACGTGTGATGTGTTCCAATAGAAAGAACCCATCTTCTGTGGAAGCCTGTCCTTTGTGATAGAAATTAATTTACCTTCCTCTCCCCTTTTAGCCAACGGCGTCAGATTGCCTTTACCGGCAGGGCTGGGATCCTGTTACCGGGCATGCTCCTGTTTGCCAGTAGAGCAGAAGAACAGCCCTGATTCATGGCAGGGGAGCCGTGGAATAGAATGGAGTTGCCCACAGCTTGCCCCTACAGCTGGTCACCAGATTACATTTTAAGTGTGTTATAGGTGAAAACTCCTTTTGGGTTTAAGACAGTGTGTGTGAAAAAGTCTTCTTTCTAGTCCAAAGTACTTTAGTGTCCTTTGATATTTTTTTTATTCTTTTTTTTTTTTTAATTTACCATTTAAATGGTGAAAAGATGTGGATATGTGTATATAAATATATATTTTTTTTCTCGTCATCCAGTGCACACCAAGTATCTTAAATAATAACATTTTCTTCCCCAGGAGATCACTGTTCCCCCACTGATACTTTTCCCTTTTTTTAAAGGACGCTTGCTAGGGCTTGACCTAGTTTGGCTGTCATTACTCCATGAAGCAATGCAAGTGTTCACCTAACACGGCTACCTACATTTTTGTTCTATACGGTGGGCAAAACCAGCCTCGCACGCTGCAGCGGCCGCGCGCGAGCCGCGGTGCAGCATGTGGCGAGCGGGCCGGGCCGGCCGGATCTGCTCATTGCCTTCCTCAGCCCCTGCTTCGGGCGCGCTGCCCCTCGCAGGCGGGCGCGGGGCTGGGGCGCTGAGAGGGGTGGGCGTGAGTCTGCAGACGTAAAACCTCGTTGATGGCTTCTGTGCCCTGCTGAAAGGAAGAGATTTAGCTGATGGCACAGGTGTTCCAGCACCGCCACGGGAAGCAAATGCCTGGGTAGCTAATTTTAGCATAAAATATAAATCTTGTTAATTACTGACTGTGTGAGAAACACTTCGGTCAGGTTTGTGAAAAGGCACTCGTGCCGTCTTGCTTCCACCGAACCACCCGCAGCCCGGACCGTGCTTGCTCGCTGTAAGGCGAGCCCACAGCCGGAGCTGTGCTGGGCCCCGGGGCCCCTTGGCTGGTGCCGCTGGGTCCGCAGCCTCGAGCACAGGTTTGGTCCCGGCGCAGCTCGCCCCGACGGGCGGTGCGGTCGCCTTCCTGACCCCTCGCCATGCCCAGTGCACTGTCTCCGAACGTTCCCCCTGCTGCTCGCACGGACCCGCTTCCACCGTTTCTGGCACGGACTTTTCCAACAAGTGGCTTGTTTCGGGTGAATCGCCTCTGGATGGTTGTGGTCCTGCTGCGTGGCTTCCTGTGGGACGGATCCGTGCTGGTCACCGCGGAGGTTTCCGATGAGAATGGAACGAAAAATAGGATGCAGCATGTCATCCCTCTAGCCCGACCCCTTGGCTGTCCTCACCCCCTCCCTGCTCCTCCTGCCCAGGGCTGGGGGTGCCCCGGGGCCGGGGCAGGCTCGGCAGGGGCTGCGGAGCGCGGCCGGGAACAAAACGGAGAGCGCGGCCTTTCTCTGCGGGGCTGAAGGGGCCGGGGACATTGATATGCAGATCCGGTGTGTCGGAGCACCGCGGCCGCATTGTTTTGAAATGTCCACATGTCGGGTTCATGAAGCGATACATAAAAGGAGCTAAGTGCACTATGCTGTGCTATAACATGCTACGTGAAATGCTGCCGTGATGTAGCAATTTTCCAATACAACCATATTTCCAGGAGGCCGTGACCACTAAATTGCACTGTTTATATAAAAATTTTCACACCTTCCCAACCTTCTAATTTTCTGGGGTACATTTCAAGGGAGTTTTTTTGATAGTCTCTCCTATTGCGAGAACGATACGAAAATCGTGAAGCTGATGTTAGGGTGACTTCCATGCTGCTCTCCGGGGCCATGCTAACGTGCACAAAGGCAACAGGAGCCTTTGTCGTTGCCCGACACCTTTTAAGCAAGATGCTCACGCTTCGCCCTTGCGAGCCACGCGGCCCCACTCGAGCGCTCCCCGTTCGCTCCGCGCGCCTCTCGTCTTTGGCAGGGCGAGCGTTCCTGCGTGACCCGCCGCTCCGCTGACGCTGTGAAATGGAGGTGAGCCTTTACGTTGTTGTTGTGGACAGATCACAGCGCGCGTAGGGCATACCACGGGAAAACACTTTCCGGACTGAAACTGCCAGAGCCCATCTTGTAACTCTTCAGAATAAAAAATGCTGTAAACCAGAGGGAAAGTTGACAGGCGGTGCCGGGCGCGCACGTCCACCCTGAGCGAGCAGCTTGCCGGGGTGGCTGCTTTGATGTCCTTGCTGCCTTGCACAATGAGCCCCTGCTAGCGAAGTGCTTGAGCAAGCTCGCAGTGACAAAGCAAGCGGCTCGCTGGGAGGGACGGCAGAGCGCCGCGCTCCACGTAAGCTGCTCCTCCAGCTGTACGCCCGCGGACGGGCGCTGCCGGGGCTGCCTGCCAGCAGCAGGCTGACGCTGAGCAGGAAAGCTTGACGGCTCGGTAAAATTAGAAAAGAGCTTTTTTTAAAATGGTGCATTGAGACGTGTTATTATAGTGCTGACCTGCCGGCTCCTCCTCTGCTCCGGTGCCGTTGCAGGCGCGGGGCAGCGCGCTGGGCTGGTCCCTGCGGGGTCCATGCTGGGGTGGCTGCAGCCGAGGGCAGGAGGAGAAGCGGAGCAGCGAGAGCGCGGGAGGCAGACGGGGAAGAGCCCCGCGTGGCGTGCATCGCCCGCGGCTCCAGGGAAGAGGAGCAAGCAGCGGGTTGCGGAGGTAGAGCCAGGCAGGTTTGGAGGCCCGGGAGGTGATTTCTGGGCTGGCTTTGGAGGAAGCACCGCTCCATCCCTCGTCTCGGCTCAGCTGCTGCAGAGCAGAGGCAGCGAGGGCACCGGGCTGGGGCAGAGCTGTGAGAGCGGCATCCCCAGGGCTGCTCCTCGCCATGTCTGGAGCCTCGGCATCTGCAGCGGCTGTAGGAAAGCTACAGAAGTAACAAATAGCTGAGGTCGTGTCTTAGGGTTGTAAGCATTTTAGAAATTGTGCCTTAAGTAAACTAACCAGCAAACCAACTCGTAACTCCAAGGTGGCGTTGCGTATTCTGCTGTAATGGAAAAATCCGTGGTTTGTGCCCTGCTTCGGAGGAGCGCAGGCTTTCTGCGAAGGGAAGGGTCTGCGTTTATCACAGCGCTGCGGTGCCAATCACATTCCTGACATCTGCAGAAAGAGGGAAACGTTGCACTTGGTTTGCCATTTCTAGAAAAGTCTTCTGTCTTGCCTTCAGCCCGGTTTCTTTGAGGAGCGCTGGGCTCTCCTCTGCCTCCTTTTGAGCCCGCTGCAGCGTTGCAGCGTGTACTAGCTGCTGCAGCTCCCAGCCTCCTGGCTCGCATCTTCCGCAGGGTGGGTGCAGATGGGGATTTGCATTTGTGGGGGGGGTGTAGCCATGCACATCCTCCAGCAGATTTGAGCTTTTATTCTGGGAATCCAAATATAGTTCCACGCGGTGAGGTACTCACGACGAAATCGAGTAATCCATACTTGGGGCAGGTCCAGGGCTTAAAATTCTTAATAGCCTTGTTCCTGGGCTCCACAGCATGTGCTGCACTGAGTATGTTTTGGGAGTCAAGGTCTTTGCTTCTGATGGTTTAATTTGGACAATGAGTATCACTTAATAGTAGCATTTTATTACATTCGTTTCACTCTTACTTTTCAAAGAATTCTTCTAATGCATTCAAGCTACTGGCCCTTTGGATGCTAATGGACTTCTGCTGGGATTTTGTTTTTGTTACTACGTGGCACCAGGGCTCCCATTTGCCGGGGCTTGGTATGAAGAATGCTGGGCCCTGAGACAATGCGCCCATTCACGGGCCTGATACAATGGGGGTGGAACAGTTATAATGTAAATTAGTATGCAAAGCCCCGTCCTAATCAATGCGTTTTGCTGGGTGTCTGCGCGGCGCGCACCGCTCCCGCGAAGTGCCGAGTTGTTACTTCTGCACAGCAGCCCGCCCTGCGCATCGCGGCGCTGCCTTAAACACGTTGCCCAAGTCAGCTTCAGAAAGCAAGGAAAAATCCCCGCTTCGTGTCTCAGCAGGAGCGGAGCATCTGCAAAAGCTGTGGTAGACGGGGACCGACGCTAGGTGATGTCCACAGCTATTTTTGCCCATCATTTTCGAAGTGAAAACCACTGAAAATGACCCTTGGTCCTTGCCTCCTCCGCCTGCGTGGAGCCCTGGGCAGAGCGGGAGCGCGGTGAGGTGAGCCCGACCGGCGAGCTCGCGGCCCCGCTGCTGCGGCGTCGCTGTGCCTCCGCGAGACGTCGCCCGTCCTCATGGGGGCTACAGGTAAGCGCTAACCTGCAGCAGATTGTTTTTGCGACCGTTGTTTTAGCCCCTGCGTGTTGTCCCTTGGTGCCGACTGTCACAAACATCTCAGCGACTACCTGACAGATGTTTCGTTCGGTGGAGAGAGAACTGCGCTGGCTCGTCCTCGCCTGAGGTTCAGCGTGGCTTTTAAACGCACTTCTGGCGATGCAGTTGTACAATTTAAAATGTAAGAAAATCAGCGGTTCTTTGGACTGAGCTGCACAGATCCAGCAGGCTGAAGCATTAGCTGTCCTGCTCGGTAGCAGCAAACAACCGAGCGAGCAGGGGGACGGCCTGGTGGAGGACCTGCAGCGGGGGCGGCCGTGGGAGGGAAGAGGGGATCGTTCCAAGGTTCCGCGGCAGCGCAGCAAGCAGCGGGGCTGGGTCCTCCAGCACCCGCGTGTGCGCTGCGCATTGTTCTCTGCGCGCCGTGGTGCTCCCGCTGCCCGAAGCTACCTCTCGGCCCTGCCTGCGTTTCCCGTGTCGTAGCTGTGACAAAGCAGTGCTGCTCAACGAGCAGAGTGATTCAGAGTGCTTTGGCTGGTGCTTTGCATCGCCGTGGCAGGACAGCATTGCACGTTAGAGGAATTTGCAAAACTTGGTGCCAGAGGAGCTGTGAGTCGAAGCTGCGCGTGAAGTCCCAGAACTTACACCAACCTTTTGCAAAGTGTCTTTGTCGAGAGCATGGAACAAAGCTCTGGTGCGCTGGGAAATACCTGTATCTTTTCTGAAAGCAATGTGTGATTCTCCATGTGTTCTTTGATAACACCTTTTGACCTAACGCCAGAGTAAATAAACCCATCCCGAAGCGGGGAGCAGAGGCTCAGATACATCCTCACAGGAACAGGGAGAAGTCGCTGACGGAGGAGCATCTCCTGCGTGGCTCTAGCCAGGCCCAAGGGGCCTGTTCTTCAGCGGTGAGGTCTGAGATCTGGAGGAGGGCACCAGGTCCAGGTAATTTGCTCTCCTTAACCCAGCAGAGGGCCGGGGCAGCCACGTTTGCCCTTACTCAGGCGACCGAATGCTGCGCGAGTACCCGTCCCGCGGCGTGCATTGCTTCAGGTGCGGCGCCGCGTGGAAACGCTCCTGCTCCTGGGTCGGCGTTGGCCCTGGGAGCAGCTCGGGTGCCTTCGTGCAGTGCCGTGCGCCGGCTGATGGCCCTGCCGGGCTGCAGCGGGCTCACAGCTGCGCTGCAGATAATCCCCAGCCTGAATAATCTGGCCGCGGGTAGCAGGGAGCCGGTGAACTAGTGAGCCTTCGGGCCTGGGGAGGCTGGAGGCTGAGGAGCGACCTCGCGGTGCCCGGTGCCGCAGGAGGGGAGGGGACCGACACGCTCCATCGCTTGCACCGAATACTGAGGTCTGAAAGCGAGCGGTACCTCCCGGCACCCTCCGATTTGTACCTGAAGTAAACAATTACGCTTTGTGTTGCAAAAGCTGTTTTTAATCTCTCTCGATCTCAGTCATGAGTCTCAAAGGTGGAAGGGTTTATAGAGGCCAAAATGAATTGGGCCCGTCCCCTTTGGCGCTGGGAGGCCGCTGCGAAGCGATTCAGCATGCAGTAGCCAGACCGTGGGATGTTACTCGCAGGCGGCGTGGGCAGGCGGCTCTGCAGCCCGGGGATGCGCTCAGCACGCTCCGAAACACCGCGAGCCCCGTGGCTGCGCCGGGGCGCTCCCGAGGTTGTCTCCAGTAGCTCCTGGTGCAGGGAGCGGGGCTTGATGCTGTGCCAGCTCACCTTGGAAAACCGCAGGGATGGGTTGGTTCATAAATGGCAAGCTAGAAACCGTTCTTTCTCTTGTGCATGGCAACAACAGGGGCCCCTGGCCCCTGCTGCCGCCGCAGTCACCGGGATGAAGGAAACAACCTCCGTGCGGAGGCCACTCTGCCCGTCGCGTCCCAGCCTGGTGCTTTGGAGCCCACACCTGGGCCCCTGCTACAGCAGCGAGCAGCAACGTGGCGTGGGGCGGATTTGTGAGTGAGTGGCAGCTCAGCCAGTTGTAGCTGATGCCTGGCTTTAAGGAGCGCTGTCACTTGTGCTATTTTCTGTGAAGGTTTGTTTGACCTCTGCCAAGCGACAAATTGGCCGGGCAGCACGGGGCTGAGACCTTGCTGCGCCCTCGAGTCGTGCTGCGCTGCAGAGCTCGGTGCTGGCGGATACGTGCCGAGGATGGCCGCGCTGCCGGGATGACACACGAGCCACGTTGCGGCCTCCGTTCCTGTCCGTGCAATGATGCCAGTTACAAGAATATCTCGATGACGCCCGCACGCTAAGCCTGAGAGCGCAGCTGGGCTTCAGAGCACGTCCTCACCCAGCGGGGCCGTGCCCCGAGCTGTCCTGTCGATGGCAGTGCCGGTGTGCGCGGCCGCTGTCCGGCATCTCCTTGTCCGGTCAGGGAGCCGTGGAGAACAAGTCCAGGAGCTGACACGCTTGGAGGAGCTCTGTTGGCAGAGGGACATTTAAGCCAGAGCGTGGAAGTGATCGTGCCTGATGCGATCGCGAGGGCAAGTTGTGGAGGCAGCAAAGGCGGCTCAGCCAGCGGTTGTGACAAAGGCAGCGGCTGGCAAGCTTGCAGCAGCAACAGCGATTTGAGTCCCCCAAATGCCTACCGATCCGGCGCTAATTCGGGATGCGGCTTAGGGAACGGGCAGCCTGCTGGCAATGGCCTGCTGTTTCGGCCGTGTTTGCAGGAGCGGTTGTCCGGCACCGGCGGTGCTCCCGTGCCACTGCTCACCGGGTGCACGGGCACGGCTGGGGCGGTGCAGGACCGGGCTGGGAGCAGAGCACGGGGTAAAAAATGTTTTAAACCTGGATAAACATGGCAGTGTTTTTCTTGCTATCCTGTAACGCCGCTGTGTAGCCGGTTTGGATTGGAAGCCTGGTAAGTCGAGGCTGCGTGTGCACCTGCCCCAGCACCCGCGGGTGGACCTGTGTGCAGGGCAGAGAGAGGCTGGATCCGAAAGTGTTAATGTTTTCCCTTGAATTTTGAATAAATTGCTTCGTATGCAGCCGTGGTTGTGACTCACACCCTTGGGCTGATGGCAGCGGCAGCGTTTAACTCGCACTAAAACGAGGACAAAGCTCAGCCTAAGACTCGAATCACGTGCTAAATAAAGATGCAAAAGTGTAAGAATGAGAGAGAGAAAATAAGACAGGGCGAAGAGCCCCGGCGCAGAGCAGCCGCTCAGCACGTCGCGCCTGCCGCCGTGCCGAGACCAGGCGCGGCGTGAAGCTGTGGTGGCATCTGCGTCCTGAGCCTGGAGCCGGAGCATGTAGCGGCTGTACCGGTGGCAGGGCAGGCGGGCTTGGCGTCTCCGCTGCTCCTGGGCTCGAGTTCAGGTGGGTTCGTGCCGCGGGCACCGGTGGTGCCGCTGCGGGGATGTGCCCCGGCACAGCTCAGGTGCGTGTCCGTGCCGTGTGTGTTCCCTGCACGTGCGTTTGTGGACAAGATGCTACAGCCCATCAGAGCTAGAAACAGGGACTTTCTAACATTAGGAAGTCAGAAAATTTCCCTCTTCATGGCATAGGGCTCTTGGCACTGAGCTCTGCGAAATGTTTAAGCGCGCCTTTAAAAGGGAAGAGAGTGGAAGTGCTGGTTTGGGTGATCTTTCGTTCTGTGTTGACTTAGACTATGGGAGGCTAGAGTGCTGATTTCAAAAAAAGGAAAAAGAAAAAGACAAGAAAGCAAGCTGGATTAAACCTGCTGATTGAAGCTGTTCTTGTGAAGCAGTGTGGGCACTCGAGGGTCCGACGGGGCGGAGTGGTGCAGAGCGGCAGTGGGGGATCTTTTGTTTCGGGAAGGCTGCGGGGAGAGGGAGCAAGGAGAAACTAAAACACAAACGTAGAAAGCTGATGCCAAAGGAACGGGTGACTTCACTTCAGATCCTTGCACTTAGTGAAAATACGGTGTGATGAGCGCGTGGGTCGTACGGGAACAGCCTGGAAACAGGAGACGCGGAGCCCTTTGCAGCCTGTGTGTCCTGACAGGGCCTCTCGGTGGCTTTCTCCTAACGCCCCGAGGTCTGCTGGGGCTCTGCCACAGCCCTGCTGCAGGTCCTCGGTGGTCCCGTGTGCTCTTCTCCAAACAGTCCTCTCTGTTTGTCTTGATGAAGCCAAATCCCCCCAACCTGGGGATGATGTAGGGGCTAGTAGGATTTCTAAAAATTAGGGTAATTGCATGAATTCCACAAGCCAAAGTTCTAGCTCCATAAACACCTATTTTGCTGCGATGTGTTTGTCGTGCGTGTCGATATGGGGAAAGGCTTGTGTAATCCAGACCTGCAGCGCTGGGTTAAATTATTTTGTACCCATGGTATTAAATCTCTGCTTTTGCTCTCCGGCACGCGGGGGGCGGATTACCAGCACTGCTGCTGAGCTGAAGGATGTTTTTAATCTGAAGCAAAACAGCAACCAGCACACCCAGCGCACACCTGGGTTTCTCCCACCGCCAAGGACATCTCCGTAATCCCAACAACCCTGCCGGGGCGGCGGGTGCCGCCGGCGCAACGCGCGAGGTGCTGGGTGGCTTCAGACCCCGTGAATCGACCTCTGCGGGAGCGGGTCCCCCGGCCGGGGCGCGCCGCCCCAGCTGCCGGCCTCGGCTCTCCGCCGGGCACTGCTGCGGGCACACACGTACCGCCTGTGCTTTTCAGAGCCCTTCGTCCGGGGGCCTTCAGCAGCACGTCAGGGGCCCCGGGTTTCGCACAGAGGTTTAGCTGTGGAGCAGGTGAAAGCAAAGACTTGCGGAAGTAGGAGGTGGTTTTTTAGGGGGGAGAGGAATCGAAGCAGAAGCAATGGGAGTGAAGATCTTTGCTCGATAGATCAGTGGTCAGTTTTACTTCGTAAATGTTTGGGAAAATGTGTGGATTCAGCCAAGCAAATGAAGAATCCTTGGGCTGAAAAGGGAACAAAATGCAGCTTAAGAGTGGATCTTTTATTCAGAAAATACAGAGGTGCTGTGTGCTGTAGTGAACAGGCAAGTGCGAGGTGCTCCAGCTGTTCCGTCCTCCCACCCCCGTGGGGTTAGCTCGCGCCGTGTTAATCATTGCTGGAATGTACTCTCAGGCAGGTTGTTGTTTTCCCTCCTCACGATGCGCAAGAGCGGGTAACGAAATTAATTTGCGCACTTCGCGAGTCCGTACAGGCGGCTCCGGCTGGGTGGCCACGGTGCCGAGCTGGTGCCGCAGCGTGCCGGCCGTGTCTGCGCGGGCAGCGCCGAGCCGCGCGGCCGGGAGGAAGGCTGCCTGCAGAGCCAGCGCCGAGCCTGCGCTGCAACCCCTTCAGACGCCGAGCGCTCAGCTCCGCTCGTGCCAATCAGTTAAGCACGTAAACAGCCAAACCAAGGCCTGGAATTCCAGCGTGGCTCCTGCAGATTGTGCAGCTCGTGTTACCGTGGCTGGGGCTGCCGAGGACCCCGCTGGTGAATTAAGATGTCACGTTACACCCTTCCCTTAAAGTAACGAGCGCCGTGTCCTCCAGCTCCGGGCCTGGGGTCCGCAAGCACCGGTGTTTTCCAGGAGCACCCCGAGCGGCTGTGGGGCTGTGCGGGCTGCGTGGGGCCGCGCTCCCGGGCAGGGTGCGCGCGATTCAGGCTGGGAACTGCAGCTCGTGGTGTTTTCCACCCCCTCGCCGTTGCGCTCGGCTGGGGGCCCGAGGGGTTTGCGGGTGCGGACCTGGCTGGAGGCACAGTTCTGTGTTCGCAGCCTGCGCCAGCACCGCGGCCGCGTCAGCCACTTGGGGCCGGGCTCGGCTCAGCGGCTGTGCCGGCCACGTCCCTGCTGGTCAGGAGGCTTAGTCCTCGGGTGATGGGGGCAGCAGCGGGTTTTGCCCGTGTCTGGGGACTGCCGTGCACGGGCGTTGCGGTGCCTGGAGGTGCTAAGAGAGGACGGGAGGGCATCTCCGTGCCTGCTGCGGTCCCGGCATTAGCCACGCCGGGCTGGCGCAGGCCTGGGACTGGTCGCACGCACATCACAGCACCGCTCGTGCCGTTCCGACCTGCGTGTTAATGATTCCTGCTCCAAGGCTTGGCTCTGCCGGTCCCATAACGTGTTATCCGGCAGGACGTAGGTCTGCAGGCTGGCTTTGGGCTGCTCCTGGGGACAGAGGCTGCCTTTTGTTTGCGGCTGCTGTCTTTCCCCTCTAAGGTTCACAAGCGTTACTTTGATCCCTCCCTTCTCAAAACTTTGCCACCAAGTGCGATGTCGTCAGCTCGGGTTCTCCAGCCTGGGGGAGGCAGGCGGACGTGGCACACAGCTGGGAGACAGACCTTGCTTTCTTATGGAAGCCAAAGAATCTGGTTTTGCCCCCAGCTTGCCACACACATATTTGGTCGGCACGCTGCCTTCCTGGGGTGCCCAGCCTGGCTGGAGAGCCGAGGGCAGGGGTTCGCGGCCCACGGGGACGCGGCAGTGGGGCCAGCTGCTGCAACCAGCTCCAGGCGTTTTCAGCCCTGCTCGTGTCTCAGCACGTGTTGAAAAAGCATTACAAATATACGTTATATATGCTGCTATAAAACAGTGGCTTTATAACACGTCCTACTCGTCGCGTGGGGAAGGGGCCGTGGGTAAATGTAGCTTATTAAGGCCCAAAGGCAGGAGGGGTGCTCAGTTTTTTTGAGGAGTGGGGGCCCGTGTCCTTCCAGAAGCAATCCGTTAAAACAGGCCCAGGTGTGCAGCTTCCCATCACTCCTGCTCTGATGGCCTGTTTGACAATAGTTTTGTAGGGAAAACTGAATTTCCCCTATGCGAGAATATACCCGTTTTGGTAAATGCATTCTTTGCCTTCATGTACAGTCGACCACCTTCAGAAGTGCTGCGATTTGAGAGATGGAGGCAGAGGAAGGAAAGCGCACGACTGCAGATTTGCGAAGAATTAACCTCGATTCGATTCCTTGCGCAACAGCAGCAGAGCCGCGCTGTGCCCGAACCTTTCCTGCCGCCACCGGGCAGCGGACGTCCCCTTCGTCCCGACGGTCTGCGGGGGGCCCCGGCGGTGGCGGTGGGCAGGGACCCAACAGCAGCCGCCGCGAGCCCTTTTCCCGCAGCGCAGCGCGTTAGGTGCCGCCGCGGCGGTCTGTCGGCGGCAGCCGCACCAGGGCTGGGACAATCTGGGAGACCCTCCGTTCCTGTCGGCATGCCGGCGCTCGGAGGGTGCAGGCAGCCAGCTCTGGGAGCAGCAGCGTGTGTGGTGCCCCGAAGCCCAAAATCTGCGCGGCAGACCTTCCGCAGCGGCCGAGAGCTTTGAACCCAGCACGAGCCTTTCCCCGCCGTCGGCCGCTGTGTTCGGCGGTGCGTGGTGTGTTTGTGGCAAGGCTCCCCTGGCCGGTGCTGCGCTGGCAGACGACCCAAACTTCACGTGGCCTGGGCTCTTTTCCCCCCAGATTCCTTTCATGCTTACAGACTTCCCAGCTCAGTGCGAACTATGAACCAATCTTTTCTGTATCTCGAGGGGAAGTATGACATGAATTTGGTTTTTCTGCCGGGAGTACAATGGGTTTGCAGCTTTGATGCATTGTCCTAAACTAGTTTTCGGTGGTGGAGGGTTTGGCTGCTGTACCTTGTGGTGGGCAGTGCCGCCTGCGAGTGCTGAAGGTGGGAGGTCTCCATCCAGCCTCGGGACTGGTGCTAGAGAAGGAGACGCCTTCAAGCAGGAGCCCAGTTTAGGTGCCTTGAACGTTCTCTGGCTGTGCATCTCCTGCCTTCGCTGTCAGGGGGTTTGGAGGCTGCTTTTCCAAAGCCTGGTGTCAGAAATCGCATGCGTGAGGCCTCGCGGTGTCCTAGAAATGTTGGCTGGAGAGGGCCTCCGGGTCATCAGGTCCACCTCCACTTGACGCTCTTGCCAGCACTAGGTGAGGTTTTATTATCCTTTCTGGGTACTTCCAGTATTTGGGGGTGAATAAAACTTCGGGGATGTGTAACAGGAGATCTAGGAGATCAGTACGTGCCCTGTGTAACTGAAGCCTCCTGGTTACTCCAGAAAATCAGAGCATCCAAGTTTTCACTGTCTTCCCTTCTCTACTGGAATGATGCTTAAAGATTCTCTTTTTCTGTCTAGTTTTGTGTGTGTTTATTTTTTTTATGTCCATCTCTACTCAGTTCTTTCCCTGCCATTTAAGAGCTGCCACCGGCGTGGCACACACCTGCCACTGTTGCTGCAAAGTGTTTGGTACGCGGGTAGCCCGCTGGTCTCGGGCCGATTGCCTCAGCTGGAAGGGAGAGGTGGCCGCCGCGAGCTCCTGGGGTTCGCGGACCCCGAGGGAGAGCAAATGGGTGAGGCTCTGGGCTTGCTTCTTCTCAGAGCCTGATGCCATCGGGGCCCCTGCCTGGGAGGTGGTGGTGTGTGAGGTTCTGTTGCCTAGTGCTTACGCTGAAATTCACCGAAGCATTCCTGAGATTTCCGCATGTGGGGGAAGCTTTGGGTTTGTGCAGCAGGCAAGACGATGCTGAAGGCGGAGGAGAGAAACCAAGAAGAATTGTGCAAGAACGGGGAGGAGGGGAGGTGTTTTGCTGGGATTGCCGTGGTCATTCGTGCTCACGGCTGGGAGATGTTACTTGGCTGTGGCGACGTGGTGGGCTGCACATGAGCTCGGTTCAGGTCCCCCGGGGCTCGGGCAGGCTGTCCGGCACGGCATCGCTGCGAGGCTGCCGGGCGGGCTCGGGGCTGGCCCTGCCGTGACTGGAGGCATCCTGCCGCGATGGCCGCGGCACCTTCTGCAAAACGTTCTTGGTTTCTGTATTTCTCACGTAATTAGCGCGATTGGTCGTTGTCTCCTCTCAGGTTTAGGGGCATGTTTGTTTAAGTCGTTCAGGTTTCTGTGTAGTAAAAGCCGGTCTTTGTGTTGTACTTCCGTACGCTGAAGCTTGTAACAAGGCCGGACAGCACTAGGGCAAAACTGCGTTGGGTTGTACTGCGGAGCGTGTATGTGCGTGCGTGTCCCTGCGCGTGTGCGTATGTGTATACAGAGATAAGCACTACCAATGGGTAACAGTAGTTTATTTGACGAAAACGATCCAAACCCCGTGCGACTGGCTGCGGGTGTGCAGGTGAACCCTCCCGCGCCTCCCCTGTTTGTGGGCGAGCAGCCGCTGGGCTCGCCGGAGCCAGGCCCGCGCTGCGGTACCGCTGCTCGCCAAGGCTCCGCCTGGAGAGCTGCCCCGGAGGACGTCGAAGCACTCGGACGAGGCGGTTGTATTCTCCTCTGCGGGGAAACCGAGGCTCGGGAAGGTCTGTGGGCACATCGTCAGACAGGGCGAGATGTCCTGACCCTGCGCGGGAGCTGCTGGACAAGGAGGCTGGCTCTCACGCAAAGAACCTGTGTATGCACGGATGGGGCCGCGGGTGAGCGTTTGTTCTTGTCCCGCAGGTCTGGGAGGGGACGGCGAGGCTGGAGAGCCGCGCGCAGGGTCCGCTGGAGGCCGTGGGAACTTCTGGCCTCATCGGGTGTTAGAGCAAAATAACATCTTGCTGTTGCGAAATACATCTGTGGCCTCAGCCTGGCCAGTTACAGGCAAGCGTTCATCCCAGAGAGCACACAGATTTGTGGTGTTCATTAAATTTTACCCGAGTAAAGCAGCCACGGGGAATCCACGTGTTTCCCCGCTGGCGGGACCTCCAGGACAGGCTCTCAGCACGTGGTGGGAACCGCGCGGACGTGGAGGCTCACGTCGCGCTGAGCCGCGGGCGAAGGCTTTCTGCTCCTCCTACCTCTCAGATCGTCAGGGTCACGTTTCATTTCCGTGCGGGATGAGGGATGGTTGGGGCTGCGTTTTTTCCTCCTAAAGACGTGACACGTAAAACGCTTCTTGTGCAATCTGCTTAAAGTTGGCTCTGCTGGTCACTGTAGTCGCACTGTATCATTTTGTCCAAGTCCTTGGGATGTACGTTCCTTAGGGATACGTTGGTTTTGGCTGCAGCTCGTCCCGGGCAGCGTCCTCCTGCTCCAGAAGGTTTTGCCGATCCGGAGCCTCCCTGCGATCGCGCCGGGAGGCCGACCGGCTCGTAACCGGCTCCTGCACTGAATGGCACGGGGCGGCAGGGCCGAGTGCCGCTCCAGCCTCCCTGCAGCGCGCATGCTCCGAAGGTTTCCCATCGCCGCCGCTCCTGCTCCGGGACCGCAGCTCAGAGAACTGACTGAAACAACAGTTTTGTAACCTTGGCCAGAAACCAGATAATCAGCGGCATCCAGAAATGTAGCAATATCAAGAGGCAGCTGCACGGAGATAATTGAGGGAAGGGTTTGTGGGAAAAGCTGCTCCTGGAGAAACCGCACGGACAGAGCGGTCGCTCGTGGTTTCGGGCCAGGGCTCGCTTTTATTTCAGCTTGGTGTATCCTGAGAACGGCCCCGTCTGGAATATTCTGAATCACAGGGTAGCTGGGCAGAAATTTCCCAATATAATCTTGTTAAATAGTAGCACTTAGTGTAATAGAAAAACTTAGAGTTGTCACCATGATTGTAGACCAGTGCCCCGTGTTGGAGTGCTGGGGCAGGAAATGACTCGCGGAGGACACGTGGGGCTGTGGCTTGCACTGAACTAGCTAGCAGGGATCGCTTCGGGGAACCGCTGAGCACTTCGGCTTCCACGGTGCCCGGCGCGGCTTTGAGCGTCATCTTTGCCGCAGCCCTTGGGGACGTGGGCACGCACCCACGAACACGCCGCTCGGCAGACAGCTTCGCAGCTGCTTTGCTTTATTCGGGGGCCTAAGAAACTCTGGGAAGATGCATTTATCCCTCAGATGATCAAAATGCTGATAGCTGCTTTACTTCATGTTACCCAGTCTGCTTGGCCGGCGTGTGTTTTAGAAAGCAAGCAAGCCTTGCCCGAGCCCCGTGCAAGTACATCCAGATGTGAGCAGTTGCAGGCGCATCGGGAGGTCGGCCGCCATGGTGGGTTCAGCAGAGTGCTCACTGAGAAAGGCAGAAGGAAGGATGGTTGTGGTGGGGACCAGGTACTGATTTTGAGAACTAGAGAAGAAGCCATGCTAAGAGGTGGAAAAAGCTGTTTGGTGTATAGGAACTCCCAATAAGGAGCGGCATCCCCGTTCAGAAGCCAAAACGAAAAGATACTGAGTTTCCCAGGGGAAAGAAGGAAGAAGCTGAGTTGAGACTGAGGGCACGGAGGGCTTTGAGACCAGGGTAACCCGGGATGTGGCTGCAGGCAAAGCTGCTTTCCAGCCAGCTGCCTTCAGAACGGGGGGATGCAGAGATCTCGGTGCTGTCCTTGTTTTGGGAATGGCTGTAAGAAGCAGCACACCACGCTGCACTGTCTTGTTAATGGCTAATCTTTGTGATTACCCATCGCGCAGTTGCTAAATGGAACGCACCTGTGTTTGCACTGCCTTGCTTGCAGGCCTCCCGCTGCTCTTGTGCTCGTATATCGACGGCAGACGAGCGCGGACTTTACTCTTCCTGAATCGAACGGGAGCACAAAGCGCGATTGTTCCCCGTTCCGGAAGGCGCGCGTCCCGCCGGCGCTCGCAAGCGGTTGTAGGTGCTAATCCCCAGTCGCGTATCCTAGGGCCGAAGGGCAGCTGGGAGCGCGTCCCTACAGCAGCGCGAGCTGGGGTGCGCATGGGCAGCGCTGGGCTGGGGGCCGACGGCGGCTTTTGAGCGCGCACCCTGCTGGTGGCCTGGCCGGGGGCTGGCAGCGCCCGGCTCCGAGCCCGTCCTCGCCGGGAGACGGTGCCTGGGCGCCCGTGTGAGAAGGGCGATGCGGCAGGGCTCAGCGCCGTGACAGTCCTCAGCTTCCGTTTTTCTCCCGCTTTCCAGCGCTAGAGGTGGAGGGGGGAGGTGTCAAAATTTGGAAGTGATCTATTTGAGCTGGTGTTTTAAGGCAATTTTCAAAGATTTCAGGACACCTGTTTTTCTGGGACAGAGTCCTCAAAAGGAGCCTGAGATTTTAAAAAAATTTATGTTTCGACAGGGCTTGTTCCTATTCCAACCTTTGCAGACCAAACAAATGTGTTGGATCTGTGCAAATAACGTCTGCGCCTCTAATTTCCATCCCTGTATTTGAGTTTTTTTGTAGTGGGTAAGAGCCTCCAGCCAGCTTTTTTCTTATTGTCTGGCATTTGAAGGAGTCGGCACGATCTTTCTTACTCCAAGCTGGCAGGATATGGGCGAGCTCCAACGCACGGATCTCGGGCATGAGCTAATTTGTTGTGGCTTCGGCTGGAAGCGGCAGGAGCCCGGCTGCGCTGCACGCAGCGGGGCGGGCGAGGAGCGGGTGGCCAGCGGGGCTGGAGGGGACGCGCAGCGGGTGGCTGTTCCCGCGGCCTCGCCACGCAGCTCACGGCGCTGGAAGGCTCCAGCACGGCTGGCGTTTTCTTGTTTGTCACAGATATGGGTGCTGCTCGTCGGAGGGGCTGTGGCCGTGAAGGCGGGTGACCCAGGAACAGGGTTTCGATACGCGGGTCTGCCTGCTTTGTCAGCCAGGGCTCTCCCCTCCTGCCGAGCTCGGGGTTGTGCTGGCTGGGGGCCGAGAGCCGGCTGCAGGTCTGTCCGTGCCGGTCCCATCGCCTCTTGCCACCGATCCCACGCCGCTTCCAGCAGCCAGCCTCCCGAAACGCGCTCCTCGCTGTGCAGTTCACATGATGCCCCCACCCCGTTTTCCTTCCCCTTTTGGGACCGTTGCCTTTGAGGTCCTCCGCAGACGCGTTTGGTCTCAGCCTGTGGCTTTGGGCTTGGCGTGCCCTGGGAGAAATAAAAAACGTTTTCGACTGGTTCCTTGCCCGAGAAGGGGAGAGGAGTGCGCGTACGTGCGTGCACGCCGTGAGAGGCCCTGGGGCCCGGCACCACCGGCGGGCATCCTGCCTGCACCCGGGGCTGCTGGCTGCCGCGGGGTGCGCTGCCCGGCGTGCCGGTGGCTGGGGACGGGCGGCCGCCCTCCTTGCGGCCTGCGTTCCGGGGGGAGATGCATGGCACCCGGCGCGCAAAGCGACTCGCAGGGTGTGCAGGAAGGGCTGCGGCCAGGCCGGAGGGGCTGGCGTGCACCGCGTGCAGGGCTCGCGCGTGGAAGGTGGAGTGCGCGGCAGCGCCCTGGCTGCCGGCCAGAGGCAAAGAGCTCCTTTGTTTTCCTGGAGAAGTGCGAGGGATTATGTTCTGTTGAGCTCACTTGGTCTCCCACTTCTTGTTGCGCGGCAGACATGCAATCATCTCGTTCAAGGAGCTTAGTTAATTGTTTACAAAATAGAAACGGTGGCGATGGGCTCCGGGTAGGGAGGTGACGCTTGGGGTGTGCAGGAGGAAGGGGAGCTGGCTCGGCTCACTCGGAGGTGCTGAGCAGAGCCCCCGGCCCGGCCGGGCCAGCTCCTGCGGGCCGGCAGCGTGCACCCCCGCTCCGACTCCTGTTAAACGCGCTCAGAAATGAAACGAAGACTGCGTGCATTGTTGGTGATTGTTGTGCAAATGTAATACTCCCTCCAAGCTGTTAAACAGGCCAGTGCTCTGTTTACATGAAGAGGCAGCCAGCTTTCCAAGTGTAATGAGTCAGCTAGATGAACAGAAGGGGTGCAGAATTAATCTGGCATCCGTCTGGCCTTTTCTCAGTTAAACAGGTTTTCGTAGCTCCACGTGAATAGGTATCTGCCCCGGCTACACGCAGCCGCAAAGACAGCGAGAGCGGGCGGACTTTTTTGAGAATGCATCGACAGCGTGCTGGCCACGAAGCATTTTTAGTGAGTCGCTGGGAATGGCATCCAGAGCGCAGGGCTGGTTTTCGGTTTTGACTGTTGGGAGCGGAGCGTGCTCGTGAAGGGCAGAAAGCGGAGCTATTTTTTTTAATACCCTTTACAAAGCGCACTTAAATTGCCAATGCCCGATGCAAGTTGTCTGAATTTCCACTGCTTGGACTTTCGGCGACTACTGAAGCAAATCTGTTGGGGTGGGTGGCTGTGCCGGTGGCCATCAGCCCCGCTGCTCACAGCGGCACACGCTCGCTCTTCCTTTACCTGCCTGTCACGAAGGCCAGCAGGTGGAACCGGGGGGAGAATTTCTTAAACTTTACAGACCAGGTAACGATCAGGAGCAGCTGCTCCGCGAGGCAATACCGGGCAGCGGTGGTGGGAGAAGCCGTGGAGCGATGCCTTCGGTGGGGCTCGCCGCTGCCTCGAGCGCCAAGACCTCGCCGAAGCCCAACGTCGTGCCACCGGGCTGTGCCGGAGCACCTCGGCCAGGGCCGCTGGCGTGGGCTGTGGGGAGCTGCCGGTGCCCAGGGCTGAGCTGCCTTTTTAAGGCGCTGCTTTCAGTCGGCCCTGGCGGTGCTTGAACGCCGCACTTGACGTGATGAGGAGCAGAAGTTTGGAGACGCAGATTTCTGCCGCCGCTCCCTCCCCGAGACGGAACGTTTTCAGCTTTGTCTTTGTAGGCGTGCTGGGCTTGTGTGCCGAATTCCCTGCGCTCTGTTGCTGCCTCCCAGCGGCAGGGCTCGTCCGCCCGCTCGGCCAGCTCCTGTCTTCCCCGGGTCGGGTCCTTGCTCATGCGAGAGCAAAGGGCTGGGGGCTCCCGAGGCTCAGCACCACCTCGAGCAGGGGGACGTAAAGAGGCCTCGGTGCGCGGAGCCTCCGCTCCTAAGCGCGGGTGACTGTCCTGCCCGGCCCTGGCGAGGAGCTCGGGCAGTGCGGGAGCTGCCGCAGGAGGGCATGCAGCGCCGGGACGTCCTCGCGCTGCCTGCACAGCGCTTTGCTCTGGTCACTCGTGCTGCTGCAGGGCTGGGAGGGGGCCTGTGAATCACTTTTAAAGTTCCTTAAAAAAAAAAAAAAACACAAAAAAACAACCCCCAAACCAACCCAAAGGGCCCTAAAGTCTGTGAAGCGTAAACGAAACGTTTAAATGACAACGGGATTTCCAGGGTACTTCTAAAACACAGTGCTGAGGAAAGCACTGAGTGGGGGACACCCAGCCTCCAGCGCCCTGCCCTCCCGCGCCAGCTGTCACCGTGGGGTGCCCGGCCCCCCGAGAGCTGGGGGTCCCGCCGGGGTCTGGGCTGTTGTGCCCCGGCAGGCGGGAGGCTCTGGCTCTGCGCGGCTCCTGCGTTCTCTCTGTTTTCTTTCTCTCTCCCCGCCCACAGGATTCCCAGTCTTGTGATGCAGCTCTGCGTGACTTCGTTCCTGGACAATTTCCTGCAATTGTAGCCGTGCAGAAACCCAGCCGCCGAACTAAGAAGTTAATGGGTGCAATGTGTAGCGTCGTCAGGTGGCAATTAGCTGGGGAAAGAGTTTTCAAAGGGTCGCTGTTTGTGCTGTTTCAGTGTAAGTGCAGTGAGACCTTTGCTGCAGGAGTTGGCGTGGGTCGCTGGTCTGAGCTCTGCTGTTGCACGGATGCTTCTTAGCCTCTGGTCTCAGGAGAGGAGGTATTTTTGTTCACCTAAAAAGGCCTCGCCGGCCTTGGCTGCAGCCTGCATTTCTGATCCCTGTTCCAGCTCATGCTTCGCTGTATTTCAGATGTCAGTTGTCTTTTCAGCCCTGTAACCAGGCAACACATGGCAGGAGCAGGGAGCGCTTTGTTATTCCCCGAATTGCCTTACCTAGGCCAAGGCACCGCGGCCACGCTGGTGCGAGGGTGAGGAGCCCCGCGGCGAGCCCCTCAGGAACGCTCTGTCTCGGTCACGTTTTTGAGCCTCATTACAAGAAGAAAGCAGAAAAGTGCATTTTATAAGTGGGTTTTTAATTTAGCGTGGTGCAGAGAGGTGTGTGCGGTGCTGCGGGTGGCCGGGAGCTCAGCGCGACAACGCGGGAGCAAGGCGGTCCCTGCCCAATGCACCCGGGGTCCGTCCCGCGGCCGTGCGCGCTGCGTGGAGCTGCAGGAGGCTTTGTGGCAGCGTGGGGCAATGCTGTAGGTGAAGAGCAGGAGGAGATTGCCCTCTGTCTGGGCACAGTCCGTTCCAAGCTTCCCTTGCATGTGAAACAAGTTGCGTTTGCAGCGGCAGGTCCCAGCTTGCTGCCCACCCAGCAGCGGTTTTACCTGCTCTGGTTGCGGTGCGCAGCGCGCGGAGGTGCTCTGCCGTCCTGGTGCTGCCCTGGAAGAGTTCAGCGTGGGTTTATCCCCCAGGAAGCGTCGTGCCTTCTTCCCCAGTGGAACAAGCCTTTCGTGATGCCTAACTTCTCTTTTCCTCTCTCTAAACAGACGGTTGATGATGAGGCGATGGCAGCATAAATGAAGATCAAGTAAGGAAGGCAGAACGATGCCCAAGGGTGGGTGTTCTAAAACACCACAGCCAGAAGATTTCTCTCTCAGCAACGACATGGTGGAGAAACAAACGGGGAAAAAGGTAGCGTGGCATGTTCCTTGCCTTCTCTGGGGATGCTGCCCCTTGTGCCTGATGTGTTCAAGCCGTGACAGTGTTTCACGTGGCAGCAGCTTGCCTTGGGCTTTTAGCACCTGAACCAAATCTGTTTTGGCACTCTGCCGGCAGATGCAGTCCACTTTATTTTCTCAGCAGCTGTAATACTTCCTGGGAAGTGCTGCAGCCACCTAGACCTGACTCGGTGGAGCAATGGGGGTGCTTGGGAAGACTCTCATCTAGAAGGACTGGGAGTTTTTAAGGCTTGCTGCTAAGCCACAGAAGGACCAGACAATGCCATGATCTCGTACGTGCGTGCCGTGCGAGGGAGCAGTTTCTCCTCCTCCTCCTCCTCTGGCTGTCAGTGCAGCATCTGGGTCGGACTGGGCTGTTCTTGCTGCACCCAGCGCTCTGGGCGCTGTGTGTGGCCTGGCCAGGAGCTGCTCTGCAGAACTGCTGCTTTGGGGGTTTTATTTGAGGCGTTCAGTTTCTGACTGTGCTTGAGATGAGGTTACTGAAATGAAATCTGAGTTTAAGGGTAAATAAGTTTATGCTTCTCCCCTTCTTTCCCACACCCCCAGTGCTCATTTTGTTCCAGACTTGAGCTGTGCCTCCCCTTTCAGCTTTTTCTGGTCCTTCTCAGTGTATCAGTAGCTTCCAGTAACTACTTGTGAAGAAAGCTGTGTTCAGGTATTACCTTTAAATAAAAATTAAAACTACCTCTTTTGTATTCTGCTATGGAAACAAATACTACCCACTTTCCTTTTACCCCCTTGCTCCCATTCCTTGGCATTCCCCAGGGAGCGTGTGCCAGGCCCTGGTCGCGACGCTGAGCTTTGTCACAGCAGCGATGCCACATCTCATGCTCTGCCACTTCCCCTGGAGTCCGACCGGCATTGGTGACAGTAACGCTTCTTTTCACTAATGGCACGAGGTCATATTATTGACAAAAGGAAGAAAACGACAAACAACCAGCGGGGAAATCCCAGGCAGAAATTCAGTTATCGAGCGCGCTGGTAGCATCTGCCCTGTTCCCCTTTCTGCCTCCATGCGTGCGTGCGTGCAAATCCATTTCGGGAGCCGTGCTGAGAGGTTCGCTGCTCCCACGCGGGGACCTGAGCGGGGCTGGGACGGGGAGACACCGACGTTTACCCTGGCGAATGGGGCTGGGGCTGGAGCGCGGGGAACGTAAATCCGGGGTTTTGTCGGCGCTGCGTAAGGAGCTTAATGTGGGTGTAGGGAAAGGATCGGTTATGATGTGAGTCAGCGCCCATCTTACTGCATCCGCTCACGGCAGCTTAAAGGCTGCGAGTTATTTACGGGGCAGGTTTGCTGAGCAGCGCTGGGAGCTGGAGTGATCTCTCTGGCTAAATAACTGTGACACAAATAATTTTGTGCTTCCCGCTGAAAGGCGTCGGCGCAGGTGGGGAAGAGCCTTCCCGCTCGCTTGACTCTGGTCTCCTCAGCAGAGGAGGAACTTGCAGGTCTGGTCCTCCGGGCACTGAGCTGCCGGGCCCAAGGACCTGGCGCAGCGAGGTCGTTAGCGCTGAGCTGCGGGCTGGCGCGGTGGCTCAGGGGGAGAGCACGCGGTCGTTCGGCCTCCTGCTTCCAGCTCCTGCTTTCCTCCTGCGACGGAGGCCGCTGCTTTCAGTCTGTCTTGCGTTTGTCAACGCTCGCCTAGGCTGGGCCAGCAGCTTGGCGAGTGGGGGCCCGGAGGGCGGCTGCCGAGAGCGGGGCCGGGCCTTCGCCGCCACGTCGCGGCTCTCCTCGCACCGCCGCCGTGCCACGAGCGTGAGTTTGCGTGCCTGGGCCCTGCAGCCCTGGCAGCGCAGGCGGGTAGCCGTGCCTCTCCGCTGCAGAGCTGGTGGGCAGGGGCGAGCCCCCCCCGGCCGCCTGCAGCTCGGGGGCTCTGGGGGAGCTCCGGGGGCCGTGGCGCAGGGCCGGGCGCCGTGCGCAGCCGTCCCGGGCCGGCGGGGCCTTATAAGGGCTGCTGCTGCGCTCAGCCGTGCCCGGCTCTCGGCCGCCGGCTCCAGCCCGGCCCGCAGGGCTGTTGAGAAGTATGCATGCCTTATATGAGTAATTCTGCGTCTGCCGCAGCTCCGCTGAGCCCCAGCAAGGACAAGAGCCCTCGCTGAAACCATTTCCTGACTTGCCCGGGTCCTGCACGGCTCGCTGTGGGCTGTGCTCGAAAGCCGCGGCAGGGGATTTCTGTTTTCTGGGGGGGAAATGCTTGACTTGCGCAGTCTGAATTGCGCTTTTGCTGCAGCGGCCGAACTGAGCGCAGAGCAAGGCGGTGCTCGGCCCAGGTCTGGGGCTCGCTCTTTTTCTCCCCCGCCTTGCCCCGATTCCGCAGGGAAGGTGGTCCTGCTTGAGTGTCCGGCCTCTCGCGCGCCGTACGAAGCAGCGGGTGACGTGGGTACTTGGGAGCCAGCTTTGGGCGAGGCTGAGCAGCCCCGGGCTCTGGAGGGTACTCTGCTCTTACCGGCCTCCATGAAGGAACTCAAGCCCAGCTGTCCGCATACTTTGAATGTTTTGTGGCAGTGTCGATGGTGACACATTCAGACTGTTTAAAACTTCGCGTGTTGTACCCTGGTTTTGGAAAGGCCCTGAGGGACCCATAGGTGCCGGGGTTTGGTTTGCACCACGTCCAGCGTGCCCTCTTGGTGGCCGGGTAAAATTCTGCCCGTCCCCGCGCGTGACGCAGGGCGCGAACCCTCCTCTGCTCTGCCCGCGGGGCTGGTCAGGAAATGACAGCGTGCTGCTGCGTGACCGCAGGGAAGCTCCCACCATCGCGCGCTTGCAGCGCGGCTGCGTGTGCCGGCGTGGTGGGCTCCTGCCGGCAGCGTGCCTGGTCCTCCTGGGCTTCCTGGGTCACCGCTGCTGCTCGTCTTCCTTGCTGCTTGCTTTTTTATGAGTGTTGCAACCTGAAACACTTTCAACTCAGTTTGGAGAACAAAGGGCGTTGGGGATTTCCATGCAAGGCTTTGCATAAGAGACTGGGATGTGAGTCAGGTTCTGCCGGTGTTGTAGCGAGCACACGGCGCGGGTGCAGCGCTCGGCGGGCAGAGGCAGCGGTCCCGTGTGTCTGGGTGTCCGTGGGCACCGACAGCACTGCTCTGCTGTACGGACAGAGAGGAAGAGGAGGCTGCAGGTACGCGGCCCGGCCTGGAAAGCAAGCTGCAGACTCGCCCAGCTTCTCTGCTGGAAGTACGCATCTGCTTGCAGGGGGTTGTGCGCGGCTCTCGCTTACAGCGTTTTGCATCTAAAAGAACTACGTGTTTATTTTTGCTCTGAGAACCTAAGTTTGGATAGTAAGCTGGCCTAGGTTGAGTTCTGCATGAAGGTAAAAAGTGGCGTTTGTTCGTTTGTGTCATAAAGGACCTGAGCAGATCGCTATCAGTGTGTCTCTTGCTGGTTAGAGGTGTTTGTGTGAAGAGAAGCCAGCACGGCACTGCTAAGTGCTCTGGCTTCAGCAGATGTGCAGTCCCTGCGCTGCACACGTCTTGCACCGCAGAAGCATCACACGTGGGGCAGCTTCTGGGGCAGTGCGTGATCAGCCTGTGCTCCAAAGCATGACGGCTGATAGCGATTCGTGGTGCACCATTTAATTGTAGCAAGAGTAGCTCGAGGTGGCTTCAGTTATTCATATAGTAAATCTCACTAACGGAACATGACAGCAGGGGATTTTGTCCTGAAGTCATGGTCTGCTGTCTCCCCTTTGCTGGAGCGGCTTTCATCGACACCTACGAAGGGGAACTGGTTTCTGTGGCAGAGCTCTCGGCAGTGCCCTGTGCCCAAGCTCCCTCTCTGCTGTCAGCAAGAGATGCCCGACCTCTGAGAGTCCCGCACCTGCGTTGCACGCAGGTGCTCGTACTCATTTCTCTGCAGCATCCATTCAGTTGGAGTTGTTCCTTCTGTGGAGCCTGATCTTGTACCTTTCAGACGAATCAGAGCGTAGTTTAGACACAAGATGACCTAAAAGTGAAAACAGCTTTTCCTCAGGAAAAGGACCACATTCTGCATTACAAAATTGGAATAATTACAGAAGTAAAGCTTAAAATAAGAAAACAAATAACAACATTATTTTCAGGAACGTTACTCTCCAAGCTGCCTTAATTTCTCTGCAGTGGCTTCACTGCAACATCTGCAGGCTCCCTCAACAGGTCGCTGCTTTCCAGAGGGGAGCAAGGTTCGGATCTTCCTTGCTCCGGTTAGTATAAAAGGTTATCATCGTGCTGCTGTACAAATTAATCTTCAAAGTGGTGCCAGGACTGCTGCCTCTTCCTTCGTTCCTCAGTGTTTCGTTTCGCTAAACTGACTGGATTAGCAGCCCTGAGCGTTAGGGCGGTGCAGATGAAGCGCTGCCCGAGCTTGCCCGGCGTCGGGAGTCACGCAGCCATTTCCATTTTCGTGCTGGGCTCTCCTTGTCTGGGAACGTTTTTTGCCTAATTCCCCTCCTCTTTGTCTCTAACACTGACCCTTTAACAATGTTGCAGTAACTTTCTAGAATGCGTTGCATTTTTACCTGTGCCCTGCTTTTTCTCATTCCCGAACGTGCAGAGATCCCATGTGGCATTAATGCGGCGACCGACCGACCTGGCTTGCCGGCACCGCGGCCCCCCCGCCTGCAGGCTCAAGCTTTTGCACTGCAGCAGTGAAGCCCGAAGGACTGAGGGAGTTTTAGAGCAGGTGTGCTTTAAACGAGTTGTCGCAAAGAAGAGCTGGCAGATTTCGGCTTGCTTCTGCTGGGTGTCCCAGCCCGACGCGCTCTGGTTGCTCCTTGCAGCCTCCCCGGTCGGCTCGGGCGGGCTGGGAGACAGAGCCTCGCGGGCAGCCGAGGACGCGGCGGGCGGGCTCCAGCTGCGCTCCCTTTGAAGGTTACACAGAAAGAGCCGCGTTTTTTGTGTGGAGCACAACTGACCTCTTGCTGGAGTTCTCACCGTGAAGCTGATGTCTGGAAGAAGTGCTCGGAGTCGAGGAAATCCCACTGCAGGGTGCCAGGGGCTGGACTGCATCCTGGCCTCCTGCTGCAAAAGCAGGCAAAAGGGTTCGTTTGTACTTAAATACTGGGTGGGAGAGCCGGCCTGAAGGGTCTGGGCAAGGAAGATGAGCTACAGATAGCGAGCACAGCTGCTGATGCTGGGAAGCGTCAGCTGAGAAGCGTCGGATGTGACCGGTGCCTCTTGGAGTCTTCTAGAAGTACCTGCCCCACGTGGCCTTCTCTAGTGCTGTGCTCTCCTCCCGGGCACTCACTTTTAAGGGTAAAAGCGTTGGCCGGGGACTGTCTGGAAGAGCTGTGGAAGTTCCTGGGGGGCATGCCGGGGCCACGTCCCGCAGTCGCTCCTACCTGGAGCAGACAGCGCGTCACCCCAGCACCGCTGCTGCCTGGGCGCTGGGCCAGGGCAGGGTCCGCGGACGCGCAGCGTAGCGCTGCTGGCAGCGCCTGCGTTGAACTGGGGAGGAAGGGGGCGGCTTCGCCTGCTTGCGACGAGGCAGTCCTGGCAGGTGGTCGGTGCGAGTGCTGGTTGTTGGCTTCAGTTAAGTAAGGAGGAATTCAGCGAGGGGCTGCGTGTGGCTGCCGAGAGGCCGAGCTCTCTCCCTTTCTGGCTGGGTTCTGGTTGTAAACCGCTGCCTGTGCCTGGCCTCGTCTCTGTGCCTGAGCTGGTCGGAGTTGGCGGCGGCAGTGGCATAACCTGGTAGTGCAAACTATTTTTGTCAACATCAGAAAAAATGAGACAAAAGCATTGCAATGCATGGCGTTTAATGAAACGCTGGGGTGTCTGTGCTGGTGGTCGTGCTCTGCACCGGGGCGGCTGCGCGAGGAGGAGGAGGA
>VXAL01016282.1:2393-21454 GCA_013399475.1 Chauna torquata | reverse complement strand
ACGTAAACCCAATACACCCACTCCATTACCACCTTGTCCCCAAGCAAACAAATTAATTGTTCTCTTTAAACTCATTCCCTAAGTATCTCCTTACATGTTTAAGCAAGATTATCATCCAAAATTTTCCACATCCTAGTGACTTCAAGTTCCAAAATTGTTCAGAAAGAGACTAGCTCTTGAATCTAAGATGCTAGTTTCACCTACAAAAAGACTTCAGTGGCAGAAAAGCAGGAAGGCCAAAAATTTCTAAGGCACCTATGCAAAAGCAGTGGCTAGAAGCAATGGACTACCCATGAGACCTATTTTTTTGCAGAACTTCAGATGAACTTTTACGATACAGGAAAATGTTGATAGTTGTAAAGGGGCAGAAGTTACTGGCTAGGATGTTGGAAATGTGCATGTCTATTTTTTCTAAGATGACTCATATAGTCGATTCTTACTATAAGTGTCTTTGTTGTATCAGGCCACAAATCCCTGCAAATGTGTATTCCACTTTGAAAGCAATATCAACCACCTAAGAAACAAATATTAACTTTGAGTGTCAGTAACATTCTACTAAAAAAACCTTCAGTTTCTATATAATAGGGTGGGGAGGAAAAACAGACGAGGAAATGAGTCCAACAATCCCAAATGAAATCTAAAGCATTTAGTTATCAAAATTAGCACAAAAGAGGTCAAGGTCATGATAGAATACAACTGGATTCATGAATGTCTGACGTAGTATTTCCTTTTCATTTGAAACTGAGAGCCAAGCAGTAGACCAGACAATTTAGAGCACCTCCTATGCAATTGCCATTTGGGATGTTTTGTTGTAGTCAAACACTACCACCTAAAGAAGCATGGTAAAATAAATAAGGAATCCAATACCACAACAGCATCACTGACTACCAAAATAACAAGATTACTGTTCTGGACAAATATTGAGCCTAAAGTTACTGACTGGCAATGCTTAGCATACACGTTTCAGAGTTAAAAGTCTGTCAACGACTTCAGGCTCAGGACAAATCCACTTACAGAAGACACAAAAGCTTTAGAGAAGCACTATGCATATTTTTATCTTTATGGCATTTACATTTATTTGTCACTTCTATAATTTTATGGTTATTACCCTATCCTTATCAGACAAGTGTGGCTTCTTGAATGTTGTTTTCAAAGAAAAATCTGTTTCACCTGCCAATTAAGTTATTCATTTTTATGATATATTACGAGGTGTAATCAGAACTTCCCCTAAAATCTCTAGAAACAGCTAGATTTCTAATTTTATTTGCGAAGAATGGATTTAAGACCGGACCCTTCATTTTCTGTTGCAAAACCAAGAACACTGATATCATCCATCAATTAGATCAGTGTGTTGCATGTAAAATTAGTCCACACACAGGCTAGATCATTTGGCTTTTGGGGAAAGAACATGCCCATTTTCATACGTACTCCTTGCCCACCTTTTGTATTGCTTGTAGCTTACTTGTTTGCAGTGCAGCATGATAATCTGTCTTTTACTCTTCAATCTCAAATGCCAAGTATATCCAGCTGACCTTAGCTTTGATTTGTCTTTATATGGGATCAGGAACAAGACAGGTAGTTGTAGTTACTCTCCAAAAAAGATCTTCGTTCAAGGTTCCCCTTTTCCTGTCAGATGACTTGACATTTCTGTCACAGCTCTATGTAGCTGCACACATCTACCCTAAAACCTTGCACAGTAGACACATTTCATGCAGCCATGTGTGGGAGATTCACCCATGAGGAACAAAAATTTCGACTGCATTCTGTATAGTCGCAAGTCCCATAGCTGTAGCTAGTTAGCTAGCTTTGATACTGCCACTGGTGAAACAGCAGTTATACAAAACTTAGCACAAGGTGCAAGACCTGCAGAGTAACTGCATACACTTCAAAATAGTAAGCCTTCATTAAGTTCCAATCTGTTGCAGTTACGCTGCTTTTAGTTCCCAAATCAGCTTACTCTGGGGGAATGCACAATTGCAGTCAATGCTGAAAAACAGATCCAAAGACTTTCTGTTTTTCTCTAAAGAGGGAAGTAAACACAAGGATGGAGAAAAATAAAAAGAGGAGAGGCTATCACTTCAAAGTTAGAGCTTAAGTACAATATAGGAAGAACAGAAAACTTCCCTGACAGAAAAGGGAGGGTCTGTTTTGTAGTACCCAGCATATGTATTGCACAATGCGACTCAAGAAATTCTGTCTGTCACTACTGGGCTATTCCAGAACATGGTTTGTTAGCTCACCTTGGGATACATACCTGCAGTTTTGCAGGGATATTTGAGACAACAGCTGTAAACATTCATCTATTCAAAGTTAGCAATAGGTGGGAATAGTGTGTGCTCCATGCCTTCCATCTGGTCTGACTACATGTGGAACTTGATTATTTTAATTGTTTAGTTCTGTTGAAATTGAGCTTGCAATGTTTATTTCTTCCAGTGCAAAGCTTTGGCAGAAAAATGTGAATGCTGTGTCCTGGAACATGTTGGTATTCATATTTTTCTTTGCAATTTGCTGTCATCATTCAGACCATTCAAAAAGCATAGTATTACTCGTCATTGTAGCTTGAGGATTGTCCTATCTGACGTCATGACTCCTAATACCGTCATTTCAATCGTCAGGACACTGGGTGAAGAGACTGTAAAGGGAGAAAGGTAAGCACCTTCAGAGCTAAGATTCAATGGGAAGCATCTGAAAAAATGAGAAGCTTAATATTTTTGTCTGCTTTTAGGAAGTGCATGACACTAGGAGTGGAACAGTTCAGGTGTTGAACATAATTCTCAAATGAGCAAAAAGGCTTGCACTTTCAAAGTACTAGCTGAGAAAATATGAAGAAAGTTTAGTACAGAAAGAATGGTTACATTCTTTTCCCCCCTCTAGCTAATAGCACTAATCCAAATTGGCGAATACAACAGTGCAGTAGAAAATTTCTAGCCAAAAATCAGTACCTGGAAAATTACACTATTTAATATTCTCTTTTTTGCCAGTGGTATAAAACCACTTCAGTTATTCCTGAATAACTCTTGGCAGACTGGATCTGTTCCCCACCCCCCCAGCAGAAACCATAATTGCATAGTAGAAGAAAAACAGAGGGAGCCAAGCACCAGTACAACAATTACTTTTAAGTGTGCTAATGTGTTCAGTGTATCCCCAGAATCACTTGTGTCATGTAACATCTTCAATCTGTCAAACCTGTCATCTGCTTAAGCAAAATGAAATATATTCTGGCAATGCATGTCTTGAAACTGAATTCATAACTATTACCAAGAGGTCACCCTCCCTTGCCATTACTTTCTGAAGTAAAAAGGTTTATTTCTAGGGTTCTGGAGACCTTATGATCTTGTCTGGACCTCTTTAAGGAAAGGTTTTATAAAGCACCTGGATTTTCTCCTCTTTTTAAAAACTTTTTGAAACATATTCTAATAATAAATACAATTCATAATAGCTGAGAACTATTGGGATATCAGTGCAGGATCTGTACAGGACAGAAGAGAAGGTGTCTCTTCCACTTATTACGCTCCCAAAGAGAGTGAGTTAAAATCTCTCTTGGTTCACCACTGTATTTTTCAGATTCCAGGAACTTTCTCTTAAAAATTTCAACTTCATGTAAAACAAATTTACTACCTAAATTTATCAGTGATTCATTTTTCTCCTCTTTCCTTCCCTCTCCCATTCAATACACAGCTAAAAGCAACTATTAAAATCTTATTTAATAGAGTACAAGAGAGGGGTTAAAGAAAAGGAACTCCCAGCAGAGTGACCTAATAGTTTAGCTGAACAGGCAAGGCAAGTGTTGTTATTCCCTTGGTCGTACTTAAAGTCTCTCTATACTGCTCCAACCTTGGTTTTGAAATACCTGATCAGAAAGACACATGACTTAATAAGCAGAAAAAGTGGGAAAAATTTGGTAGCCTCAAACCTCTCTAGATCAGCTGCCTGGTGGGAGGAAGGCTGCTCCCCTCTCTTTTTTGAGCTCTTCCCTTAAATGTTGAATTTATCCAATGTCAAACAACTGCCAAATAAAGCAAAGCACAGGGGACAGATTGGCAAGGAAGCGACAGCTTAGTTTTGAAAGTAAAGAGGATATATTTCTATGATAAATGACACAACTTTCTTGTGTAACTATTTAAAGACCATCAATGTGAAAATAAAAAAACAGCAAAGTTGCATTTGAGCAGGTTATGTCTCATAGAGCACAAGATCATAGTTCTGCTAGATCTATATTGGCTTTTCTTTCTATAAAGGTACACTAAACTTTTCAGATTTGAAAGAACTGAACACCAACTACAGCATGTTTCTGGTAAGAACAATTTATACCAAAAAAATATCACTATTTCCCCTTTTGATACACACAGAAAAACATTAGTTGCCGGAGAAAATGACACTCTGAAGTATTATTTAAGTGAAAATTACAGAGCAGTTGACACAGAATTCCCAACCACATACATCTGTGTATGACTAAGGGTATAAAACAAGCTCTCATGTGACCTTTCAATCTTAGACATAACGATTAGCCTATAATATTGCTAGTCTGCTCCCTGCTCTCCTGAAGTCTTATTAAAAACACCCTTTCATGACACATTTCTCTCCCACTAACAGGCTGCCAAGAAAAGCAAGCAAGAGAACCATATCACCTACATCGTATTGCACATTAGGAAAACCAAGCGACTGGCTTACTACAGGCATGTTATCGCCAGGTGCAGCTAGCAGTAGAAAATACAATCAGAAAAGAGGCACATAACAAGCTGACAAAAGCTCCAAGCACTGAGGGAGCCAGTGTAACCACACAGATTAAGCCGCAGGAAGCAGCTGTAACAAGTCACTGTAGGATACTCTTTAGTAGGCTACCGGCATACCAGGCACATGGCAGCTTCACCTCTTTCGTTGCCTGAGTGACGATGCTCTTGCTTCCACCCCACCACGCTCTGCACACAGCTCGGCATTTTTATTCATTTTGCTTCATTCTTAAAAATTCGACATGGAAGAGCACTCTTACTTCACAAACCAAGAAACTACAGTGGGATGTTTTCCTTTACATTCTCTAAACTTTTTAAAATCATCCTTCCCTTTTCTCTCTTTTCATAGCTTCTAGACCTCTCAAAACTCCCTTTTTCTCCCCCATTCTATTACTTGAGCTCTGGCTGTGCTTTCAGCAGTAACTTGTGGTTTAACAGTTTATTCCAACCCATTTTCCATTATTAATAGCTTCTAAATTACATTCTTACAATAGAAGGTAGCTGAAGATCCCAAAACTGATGTAGAAATGGCAGGGTTCTGCTTCTGTTGAGAGCTATTTATCAAAAATGATCATGTTTTCCTCCTGTTTTCTCTCCCTATCCTTCCTTCCTTTCTTTCCATCCTAGCACTTCACCCTCCCTCAAACACATCCACATGGAAAAAAAAACAACCACCCAACTCTTTTTTTTTTTTTTAAATCAGGTTGTATCCAGAAACACATTTTGGTTGGCAGTACCTTGATCCAGACTTCAATATATGCCATACTGGTCATGATTAAATATTCTAGCGGAATGTAAAAGAACTCTGTTGTAGCTCTCGAATACTGTTTCCTTTTCTTAGAAAAATGGTTGAAAAAAAGTACTGGCTTTAAAAATCCTTAACCTTATTTTTGTGGATCCAAACCTCATTTAGGCAAAAATTGGATAGAAATGACCAGCAGCATCCATAAAATGTTAAGAAAAAAATCTCTCCTCCTCACTTCCAGTTAGCTACTAGCTGAAGTATGTTCCAGAGTACCCAGAATGATTATTTAAAAACCTGTGGTGGTTCCAAAGTCTACAGTATCTGTAGTTCAGATTTTTAATGTCATCAGAAAGGTTTTGGAAATGATCATTCCAATTCCTTTTCAATATTTTCAATTAGAAAAGGTATTTACAAAATCATTTGATAAAAAGTTTTTAACAAAGTAGGGATATATCTAATACTTGGAGCACAGCAGCTACATTCAACCAATGTACCCTCCTTTCAAAAATAGCTGCAATTATTTTGAAATAATTAAAGTAAACAAACATAGTCAGGTCCACAAAACACGTAGCCCCAAAGTAATTTCTTTGGCAAACGAACAAATAAAATGAGGCCTACGTAGCCTGGTTTGCTTTATGACTGAGAAGCTGCATATGTCTGACCAGCTGGTTAGTGCAAACCAAAACTGAAGCAGATATATAGGGGGTGGAAATGAGGAAGGGAAGGAGAATTATAGTAGAAGAGGCCCAGAGGACAGTCCCAGCATCAGTAACAGAGTTTATAACAGTCCACACACACTTTGCACAACCCTAAAGTTACTTAGAGGATTCTGTTTACCACTTCTTATTCAAGCTGTCTTACAACAATTCTAATAACTATTTTAAAAGATAGATATTGCAAAGAATGGAGGGAATCCAACCATATGTATTCCACCTCTTGCCTTAATCTTCCAAGCTTAGCTTAACTTGCCCTTTCTCTTGCACAGTTTTCAATATCAAAACCTTTTTACACCAATCTAAATTAATACACATGAAACTGTAAAAAAAAATAACTATTTGCATGAAAATTCTGTGGTTTTAAAATACATATTCTACTGATAAGTAGATGCAGTACTAGCTAGCTCTTCGGGTACTAACTAGGCATCTTTACGAAGATGATGTATCAAACTTGTATTATGGATGAAAAATAATATCAAACATTCAGCCTGTGTTTTCTGATTCCTTAAAGATTCTTAGAACTGTTAGAAACTATGATATTAAAGAATTCTGATCAGATGGAACTCAAGAATGGAAACCTTATATGGAAAGTTATTCAAGTTATTTGATTAATTTAGCACAGATCAATCCTTATACAACTTCTAACTATTTTTGGAAACTGAGCTTGATACTGCACCAAATCAGCACAGATATGTCATTACATTCAAACATCTAGAAAACTAAATGAAAATGTAAACATGTTGAGATCAAAGATAGCATTTAAAATCACATATTCAATGTCTCTAGTGAGGTTGCCTCCCAGAATGACACAATGCATGCTTATTAAATCCTTCACATTATTGCGGATGCAACACATGATGAACTCAGATAAACATACTTACAATGATAAGCCCTTCATAAGATTTCCATCATGAGAATGTCAAACTGTATGGCTTAACAGCTTCCAGTACTCAGGTTTATCAAGCTAGACAAAAATGTTGGAGACATTCCAACTGCTTTATGGATTAGGGCATCAAGGATCCTGAGATCACTTCCGAAATGCCACCAGATGCTCCCAGACATGGAATCCTGGCTTCCTTGACATCTCCCACTGACCTCAGGAAATTCTGCTACAGCAACTCTATGTCCTTCTCAGCAGAAGAAAAATGCAGCAGCACATCCAAGCTGCACTCCTTCAAAGGTCCATGCATAAATAATGACTTGAAATGAAACATCAGCTTTTCAGGGTTTAATTACACAGCACCATAATCATTAAATTTGTACATTCCTAGCCGTTTTAGTCAGCAGGATTGTTGCCTGACAGACATACAGTAATGCCTGCTGTTCATGTGACAAGAAGACTAAACAGGATAAAGATGACAGATGGCTAACAAAACTCTGTCACATGAAGAAAAATATCTTCATAAAGCATACAGATTTTTCCTTTGAAAAATTTATTTCTTAAATAAAACACTAGCTGATAAATTTCAGATTGATTTTTTATTATTATTTTTACTTGAAAACTGATCTTATCTGTATTCGGAGCAAGATTATTTATTATCACTACCTCACACTTGCAATGCAAATACTAATCACTGAGTACCACATCAAAACAGTAAAAGTGTAGCTTTATTCACAAATGTATTTTTTCTGTTCTCACTACACCAGTGACCATTTGCAAGTTTCTGTTTTTTTTACAGATGATTTACTTCAGTAAAAAAATATTTTAAAATAGCAGTAGCAGCTTTACATTCATGAACTCTCACATAAAAAACTCCTCAGATATCACAGAAATCAGAAACTAGAGATAAGAAAACAGATTTTAATTTCAAACTTCCAAAACTTCAATGTTTTAGAAAGAAAATTAGCATTTATTACCTATAAATATATGAGTTTGTCTGAGGACTGACAGAAATAAGAAGATTTGTAGTTTATGCATTTAATCCAGAGGCATAATTAGAAAATTTGGCTCACTACAGTTCAGCGAGGAACTGCAGAAGCTCCTAACTCCTGCCTGTCTTCATTCAATACACAAAGAACCTGTATTTGTAACTTAGGCGTTCAGGTTAGGTCCGGGCAGTTCAGAAGCCTTACCTGAGTCTGCTTCATTGCCCGTTCCATTCTACGCGTGCTTCCTTTCTCAAGCTTGGTCCGAAGAAGTAAGGCTGAAGTTTGAATGGCCCAGAACTTTGGCTGAGAGAGCAAGCACTGCAGAGAAAAACAGCAGTTTAAATGATATAGTATTTAATTTTAAAAGACACTGAAAAAAGTTAAGATTTTAACATTGTCATCCTTCATGAATTCTGTTTCCTACTCTGAAAGTCAAATACATGGTTGCAGTACCTATTTGATGAATTCAAAAGGCTGTACAGATTATGCTAATCTATTTTCAATAGAAGGCCATCAAAACTATTTTCTCCTTCTCAGCTACTGCAGCACTGTGCATACAAGCACCCATATGGTGCATACTGAAGAAAGGGGATAGATTAAATTGCACAAATTAAAGTGGCTACTCCGAATGAAAGGAATATAAAGACTTCGATACTGGCTCAGCCTTCTCCACACCTGGCTATTGGATAGTTACAGACAGCGGTGAGACCTCTCCTTAGCACTCTTCTTTTTAAGGTTGAGCAAAACCATTCTCTCAGCCTCTCCTCATACGTCAGGTACTCCAATGCCTGCGTTAACAGCACCTCCATATTAAATTAGCTGAACTTGCTAAGAATCTCAAGAACATTAATAAAGTTAGAATTTGCCATGACTTGAGAGTAACAGCAAGATTCTTTGATGTGTAGTAGATGTACAGGGAATAGTCTAGGTAGAAAGCTTTGCTAAAGATATGGGAAATTATCTCTTTCAATGCCCTGCCCTGATGGCAGGAACTTGATGCCAACTCCAACCACCAATTTTTAGGAAAGCCCAAGAAGAGTTATGTAGCCAGTATAACTCGATAATGTATAGATATACTGGATTCTTTCCAGAATGGTTTCAGACAATGTATACCATAACTTCTGTTAGATATTTACTTTGAAAAGGGAGACAGCAGGGAAACTTCCGTGCTAATTTTATTGACACTACAAATATGATCCAGCTTCGCTGAGAAAAGAAGTTTGTCTCTAGATATTTGTAGACTGAAGCAAGAGCCCCAGTGGTTTTATTCTTTCCTCTCAAAGATCTCCTACAGCATTAAAAAGTATGCTTTGCCGGTTTGTGTGAAATGCCTCAAATTTCTGTCATATTGTAATCTATCAGATTTCTTTTCCCCCAGTGTTTTCACAGGAAAGGAAGCAGAAATAAGCTATAACAAATTCTCTCCAAGCAAAACCACTATGGGAAGTAAGAGACGCAACTGCAAATGGAAGTATAATGAAAGCAGTATGAATGCATGTACCACCAGACACTTCAACATCAACTGACCTTTCCTCCTGTGACCAACCTCTGCACAAATTCTTTCATGACTTCTAGTCAGTGTTACAGTAAAAACTACTCAAATGCTTCCATACCACCATGCCTGTGCTGAGGACCTGAAAGTGTGAGGGTGATGTAATTACAATGTCCTATACTCTACACAATTTTTCAAGTGACCTTTTACAAATTATGATCAGTAAATCTGTTAACTGGTCCAACTCTCTCCTATCTCATCATGGGAAGTTCAATCCACTACCTACTTTTTGTTTGGTCTTGAGACAAATCCTCCACTGCAGGAAGCAAGCAGGGCATTCCTAACACAGGTTTCTGAAGTTATTCTTAGGTGGCCCATTCCAGGTGGCTCCTAAAAAAGCGTAAGAGGTTGTTTGGCCAAACACTTGCACAATGTTTATTTTAGCTTTAAAAAATGGCTACTTCTGTGAGAAAGGTTACTCTTTCTCCCATTTTCTTCACTGCTGATATTCTGTCAAATTATTTTATTTTTTACCTATTGGAAATTTTTTTCTCTGTAACATGGTGGTAGGCATTAGCATTTATTTTTCAAATAAACACATCTCAAAAGAATAGTGAAAATTATAGTGTTTGACAAATAATGCTCCTGCAGACATTTCTATTCAGGTCCAGTTACAGCCCTTGCCCAGCAGCAGAGCACGTGTCCCCTCACTCTGGTTTGCTCTACCGGCTGGCACAAGCAGGGCATGGAACAAAGCCCCTGTGTCTGTGCCACCCAGCTGGCATGAGGTGAGCGCATCAGCAGCTCAGGAAAGCCTCTCCTTGGCCTCTGTGTATCTCTGACACCACTGTCCAGCCAGTTATTTAGGCCATCATGCTATATATGATGTGTTTATAAAAGTCATATGGGGAGAGAGAAGAAGGAAAAGAGAAACACGGTGGAAAAAAGGCAGAGGTAATTACATTTCATTCCTCTGCAGGAGCAATGACAATCTTACCCTGAGTAAGGATCCTGGTTTTTAAAGGTATTCGTAAAACAAAATGTAAGGTATACCTGCCATGCAATTATGAAAGAAAGAAATTCTCTAACAATTTTATTGATAAAACAACAACAAAAAAAACACCGCATCTGCCTAGGACAATGAGAAACAGGCCTATTTTTTGGTTAAAAAATGCTTGTAATTATACTCATACTGAGCTCAGTCTTATGCCAGAACTCAAATTCTCACCTTTTCACTGCCTAATCATAACATTTAAAGCAGTACAGATACAAAATAATTTATGTGTAAAGGACACAAAATGTTTACACTTGAGGACTTTAAAGAATAATTTCTGAACCTGTATCAATAACTAAAGCTTTAATTTTTCACCTAAAGTCTCCATATATTCTAGACAATACATGTTTTCTCGTCAGTCCCAAAGCTTTGTATTTCCACCTAAATCTAAATCTAGACTTTATTAATGAGACTACAGCTTAAAATAAAGCATCTGGAATAGAGAAAAACTAAATCAAGGTTACACAAATTTTGCCAACATATCTGAAAGTTTGTCCTGTACCAAAGGTAGACAGGAAAATTAATAAAATAATTTAAAAACAAAACCACTCTATTGAGAATCTTTACAAGTCATCTTTGTTCTTATTTTAGGGAAAGAGCAATAAAATAAAGAAAAGCAGGAAAAATAGATGGGGCAAGAAGAAAGAATAAGGTTATGCAACATTTTCTACGCTGAATGGAATGTTTTCACATGGGAAAACTCATTATTCCAATTCTTCCTCATGTTTTTTTCCTACAAACAAGAACACTTTTCACCTTCCTTCCCCATCATTTCAAAGTGTAAACAGGAGACACTACCAAAATATTATATAAAACATCATGTAAGAATGATATATTGAATGAAATATTCTGAGTGAAACAATATGCTCTTCAAAGTCTTCACAACAAAGCACTTAGTCATCTGTTAATGTATAACGACCTTTCTAATACCCCCATTACTACATAAGAACAAAATGGCAAGTAATTCATGAATCAATGGCAAGTAATACCTGAGAGACAGGTGCACATAACTAATGACACCAAGACCAAACCCAGTCATAACAGTTCTACCAAACCCAAGCTAACTCTCAGGTACCATTATTCATCCTCATCATTATTCAGAATTCAACCTAGGTGTGATGCACTCCCTGATAACTCCCATAGCTTTCTGTTAGAGAAACAGAGAAAGTACTGCTGCATGAATTGCAATGTCTGTACAAAAGTCAGAGCAAGTTAGCAAGAATCTTCAAGGAAGCTTGTGCCACTGGTATTTCACACTCTCTCTCTCTCTCACACACACACACACGCACACACGTACCATTTGTAAAGTTAAAACGTTTGATTTTCAGGAAACTAAAAACAGAGAAAGCAGCCTGAAGCTTAAAACCAAGAATGTAACATTCAAGGTGAAATAGAAAAGTAAACCAAAGAGCCTTGGGAAAGCAGGGACACACTAAGGAGCGTTAGTCCCCCCACAATACCGTACAATCTACAGTTGACAAACTAAACAAAAAGAAAGTCTTCTGAAGGGCAGATAAATAACACTGTATTAGTCAACCATGACTTACAGAAGGTCTAGGTTGTTCAGAGCAACTCTTCCGCATGACTTCATCTGCTATTTACAGAAGCAGGACTTCCTGTAGGAATTCTTTCTGACATACAAGCTAGGAATGGGTTACATGGGGTTACTAGAGATACTAGACAAGCAGCCAAAACAGCTAAAGATGATCCTTGGTAACCACAGTTCTAAACAATTTGAATGATTTCTGATTTTTTCTCATTATTACAAATCTATGCTTTAAGTAAGTCCATTCCTCTATTCTTATATGTTGTGTACCGATAAAACTATCAGCAGCCTAGCAAACTACTGTGATTGCTATGACAGAACTACCATTTGAAAGTGAATTTTCAAATTCCAAGCATTTTTAATTGCAATCAGTTGTGGAATTCCCAAGAGTCTGCACATGAGTCCAGGGCTGAGATAAAACCATTCCGCTTATTGCTCAAATTGCCAGAATGTGGTGAAATGACTTATTTGAAGGCACAGGCATAAGGCACCCTAAGGGTTGCTCTGTTCCTTTGTCCTGTCATCCCACCCCAAAGATATGGCCTTTAGTCTAGATTCACTCAGGTATTTGCTAAGATATTTTAAATTACAAACAAACAGAAAACAATAGGAGGGATTTAGAAAAAATCCCTCCCTAATTTCTTTTCATCATCAGTTCCAGTTAACATACTGCAGCAGCTTTGTTCTTCGCTTTTCCAAAAAGCCATACATAGCTATGGTTTCTAAATTACTTATATGGATTAATTAATATTTATTTATAATTAGTCTTGTTTCACATACCGAAGCATATCATTACAGGATAATTTCCATGAATTCATCCAGATAATTAACATGGAAATCTTAATTCTTCAATATAACCAAAGGCAAGATGATAACTGTATAACTCATTCTATGATTTTCTATAAGAAGAGAAAATATTGTGGCTTCTTGTCAACAGCCTGCATTATGCACAATAGTCAGGCGAGTACATTAAATAAACTAGCGAGGAGCAAGTTACTAAGGTGTGAACAAGCTTGCTATTCTCGCTTCTTTCAGTTGCTTTGTAAAGGTATCTATTTATCTCTGGTGAAGGACTCTCACCAAAAGCTACCTTATAAGTGCTTAATTTGTTTTTAAGTATACAGCAAAGGATTCGTTGGCATTTTTTGACATAAAAAGTTCTGTAGAATACAATCCTAAAAAACAAAGGAAGAAAATTACTATGAGACTAGAGAGAATCTGATTTTGTTTTCCAGGGTATAATCTGAAGAATGTGATGCTTTAATTTCTGTGTAGCTAAGGCAAGTTTATCTCTTTACAAAACGACAACAAAAATACAAAAACAGATTATGTTCAGATGGCATTTTTTTCTTCTCCTATCACCAAGTTGGTGACAAAAAAGTTAAGATGAAGTGAAAGACTGAATGTTGTGGAAGAGTTCCTTTAAAGTATTTTCAACAACAGAAATCTATTTTATAAAAGATACTTCTTGCAATTCTGCAAAAAATTATGCACAGGACATATTGCCCAGGAAAGCAGTAATATGAACTTTATGAAACTATTTCAAATTGCTAGCGGAGTATGAGATCACAGTTATTCTTCTTACATACAAAAAGATGCTTTTTATAGCAAAATCCAAAGACAAAACTCCTGTTTGGGGATGCCTGAAAATTAGAATAGAGGTCCAGCTCTACTTACTTTACTGTATTTTATCTGCTTACTTCATAGTATTTTCAAGAAAAAAGGTATGATCCTCCCCTGAGGACAGGAATTTGGCAAGTGCATTTGCTCTTTTTATTAAAAGAAAACTCCTAGAAATTGAAGTTGTAGTTCAAGAAAGAGGTTTTATGCAGCAACACAAATTTCAGATGTTCCCTTATCTCTTCATTATCTTTGGCCCTCTCACTCTTCACATAATGTCTTTCCAGCTTAGCAGAGCTGATGAAACCATTTGTTGGATTGTGCCGATGGACCTCTGCTGAAAACAGGTTGTTTTTAACAGTTGATCTACCACACTGATCTGGTTTATAACAGTCCCACATACACCTGCATGGCTTAGTTGAGGGGACAGAAATCCTTAGGCCAGAGATGCCTCCAAAACTCCTGTACCTTTGAACTGTATCCGATAAACAATACACAACATGCTATAAAAGGAGGAATGCATTTGATTGGTGTGGCCAAACAGAAAGCCTGACGACCTCATAGATTTATTTAATGAGGACTGAAGCCAGCACCTGTCCTCATCTACTGCTGTTTTACTAAGAGACCTGCAGGTTGCTCTGTATGCTATCAGAAGTGAACTTTGAAAGAATACAGAAATGATAAGCTATTACGTGTCTTTGTATTTTAAATTAGCTGTATATTCTGAAAGATTATGAAACTGACACCATCATTTTGCAAAGTCAATACGTTCTTCGAGGCTGTTGTCCTGTGTCGCACAATGTTAATGGTACCTCTGCTTACAGTACTGGGGCTAGTTTAAGAAACTAAGATTTAAGGCAAGCCAGGGTACTGAGAGAAGCAAAAAGAATACTAGTTTTGGGAAATGTCCTTAGAACAAAAATTAGAAGGACAATTTTTTTTCCAGCCTAATCAGTGAGTATACTAATGTGGCTTAAGAATTAGTCCTTCAGCACGTAAGGTTGCTAAAGAAAAAGAAACCATCTTAATTTGTGACAAAAAAGGGTAAGACATTAAGACAAAATTTCTAGTTACATGAAGTAGAAACAATCCACAAAAAAAAATCACAAAAGATCAAACAACAAAAATTTCAAAAATTATACTGTGATAATCTGTGAGNCCCTGAGAAAAACGATCAAGCAAAATTACAGGCTTCAGGGTAGCAGATCTTGGCTTGTTGAGGGATCTGTTTGGCAGCAACCCATACTGAGACCAAAGCATAGTGTCCCTGACGAACCAAGGGGCCCAGGAGAGCTGGATGACCTTCAAAGAAGGTCTTAAAAGTACAAGAGTCCACTCCAATATGCAGAAAGTTCAGCAGGTTTGACAGAAGGCCAGAAGAGATAAACAAGGAACTCCTCACTGAGTTTGAATGCAAGAAGAAAGTACGTACAAAGTGCATACTTATACTGGCCTCCCCAGTATAAGACAGACACTGACACACTGGGCCAAGTCCAGTGTAGGGCCACCAAGATCATTAGCATGCTGAAGTATGCAACATAGAAGAGGCTAAGGGAATTAGTTTTGTTCAGCCTTGAGAAAGGCTAAGGCAGGAACCACAGACTGCATTCAGCTACCCAATGCAGAGGTAGGCAAGATGAGCCATACTCTTCATGCAGGTCAGAAGTGAAAAAACAGGAAGTAAATGATAAAAGAACATGGGAAATTCTGATTATGCTAGGAAAATATATTCTCAGTGAAGACATTGGAACAGGTTGCTTGAAGTTGTGGAGTCTTCATCCTCAGAGAGATCCACAAGTTGACTGAAACAAGGCACTGAGCAAGGGAAGTTGTCACTGCCAGAGGTGGGTGGTTGGACCAAACGACATCCAGGGGACCATTCCAACCTAAACAAGTGCATGATTCTGTGACTTTCTTCACTGACTGATTAGAAAGCCTCAAAATGTTAAACCCTATCTGTAGTTTTCAGGTGCTAAAAGTTAAAGGAACATGTGATTATGCGCACAGATAAGTTGTCTAAGGTCCCACACACATACACAGCAAACTAACCTGAAAAAGACCAGTGCACCCTGCATAAATACAATTGGCCTACTCCACAGAAATATACCAGCACACTTTTCGAATTTTACAAGCCTTTCATCTTCATGTACCAGGGTGCCAAACCCACTACACCTTTGCTCATTTTATCAAAACTCAACTCCTTGCAGTACTGCTGGTGATTTCTATACTCGAGGCAAGCACTGTTGAAAATACACATGCACGTCTTCGCTTTTATTGTTTGTGCATAAGTACAAAGAAAAGACCAGAGTCTTTCTGAAGTTCTTATGATTTTATAACCTACCCAGAACTCTGCTGAGCTTCTCCAGTCACTTCACTCATACAGCCACTCCTCTATTAATAGAGCTCAAACGCCAATGATTCCCAGTAGTACCAGCAGCTTCTGGTTGAAATGGGATTTATGATTTTAAACAGTAACTCTATTAGAATATTATAAAGTAAAATAAAGTACTTCTGTGACTAGGTGGTTTCCCATACCAGTGCCTTTTTATGTTGTACTGAAAAGCATAAACATCAAGAGGATAAGAAAAATACTAATTACAATGATGTAGTAGAACCATGACCTAGCAGCAAAACAAAACAGTCAATATAACCCTTTTTTTTGCTGCTCTGCTTGGTGGTGTATGAACGTGTAAAAGTTTCTGGTTTGTTGAAACAAACTAAGTAGCTTCTCCATTCAAAACCAGTGTACATACCAATTCTGCTGTACATGTCCATCACAACGATTTAAAAATAAATCAGAATCAAAAGCAGATCTGATTACTTATCATCAGTGAACACACACCTCTCTAAACTGAATTTTCACAGACCTTAAACTGCTTGTTTTTATTCTTATCACAACACTAGCTGTACTAATCACTTAGGAACCAGAAATTAAGAAAAAAACACAAGAACTATGCACATACAGAAAACCTCAAAGTATAACAAATATACAGCTAAAATACATTACTGTTTTCTAAACAGGCAACAAGTAAGCTACATATTAATTGGACATGAAAAAGTATGCGATGTTTAAGATGATTTAAATGTATGTCAAAAGGCTGATTTGGACAGGAAGACAAAAAATATTATCAACTTACCCAGCAAATTAAAATTGTACATTCATCAACATGAAAGCAACTGTTTTTAAATTTTTTTTTTTCCTTATTAAACTGACAGTAATTCCAGGTGGTAGTTGACCCATCTTTGTCCACATGGCTTTGACAACTGCCCCTCTGTCCCCATTGTTTTTGTTTGTTTTTCTTCTTTAAATAAATAAAGAATATGCAAGTCTTTGGAGTTACAAATTCCTAACTGATCAAACAGTCCGTAGGCAAAACCTATCAAGATGAGGATAATTCAGATTTTCTTTGAAAACACCCCAACTTGTATTATACACTTAAAATGAATTACATTTCAGGCATTATTCCAAGTCCTGTGTTACTGTTTCTCTTTTAGTGTTCACAGGGAAAGTGTGTTATTACTTGGTTAGGTCTTAAATACTTTCTTGCCTAACAGTATCATATAAATTCTACATGACACCTTTGCAGTATTGAACCAGGACCTTTGCACTGTAACAAGCACAAAATTATACAATGCTTGAGCCTGTATGACATGCATTAGCAGAAGTTCCGTATTTTGCTTTATTAAGTCTTTTATTGTTTTTAATGAGTTATGTCACAACTCTGTAATGTGCTATCTTATGATCGCTTTTGATGTTTTACAATCTCTTCAAATTATCATGATTTGAATGCTGCCTTCTTTTTACATGAACTGTGTCTGACTGTCAGTTAGGTAAATCATAGAGACAGGCAGAAATCCTGAAAGTACTGAAGTGACAGAGGAGACGATTTACTTTCCTGCACGGGCCAAGACATCTGCATATGCACACTGCCATTTTCCAGCATTACTCTAATATTCCGTATATTTGTTGGTTTAGACCACACATTTAGTATATTTTTTCCAAACTCTAAAGCTATTCACTCAAGTGTATTACAAGGGTTTATTCTGGTCTATAAAACTAATCTTGGTACTGTACAACTAAAACAGCTTTTCACCGCAACAGGTGTTAGCTGATCATGAGCAGAGTTGGGCTTAAAGCTCTTAGCCACAGTCATTAGAAATACCTCGATGTTAAAAAGTCAAGAGCAAGGCTAAAACACCATCAGTGATCCACGCCAGGGGACTGGTTTAATTCGAATAGTATTTTTAAAATTTGCTTTGTCTAGTCTTGTCTGGTAGCCTCGGCACTAAAGTTGTAACATTACATCATTGTAAATACAGAGTACCTTTTGTTCAACTTGACCACTAAAACGGGAAGACACTATTTGATTTATTCTATTTTTGCGTTTTTATATACTTGAGTACGTTTGGGATTATTTTACAACAGTAACTTCACAGTTTTGGACATCTGAACACCTTTGCAATAAAGAATTAGTTCTGTACATATACATATGTACACACACACGATGAATAGTTCCTTCCCTCCTTAGCCCCCCATCTGCAGCTATGAATAGTCTTTACAAGTTTCCTTTTTTGTCTGTCCACACTTTATAAAGGAACATGTATGCAAAGATGTCAAAAAAAGTCTGCGTTAAACAGTTTAGACTAGACTAGATTTAGAAATGAATGTTAGACTCATTACAGCAGCAATTACACTGCACTTACCTAAATGTAATTTTAAGTTTTTAAGTATCTCCTTTAATCTCGATTTGCAACTGACTGACTTTCTCTGGAATTTATCATATCTGGAGGTATACTGAATAAATACATAATAGGCCTTTCTCAGTAGTGGCATAATCAACTCAAGTTAAAAGTTAAAAATTCAAGTTAAAAGAGACTGGAATAGATTTTCTTCTCACAATATTTACAAAATACTCCACTACTCTATGCGAGAAGGCTAACGTCATTTCACTAACTGCATGCTCCATGATTTTTTTTTTTTAACCCTACTCAAACACTATGTTCTGCAGCAAATAGTTAGCTCTTGATAGCATCAACCCAATGAAATCCTCACATTCCAGCCTTCCATTCACTCTAAATATACTTCATGACACTGCTTTTAAGCAATAACTCTACTCCTTCTGATACCTACCTTGCAAAGAACAGCTATTCTCCTCCAACCTCCATCCCTTAACTGATGCGAGGTCAGCTTGGAAATTGTGCTGGGTTTTGTGCCATTTCCATAGTACATACGAATAACAAAAATCAAGCAGGAAAGATTGGAAGTCAGACCCCCTAGGGCTTATATAC
>VXAL01016280.1:38685-62452 GCA_013399475.1 Chauna torquata | reverse complement strand
ATATTACTATATATAAATCTGCTTAATCAAATTATTTCCCCTGCCCTCTTACTTAATGAATCCAAACCAAACCAAACTAGAAAGCAAGAATATTATTAACTTTAAACTGCTTAGAATGAAAACTGTCATAATCAAGACTTCGTTACGTTATTTGAGACCATTGCATGCTGCAACAAGAGGGTAGACACTTTTTACTTACAGAAGTGATTTTTACCCAGAATAGTCATTGTGAGTACTGTAAGTCTCTCTTTCAAATCAATTTACAGAGCATCTGTAGTTGAGCATCAAGTTACATCACGAAATCTATAATATAAAGAAAAATTCTGTACATAATGTTGAGGAATTGTTAGGCTTCTGAATCGGAATAACTCATGAATACAGGAGTGTTTAAGAATATACAAAATATAGGCTGTTTATGATTTCATTACATTTTACCTCTTAACTGTACACTGCCTAGTTAAATCTGCACTTCTAGCACTCTTTGAAGTATGTATTTATCATTTATTAAAGTGAAGAACTGTGAAATGATAACTGTCTACTGAAGAGATGAGGACAGGTGGATTACTTAATCAGGAGATTTCATACATGTAATAAGACTCAGTAGCAAAATTATTATAAAATGGAGTAAGAAATGTATCTGAAGAAACAATTGGGATGACAGCAGATGCTCAAATTAGTCTTCTGTTGATGTCTGTTTACAGTATGACCCTGGTTTCAGTCTGTCATTAAACAAATCAAAATTAATGACATTATTTTTTGTTCATTTATTCTGAATTGTCTTTAAAAATTTGAATTCAAAAGCAGCACTATCTTATTTACAGTTATGATTTAGACTTCACGTATGGACTTCACAGCTGTTGATATTTTGAGTGTGCAAGCATATTGGGTGAAGGTGTCAATGTTTGGTAGAGTGGGGACCTGCAGAGGTGGCCTCTGTGAGGAGAGGCCAGGGGCTGCCCTGTGCTGGATATATCTGGTTCCAGCTGGTTTCAGCACAGACCCACTGCAGGGGACAGCTGAGCCCTTCAGTGAAGCTGGTGGTGTGTCTAGGAAAGCATATTTAAGAAAGGCCAAAAATGCCACCTAGGAAGGAAGAAAAAAATGTGAGAGAAACAACTGTACAGACACCAAGGCCAGGGAAGGAGGAAGAGGTGGTGCTCCAGGTGCTCGAGCAGAGATTCCTCTGCAGCCTGTGGAGAAGACCATGGTAAAACAGGCTGTCCCCCTGCAGCCCATGGAGAGGACCCACACTGGAGCAGATATCCACACTGCAGTCCATGGAGGACTATGCTGGAGCAAGTGAATATTCCCTGAAAGAACTGTGGCCCATGGAAAGCCCACAATGGATTAGGTTTGTCCTGAAGGACTTCAGTCTGAGGAGAGGCCCCATGCTGGAACAGGGGAAAAGCGTGAGTAGAAAGGAACAGCAGAGAGGAACTACTAGGGACTGACTGCAACCCCCCAGTTCCCAATCTCCTTGCACTGCTCGGGGTTGGAGAGGTAAAGGAGTGGGGAATGGAGTGAAGCTGAGACTGGGAAGAAGGGAATATGGGGAAAAATGGGTTTTAGTTTTTGTCTTTATTTCTCACCACCCTACTATATTTTTAATTGGTGAAATATTAAATTGTTATTCCCACAGTAGTATCTGTTTGGTCCATGATAGTAACTGGTAAGTGATCTCCTTGTCTTCATCGTTTCATGAGTTTTTCCATCTTATTTTCTCCCCCTCTCCTCTTGAGGAAGGGAATTTAGAAAGCAGCTAGGTGGGCATCTGGCAGCCAGCGTTGGTAAACCCACCACAGCACTTATGAATAAGGATACTAAGAGAAAATCCACTTCCACTTTCAATGACTTTTTAAAATGATATAAAGTTAAGCCTTCTCATCTTTACCAATGATGAAAGATATTGATGGACATGAGGTAGGTGTTTTCTGCGTTGCGTAAATTCTCAAGCTGACCATATAATGAAGATGCTACTTTGTGCCATTATTTTCTGTATGACAGATCGGTATTGGGACTGTATAAAAACTTCCGTTTATTTTGTTTTTAAATTCTAGATAACGTAATAGTCTCTGCAGAAAACTGATTCAAGGGCTTTTAATTCCTGATAGACAATCTTAAAAAAAATTCTCCTAACGCATGTAGAGTACCTAAATGGTGATTCTTGGAAGAGTGACTGAGTCAAGATCCCTCAGTGACAGACTGAGTCAAGAACCCACTAAGCAGTTTTTTGAAATTGCAGAATTTGTCTGGATATAAAGGTATATTTGAGGAACATATAATCTGCTGTGACTGGATTTTTACACAGAAAAGGAAAAAAAGGCACAATTAGCATTGTTTGATCTCACACATAGTGCTGTCAGGGCGTTTCAGTCTATAATTGCTATTTTGACCTATATCTTTAAAAACGCAGTCAGACTTGATTAAGATGGTTATTTCTGCATTAACACTCAGCTGACATTCTGCAGTTCTTTATTAGCAAAAAAATTTATTAAAATAAAAACAAGACAATCCCCCCCAAAAAACTAAGCCTACGTCAAATACAGGTGTCTCATGCCTAAGAGGTAATTACTGCAGCACAAAACTAATGGCTATTTTGCCTCTGAAGCCAAGTACAAAATTTTGCATAGTGTACCTTAACTCCTCAGGTATTTTGGTTGGCTCAGAATAGTGAAGCATAAAGTGTCCTGCACCATGTATTGGAAGTCATGCAAAAATGTTCAACAGAAAATGTGGAGAACAGATTTATATCTTAAGATTCATCCTTCTCTGGAGTTTAGATACTCAATGGATTTCAGAAAATGCTTTCATCCATCTGAGATCCTGACTTGAATGTAGCAAGTTACATCATTTGAAAGGGAGAGCAAACATGACCCCTCTCAATGGTGATGAAAAAAATGGAGCTGTGAGGCAGGAAATAAAATCTTCTCTTAAAGTCTTTCTCCAGCCTGAAGAGGCACTCACATCTGTTACCTGCCAGGGTTCAGATGAAGACAGCAGAAAACATAACTGTAGTTGATGGGGTCTTCAGTATCTTGAATAATAAGACAAAAAAAGACACTAAAATAGTGACAGAGTTGATTATTTCCCATTCCTAACAGAATATCACAAGTCTGCAGAATCAAACTCTTCCTTGTATTACTAGTCTCTGAATTTCCAGGTGATGTCTCTGGTTGAAAAACTTTTAGAGTCTTGAAAAGGTAAAGTCTCAGTTCATCCTTGTGGAGATAGTCTACTTTCTGTAAGTTTTTTTTTTTCTTCTTCTTTAAAATAAAAAAGATTTGAGGTACTTCCTCAGGAGGCAGCAATAATACAAACAGCATTTTTTCAGGCATACAGCAAACATTAGAGAATTTATGGATACTGGAATTCTTTTGATGGAGAAAGAAGAGACACTTTTAATGAAAACTTTCAAAAGCAGTTGCTGATGTCAACTCTTGACGCATAAGAAAACTTTCAAATCTCAGATTGACAGAGCAATATGTATCCCACCTTTCCCTAATTAACTCATTAGGAGGGCAGGGAAGATTTAACATTTGATAACTGCTGTAAACATCTGAGCTTATTTTTCCCTGAAAAGAGAGAAAAAAGCGGCAGGGAAGAGAACAGATTTATTTATTTATTTTTACTTTTTTTTTTTTTTTGAATGGCTTCTAATAATTAGTTTTCTGTATGAACGTAGGTGAGAAGCAAGTGGTTTGTTATATCACAGCTGTATAGCCCTACACTACCTCTCATTTTTTGTCTACACGAACTGTCTAGCAAGAAATTATGGCTTCTGGATGAGAAGTTTTCAGCTGTTGGTTCTTAACCTGCATGTAACTATGTGATAAGATTTTGTGCTGTTTCTACTGTCAGGTTATGAACAAGCTTTGCAGCATAAAAAACACTTTTTGTTGTTATTACTGGTTAAAAATCAAGTTGACAAAACTAATGTAATATGAAAGCTATTCTATATATTTTTTTAAAGCTTTTAGCACGTACTTTTTTCATGGCCTACTTTTCAACGGTAGTAGTTCTGTTGCTATCAATATGTACATCTATATACATGTAATGCACACATACATTGAGCTAGAAATCTATGTATAAGAAATGATTTGACCTTTTGATCTGTATCTTTCTGATGGGCTGTGCAATTTCTGAGGGGTCGTACAGGAACTATTTGGCTTTTGGAATATGATCCAAAAAAATTATCAAATATAGGAATGACAGTCTTTAATTTTCCTGTAAAGATGCTTCCTTTCTTTAAAATGCTGAATAGGTCTCATTTCTTTAGTAGTGTGCATTTATTTATTTATTTATTAGTATTTTGCTTTAAAAACAAAATGAAACAATTTTTAGTGCCTAGCCTAGTAGTAGGAGACTCACTTCCTGTTCTGACGAATTAACTATGTATCTCATCTCCTCAAATTGTAACTAAGCTACAGGGCTACAGACTCTTTCAAAGAAGGATATTCACCTTTCCACTTCAGCTGTGTGCCCATAAGCAGAACTGAGTGTTCAATGTGCCAGGTGGGTAGCTACAGTTTGTTTAAGGGCTAAGATGATTGCTTAGGCCAAGGAAGCCTGGACCCTGGTTGCTCTGTCAGCTTCCTGATCTTGCACCAGGGTTTGAGTGGGTGGCAGGGAATTTAACTGCAGCCGTCCCCACCTCCTCTGACTTTTGTGTCTTTTCCAACTTTTCCTTCCTCTGAGACTCTTGAAGCTCTGCAGAGCATGTTTTGATATACCAGCTTGACCCATAGGTTGTCAGGTGTTTCATGCAAGATGATCACTGGAGAGTGAAGAAGGCCTTATGGAGGGACATACAAGCAGAAAGTAGACTTCATGTAACCAGTCGTACTCTAGTTGCAACCAGCTATGTGCCTCTTCATTGTGTCATTCTTCTCATTACTATCTTTCTATTATGGTATAATTCTTAAAAAAAATCTATTTTTTATCATTTGATTTTTTATTGTGTTTACGTGGTAAAGGTTTGGTAGCAGAGGGGCCACAGGAGCGACCTCTGTGCGAAGATTCCAGAAGCTGCCTCATGTCAGATAAGAGCCAGCTCCAGCCGGCTCCAAAAGAGACGCACCGCTGGCCAGAGCTGAACCAATGAGTGATGTTGGTTGCGCCTCTGGGAGAGAAGATTTAAGAAAGGGAAAGAAACTGCTGCACAACAGCAGCTGGGAGTGAGAGGAGTGAGGAACAGCCCTGCAGACACCAAGGTCAGTAAAGAAGGAGGGCAGGAGGTGCTCCAGGTGCCAGAGCAGAAGTTCCCCTGCGGCCCGTGATGATACCCATGGTGGGGCAGGCTGTCCCCCTGCAGCCCATGGGGTACCACGGTGGAGCAGATCTCCACGCTGCAGCCCATGAAGGAGCCCACGGAGGAGCAGGTGGATGTGGCCTGAAGGAGGCTGCAGCCCATGGAGAGCCCCCGCAGGAGCAGACTCCGGACCGGAGCTGCAGCCCATGGAGAGGAGCCCACGCAGGAGCAGGTGATCCGGTGGGAGCTGCCACCCGTGGGGGACCCATGCTGGAGCAGTTTGCTCCTGAAGGATGGACCCCGTGGTACGGACCCATATTGGAGCAGCTCTTGAAGAGCTGCAGCCTGTGGGAAGCCCACGCAGGACCCGTTTGGGAAGGACGGCATCCCATGGGAGGGACCCCATGCTGGAGCAGGGGCAGAGAGCGACCACAAAGGAGCGGCAGAGACGAAGTGATATGGACTGACCGCAGCCCCCATTCCCAATTCCCCTGATCCTCTCAGGGGGAGGAGGTAGAAGAGGGTGGATAGGGGGGGAACGTGTTTTTAGTTTGCTTTTAGTTTCTCACTGCTCTAGTCTGCTAGTGATAGTAATAAATTATATTAATCTCCCTATGTTGAGTCTGTTTTGCCTGTGATGGTAACTGATGAGCAACCTTCTTGTCCTTATCTCAACACTTGAGCCCTTGTCCGTCATATTTTCTCCCCGTGTTCCTTTGAGGAGGGGGAGTGAGAGAGAGGTTGTGGTGGAGTTCCGCTGCTCAGCAAGGTAAAAACCACCACACTCCTGGAAAGGAAAATCAGGCCATGATGTTCCTGCTACGCAGCCATATAGTAAGTATAACATTGAAGTTAGGAAGAGGCTCAAGGAAACAGCTAAATTGTAGGTACTTTAATCATAAAAGAACTTTCTAACCTGTGATCATGCCATTTTCTTGCTGTACTTTTTTAGCAAATTCATAGTATTGTACAAGATCACTGCAGTAGTACATATTTTTATACAATGCTACAGTATTAATCATATCATGCCGTGTTGTTATTTATCACTGTTTAGGGAGTAAGACTGACTTAGAATATGAGGAGCATAATAAATAGCATTTTCTAATGTAAAGAAGAAAAAATAATGACAATAAGCAAAAGCTCATTACTTATCAGGTGAAAATTATTTGATGCATCAGACTGTTTAATTTTTGTTTGTTTAGTATTGTCTTAAATCTCTCCAACATTTGATACATATACATGACAAGTGTTTTGTTTTGCTCTTCTGTTTTTCATTGGCAAAATTTCAATATTTATATATGTAGCTTAGAAAAAACATACTTCCACTTGATTTTTCGTATTCAAATGATATTTTAGTTTTAAACTTCTAAAATACTATTGTAACTTGTGAGTCTCTTGGGCAAAACTTAGTCTTTGCTACATTGGCAGCTTTCTGCTATAAGTCATTTTGATCTGAATGGATAGTCCCGAAAGTCATTTTGCTTAAATTCACTTAATCATCTGATCTGAATCTTTTTCAGTTTTCATAAAACCAGAAATCAATTGCCACTATTGCTATTATTTGCTATGCAGATATCCAGCACAAACACACTGATGGTACAAAGGGCTCCAGAGACCTTTCTGAAGATCTTGAAAGAGCTTGAAAGAAAAATAATCTCGGTTTTGTAGGGTGGGTTTTCTTGGTTTTGTTTTGTTTCTGTGACTATTCTTAAGATCTAATTTAAATTCCTTGGGAAATGATGCTTTATTCTCTCCTCTCTTTCGAAAATATACATCCAATGCCATCACAAGCCATAAACCAGAGGTTTAGCATAATACTATAAATTATGTATGGTCTTTATATATTTATTATACAAAGCTGTTAAAATTTTTAATAAAAGATACAAGAAATTGAAGATGCAAAGTCAAGATGTATTAGGAATACATCAAAAGACAGCCATATACCTTTAAAAAATTAAATTTGATAGGATAAGCATATTAAATATCGTAAAGCTCTCTGCAAAATCTTTGATTGAAAAATTTCTCACCAGCTGCTCAGCTGATACAAAAGTGATGTCCTTACAAAAATTGTGCTGATTTTGCTGATGTAACTATTTGGAGAAAATGTGTAACTTGATTTTAAAGAAAATACTTATTTCATTTGAAGTTTTTTTTTGACAGCTGCATAACAGATCATATTACGAGTATGTAGAATGAAATGTTTTAATCAGTGAATATTTTTTTAATGTCTTCACAAAAAGTTTAATTTTTTACTTTTAAAATTAGAACAAAGCAACAACTTTGATTCATGAAATTTGTTGAAAAACTGAACTTTTTAATCTCCTTAGTTTGCTTAGGAATTCTTAACTCTTTTAATTCTATATTAAAGAAATAAGAAATATCACTTTCACATATAGAAAAATAAAATTTAAAATACATTTCTGAATGGTCTACTCATGATGACTTCCTTCACAGAGGAAGCATAAGAAACTTGATTTCATTCAGATTTGCATTATGCTCAAGCAAAAGTAGAGATGAATGGAATATTTGTATAAATCTGCACAGCACAGCTCCAAAAATTAGTTTGTGGTTATTGTGGTGGTTCCAAGGCAGAGAGGGGAGCAGTGGGGGCAGTCACATAAAGCACAACCTAACCCCATCCAGCAGTTCTTGATCATAAATAACATGATTGTGGTTAGTTTCCTTGTAAGTATATATACTTTATATATATATGTCTTTGGGATCTCTGTTCTGTTAGACATCATTCACACACATAAAGAAAAGATATTTGCCTCAAAGAGCTTGATGTAATCGTATAAGTAGAACAAGAGTTGAAGAATGTTGGAGATGCACTGCAAAGAAACAGTAAGACTGTATTGGTCAACACAGGCCTCAGTACTGTCTTGTGGGTAAAAACATCTGTATGATACAACCTTTTGAAGGGCTGCTTCAAGGAGAGGAGCAATGTAGGAGAAAGTACAACACTTCTTGTTGTAAGAACAGGCTTAAAAAGTTATTAGGAGAGATGCTCTGATATTCTTAACTTGCATAGCTTGATTAAGGCCAATGGAGATTTGACAACAGAAAGTTGGTGATAAGCTCTAGCATAGGGTAGAACTGAATGCCTGATGTTCTAGGTTGGCTTGGGTTGTTTTGTGGTTATTTTAAACACTGAGAAGGTCCAAGTAGTAATAAAGATTCAGCTTCTGCATAGGAGAGTATTAGTGTCTAGTAGAACTCTGGTGGTGGTGATGTTCATTTTGAGAATGTTTAGCACTAGCTGGACTAGCCCAAAACAGGGTTAAGAGAAAGATAATTTTTAGGTGGCTTCATTTTTGGAGAGCAGTTCAAAAGACATAGAAATACTGTCTTTATAATAAAAGCTATACTTAATATTTTGTGGTATGTGATTTTCCTCTTCAAATAGCAGTCCTCTTCTAATGACATAGCTTTCAAGAATTATTTAAATATAGCCTTTAAACTTGCTTTCTTTAAAACCAAACACTCCAGAATGTTTTTCCAAATGTAATTCATGAAGCTGATAACTTCAAGGTGTGTCAAGATTGCAATATTATCTTTAGAGTTGCTAGAATTATTTACTTGGCAAGTAAATTATATTATTTTGTTATATACTACCTGTAGGAATACCTTTCCTTTGTCTACTTTAAAATCTGGAATAAGTACCTCTTCTCAATAATAGATAAAAAAACTGGAACTCGACAATAAATGAAACAATTCCAGAACAGAAGTACTAGAAATAATTTACTGCTACTTTTTCTGTTGGCAAGGCTGCAGGGCAGGGAGCAACCGTGTACCTCTTGTAAGACCGCAAAGCGGTAAGTAGCAATCTAAGGTGTATAACAGAGGCCTTACTGACAGGGGTCTGGAAGATCCGAAAGCACCTGCAGGCTGCTGTGTGCAAGCACCTGCCCCTGCTAAGCCAAGGGGCTCCCACAAGGAGACTGAAGGTTTGTAGTAGCCACCCCCAGTTGCTGATGACCTGGTTTCCATAGGTACTCACAAGTCAGATGGAGACTGATAAATTCTGGTTTATTAGGAGACAGTGATCCTGAGGCCTGACACTATCTGTGTCTGATGCTCAACATCATCACAATCACAGACAATCAGAGAGGTCTGTGCTAAATATATCTACGCTCTTCTCTATATCACTTCTCTTTTTCAGATGTGACCTTCCAATTTTTTTTTCTACTTCTTATCAAGTAAAGCAATCAATAGCCTTCAGTAGTGCATGCAAAAGCTAGAAAGACTTTTAGGAGTGCATGGCAAAAAAAAAAAAATTCTGAAACACCAAGAGTATTACCATAGGAAAAATAAGTATCATTTTTTTTTTGTTTCCTTCAAGTGCTTGCTTAGCTACTGTTTTATTGCTAATAGCCAGTACTCAACGTTTCTTTTCTGGACTTTCCGTAAAATCATCCTGTTTATGCTATTGCCAGTCTCATAGCAAAGTAAAAATTGCCGTAGTAATCAGGTAAGAAACCAGTCTCTTTCTGATTATTGCCATTGCCTGATGCTTCCAAAAGTTGATGAAAACTCCTGGAGAACACTTTGTCCTTTTTAAGTACCATGTTTAAGTGCTGTGCTAGACTACAAGCCGTAGGATGAGAGAAGTTGGCTGCCTGTAACCAAGCTTTTCTGCAGTTTCTTCCTGGTTCTGCTTATGCACAAGCAAGAAATAATATGTTGTGAAAGATCAGGTTGCTGTCTCTTTTGCCTTCTGCCACTACCTAGTCACTTCTGGGTAGAGGTAGAAGAACAGACTGGCATGTTTTCTCAATTATGTTTGAGTGTGGTGTTGACTTTACTTGGTGAGCAAGAGATCATCAAGCATGTTTTTATTTTAAAAAAAAAACCTTTTTTTTTGCCTTTACAGCATTAGTGGTGGGTGTCATGAAATGATGCTGCTATAAAGGTAAACGTCATGCAGCTCCCCAGTCTAGAGTGTATGAAATTCTCTGAGCATCAACAAGTTGGTGCCTGGCCCCAGTGGGAGGTGGAAGGGAAAGGGGAGCACTCAAGCATGCAGGCTTCTTTGGGATTTAGAACAAATGGGGTTTGGAATGAGGGGCATGGATGATTTGAGAAACAAGGGCTGCACTCAGAAGTGGCACAAGCCCTAATTTTTTGCTTTGAAGTAACCTCTTTTATCTCCCAGCCCAGATAATTCAGTTGTTGTTTGATAATTATTGTTGGTGGAAGGGTTAAGGGCTGAGACTGGATGAGATAAAAAAAAAGGTATAAAGGAATTGTCCCTATCTGGGTCAGGCTCCAGATCTGCTATGGTAGGGCTCACTGATAAATGAGGGCTGAGCTGGGATTGTCCTGTGCCTGCAAAACAGGCAGACATCGTTGTGGGAAGTGTAAGCAGAGCCAAGGACAGCAAGGTCCTTCTGCTACACACAAGGAAAAAAGGGAGCAGGAATTGATGACCAGCTTGAGTGTCTGTTCCTTGAAAGCATCTGTAGGATGGAGGATAACATCTACCAGGGCAGCTGAGATGACATTTGGGAGGAAGGAAATGGCAGAGTTGACAGCCCATGGCTGAGAGAGACTAAGATGAGGAACAGGATAAGGAAGAGTTACTGCAGCAAGCCTGAGGCTTAGAGGGCACAGTGCAGGAGCAGGAGGGAGTTGTCACAAGTAGCTTCTTATTTCTGTGTGTGCAAGATGCTTGCAGATGTCCATCAGTATTCACCAGTCATCTTCCTCTGGAGAGGCGAGCTGCCTTATATGTTGGGTCATGCTGGCCTCTCTCATGTTTTCCAAAATAGGCTGCCAGAATTCCCCTCTTGTATGTTCTTGAGGTTTGGGGTCTCTGAGCACAGAGAGCAAAGAATTTTAGGGCTCAAAGATTACCGTTTTGAACTTGAGGGACATCCTGAAGTTCAAGACTTGTCTCCTTTCCTCTCATCTCCCTTCATCTCAAGATCAGATTATTATAATCAGTCACTACTGAGGCATCATTTTAGAAATAGGTGCTGATGTTAGCTGTAACCTGTTGGAAGCTTTCATGTTCTAATCGCTGGCCTGAAGCGATACGCAGGGTTTTAAACTCTCTGTATGAGAAGTATATATTTTCTTAGTTTTCAATCATCTTATAGTGAAACTAATCCTTTCCTGTGGCATTTCAGTACAGTAAAACTAAAAGAAATGAAAACAGTGTAACATTAGTGTAACACTAGACTTACTTTCAAGTATTATCCAAGGTGATTTTTTTTTTTTTTCTGTATTTTCTAGGTAGTGGTTTAGTGCTGTAAAACCTAAAACTTTCCTGGAGAACTGAAATAATACATGTTTTTCTTGGAGATGTAACTTCAATTATTCCATGGTTATTTCAGTGACACAAAAGGCAAATGAGTACTATTCTTGCTGTTTAGTCTACGTAACATGCTTACCACTATAAGGAGACATACAGAAATTTATGAGGAGGAGAATTAATGCATGCAGGGAACTTTACTGAATAAAAATGTTGGCATTTGCAGGTTTCTGAGTGTCTGAATTTGTTATCTGTGAGAATAGTAAGCTTTCCTTTCATCCTCTAAATCCTGGTAAAACTACAGGCTGTTTCATCACATGGTAGTAGCTTTAAGTGATCAGCAGGGAGTTGGCTGAGCCACATTTCACACAACCATTATTCAAAGTTACATCTGAGACAGCAGAGAGATGATTTAAAAGTTTTTATTCCTGACTCTGTTGTAAAGTGAATGACCAGGAGAATGTAAAGGTATAACCAGAAATATTTTGATGATTCAGTTTGAAGTGAAGCCTTCTAAATAGTTGCATTGGCACAGCTGAGAAATGATAGGCTCAAGGCAAGAAAATAAATGGGGTGAGTAGGTGGGAGTGGTTGCCAAACCAGCTTTGTCATAGGACATAATGGTTGTTTAACAGCTTCAGTTGCTCAGTACTCCCAGGACTTGAGGATATTTTTTCTTTCACACATGCCCTTTAGGAAAAAATAGATATTATACCTAGAAGTTAGGCCTTGGACTTCTAAGTAAGGAACTTAGAAGTAAGGAACTAAGTAGGAAAAAGGACTTTGCAATGAAAGGTTATTACAACAGAACTGTAAGCAAATTAAAGACCGTAAGACCAAAAAAAATCCAACCATCTGAGTGGAAAGTTATGCATTGAAGGTGAGTGTTTCTTGTCTGAAGTCAATGAGTATCACTTAAAAACTGAGATACTATATTGTGTAAACAGGGCCAGGTTAGTCAGTTGTTAATTTGTTGTTTTGGCTGTGGCTGAAACCAGACTGGGAAGAATCACATAGCATATGCTGGTTGTGAAATGATGTACACTGGTTGTGAAAAGTCTTTATCCTACACCAATTAGTCATGCCTAGATAAAGACATGCACGGAGTAAAAATAATGATTTCACAATGAAGTCCCCTGTGATCATCCAATTCAGACACCTGAAGTTCAAGGAGCTGCTTATGGGAGAGCAGGTCAAAAAAAAAAAAAGAAAAGAAACAAAACAAAAAAAACTCAAAGACTATGTTATAATGCATCAGTAATTATATCACATCTCTCTGATCTGGCTGAGACATCATCTTGGGATAAAGTAAAAAGATGTCATATGTACTATGGAATAGATTACAGAGATGAAAATTAATAGGAGAAAAGACATATGCACTGAATATTTGACCTGGAAATGTATGAAAGCAGAGGCCTTAAAGAGAAATAAATGCTGAAACATCTGCTGTCTTTGTAATTTACTAGATACTTTGTTTTGTAGATCATTCAAATTCTTTCTGATTATTGTAGTCTTCTCTAATGTGTACCAGTAGCTGAAAGAGTGAATAAGTATTTGTAAAATGTCAGGTTTTTTTTTTTTTTCTATTTAAAAGAAGAATGCTTTTATGTTTCCTCAGCTGCCACTAGATTTAATAACTCTACCAGATGTCACATTTAAATTGTGTTTGGTTTTTAAGGCTCTGAAAGGCAGAGACAGCCTTTTGTTCAGTGGCTTTACCACAGTTTCTTAGAGTTATCCAACTTTGTAATTATAAAAAATGCTTAGCATTAAAAAAAAAAAAAAACTTTTGGAGAAATAAAATGTAAATATGCAACAGTCTAATAGATAATACGATGAAACATTATTTGTTACAATTATGTAAAATGGTGTAGGTAGTTGAATCCAGTTTTTTGAACAACAGAATTTCCAGTTTCTCTGGCATTTTAGTAATGGCAGTAAGTCTAAATACCATAACAAATGTATACAGTTAAGGCATTGGTAGTATCTGGACTGTTCTGCACTTGCTGTGAAGAGACATCGCTCTCATGGCTTTAGCAGTGGGCTATCATTCAAAGTCCCACTGAATGCAATGGGAACTGAATCGAGAGACTACCCTATCCCACAGAGCTTTAATGACAAATATTCCTGAGCTTTAAACTCATGAACAAATACCTAGCAAAACCAGACTTCTTAATCTGGACTTGAGAAATTTTGTATTGACTTTCTTTTTATTTGGCTAATCATGCATGTATGTGCACATGTATGAAAAATACACATGCACTGCTGAAATATCTCAACAGTGTATTGATCCATCTCCCTCTCCTCCCTCCAGTCATTTAGTTTCTGAAGTACCATCTATTACCATCAGGTTTTGGAACCTCTTTGGGGGTTGCAATAAGCCTGCACTGCTTTCACTAGCATTCTAAATATTAATAAGCTGCAATTTCTGCCCCTGTTGTCACACAATAAGCTCAAAGTAGCACGTTCACACCTGCTAGAGAGCAACTGAATCCTAAAATCTCTTTGATGTTATCATGCATATAAGACTATGAGTTAATATTCTCACTGTAACAATGTGACAAGCAAAACCAGGAGGAAAATAACTTTACAGGGTATTAATTTGAAAGCAGTAAAGGAACTATTTTGCTTGATATTAACATATTTCTGATTAAAGAAAATTATTTTTAGTGACACAAGCTCCTTTTTGCCAGGGAGGAAATGAAAACTAGCAAAGATTATAACAGGAATTCAGTATCAAGCTGAAAATATTTGTTAGTTATTGTAATTTTAATTATAGTTTTAGCTACGTGTGCCTCAGCAGCGAACATTTTATGAAAGACTTTGAAGAGGTGGGAAGATAACTCAGCAGGAAAAAATAGTATGAAATCAAATATGTTTAATTCTCCCCTGATTATTTTATTTCTTCTGTTCTTTGTTTATTACTTTAGTTTTGTTTCAGAGTGGTTGTACTTAATGGTTTATGATGTGAACATTTTTCTGACGGTGAAAGAAAGATGCAAAACTGGAAGTAGGATGTTTACTATCTATTGTATGTGTTGTGATATTTCTTTGTCTCAGGTTTGGTGCTCAGCTTTGGGTGAGAACTCATTGTGGTAAAAAGATGAGATTCATTTCCAGGTTCCTAGCCTGGTTGTCTGTTATCTCCTTTCACACTATATTTATCAACGAGTCAACAGGATTAGCCCACTGAAAATTTTAAATATATATATGTCATGGTTTTGGCTGGGACAGAGTTAATTTTCTTCACAGAAGCTCACACAATGCTGTGTTTTGGATTTTTGATTAAAATAGTGGTGATGTTTTCAGTTGTTGCAGAGCAGAGCTTACACAGAGCCAAGGACTTTTCAGCTTCTCGTGCTGCCCTGCCAGCGAGGAGGCTGGGGGTGCACAAGGAGTTGGGAAGGGACAGGACCAGGACAGGTGACCCAGACTGGCCTAAGGGAAGTCCCAAACAATATGGTGTCATGCTCAGCAATAAAAGCTGGGGGAAAAGAAGGAGGAAGGGGGGGACTTTGGGAGTGATGGCGTTTGTCTTCCCAAGAAACCATTACACGTGATGAGCCCTGCTTTCCTGGAAGTGGCTGAACACCTGCCTGCCCATGGGAAGTAGCGAATGGATTACTTGTTTTGCTTTGCTTGCGCGCGCGGCTTTTGCTTTACCTTAGCAAACTGTCTTTATCTCAACCCATGAGTTCTGGCACTTTTACCTCTCTGATTCTCTCCCCATCCCACCTGGGGAGAGTGAGTGAGCAGCTGTGTGGTACTTAGCTGCCTACTGGGGCTAAACCACAACAATATAAATGTTAAAAAATATAAATATGCATATTTTATGTGTCCATGTATTGAATTTCAGTTGGGTAATCAAGCTGAGCTGATTTATTTCATGACATCTGTACTGAGTTTAAATAGTAAAGGTTTGGTAGCAGAGGGGCCACAGGAGCGACCTCTGTGCGAAGATTCCAGAAGCTGCCTCATGTCAGATAAGAGCCAGCTCCAGCCGGCTCCAAAAGGGACGCACCGCTGGCCAGACCTGAACCAATGAGCGATGTTGTTTGCGCCTCTGTGAGAGCAGATTTAAGAAGGGGAAAAAACTGCTGCGCAACAGCAGCTGGGAGTGAGAGGAGTGAGGAACAGCCCTGCAGACACCAAGGTCAGAGAAGAAGGAGGGCAGGAGGTGCTCCAGGTGCCAGAGCAGAAGTTCCCCTGCGGCCCGTGATGATACCCATGGTGGGGCAGGCTGTCCCCCTGCAGCCCATGGGGTACCACTGTGGAGCAGATCTCCACGCTGCAGCCCATGAAGGAGCCCACGGAGGAGCAGGTGGATGTGGCCTGAAGGAGGCTGCAGCCCATGGAGAGCCCCCGCAGGAGCAGGCTCCGGGCCAGAGCTGCAGCCCGTGGAGAGGAGCCCACGCAGGAGCAGGTGATCCGGTGGGAGCTGCCACCCGTGGGGGACCTGTGCTGGAGCAGTTTGCTCCTGAAGGATGGACCCCGTGGTACGGACCCATATTGGAGCAGCTCTTGAAGAGCTGCAGCCTGTGGGAAGCCCACGCAGGACCCGTTTGGGAAGGACGGCATCCCATGGGAGGGACCCCATGTTGGAGCAGGGGCAGAGAGTGACCACAAAGGAGCGGCAGAGACGAAGTGATATGGACTGACTGCAGCCCCCATTCCCTGTTCCCCTGAGCCACTCGGAGGGAGGAGGTAGAAGAGGGTGGATAGGGGGGGAAGGTGTTTTTAGTTTGCTTTTAGTTTCTCACTGCTCTAGTCTGCTAGTGATAGTAATAAATTATATTAATCTCCCTGTGTTGAGTCTGTTTTGCCCACAAGAGTAATTGGTGAGCAACTTTCTTGTCCTTATCTCAACCCTTGAACCCTTGTCCATCATATTTTCTCCCACTGTTCCTTTGAGGAATTGGGATCTGTTGTGGTGGAGTTCCGCTTCTCAGCTGGGTAAAACCATCACAACATCACAGTCCCCAAAGCTGAAGCAAGGAAGGGTAGGTGGTCCTTCAGGTCCTGAGTGCTCTGGAATCAGTGTGGGCCAACAGTGAGACAGCACCACTGGGGAAAGAAGATGATTCAGTCAACAGAAGTGAGGACTATAAATGCTGTCTGTGCTAGAAGAGAGATACTGATAAACGTTAAGTTCTTTAATCCTTGTTCTAGGTAAGTTGGCCAAAAGACCTCTTTGTGCTCCTTGAAAAACCATAAAATCAACAAAACTCTGAATAGATGAATGGCTTTTTCTACTCAGTTCTCAGTGAAGAAGTGAAGTTTAATCTTAAAAAATACAGGAAATGATAAACCTGGAGCATGAAATTCTGAATCCATTTGAATTGAACTTTACCATTGCCATCAGCAAAGAAGAATTTCACTCTGTCTCTATATTTCTTAACCTTTTCTTGTTTGATTGCAGAATAAGACACCATGGAATAATACCTGTTTTTGTGGTGGGGCAGAGGGGATAAGGCTGTCTCCGATTCACTTGAAAACCAGAACCTCTTCAATTTCCCTCCAAATCTAAAATTCAGGAAAGAATTGTTAAGTTTTGCTTTTTCTCTAATTAAATGGATGTCTACCTTGTAGATGTATATCTCTGGAGCTGGTCATGTAAAGATCCTTTTGTGAATCAGTGGAGCCTGGGCGACAGTTTGCGTCATCCTAAAGCAGAACAGTAAGACAGGCTAGAATAATTGCACTCCAAAAATGATCAGATACAGGAACCTAGGGAAAGTACCTGATATAAAGATCTGTACTTTACTCATCTAAGATTGGATGAGATTAATCCACTCTGAGTAAAAATTAGTGATTTCGTGTCATCCGGTATGAAACATTTTCCATGTTCCTACCTTTTGAAACATTGTAATTATATTTAAGTAGCCTTTTCAAATTACATATATTGAAAACAAAGAAACAAAACCTTTATTTTACTTTTTCATTTTCTTCCTGGTACTAACAAATGTAATGTTCATTCACAAATTAGATCAATTTGAAGAGCTTTTAGAGAATATGCTTTTATATTTGTGGAAAAGAAATGCATATATATATATTTTTTCCCACAATAGTTTATTGCTTTTGAAACTTCTGTGTTAACTAGGAAGAACTTGTTGTAAGATTGCTGCTGGTAATTTTTTTATTTCTACTGTAAATATGCTAGTTTGCTATTATGTAAAAAGTTGTATATCTATGCCACAAACATGCATAGATGATAGAAATTTTACAAGTATAGAGCAGAAATGGTAAACATCAGATTTTGATGTTGCTGTGATATATGAGCTGAACACCAAGCTAGTCAGGTTTTGGCAGCTACAGCAGTTATGAAATACATTAGGCCGTAATTTCACATACTTTTTGACTTCTCAAAATATTGTTCAAATGTAATTTTAGATTATAATTGAAAAAGTCATTTTCATGCATGTAATTTGCCTTATTCTGTAATTTCAGGATCATGTCTGAAAACAAATACTAAAATTATCAGTTTATACATTCAGAGTTTTTTTTTAAATTCTAACTTTTGATGAACACTTTAAATATTCCACTTCTAATGAGCAAGTAGGTAATATATTGCATATAGTAGCACTTGTTTGCTGCAAGTGGAAGAATTAGCATTGAACTTTCTGTTTTATTTGGTTTGTTTGTTTGTTTTGTCCTGTAAGGATCTAAAGTATCCTTCTAATCTATATTAATTTCAATAGAAAACTCAGAGAGAAAGCACTGACTATAGGGAAATTTGTCCCTTTCTTTTTTAAAGTTTATACATTCATGCTTGACCTGCACCTTATGCTGTGTAATATGTCTGTAATAGAAACTCTTCTTTGCTAAAACTGTGCTTTTTCCCTCATTATGTTTCTGCTAGTTAAAAGATACTACGTTCTGTATATGATGTAGACTTTATGATGAATCCTAGAAATACTTTGTACTCAAAATACAAGCCAAGACACAGTGATTCCATCTGTGTTCTGCCTTTGTGCAAGGAAAAAGTACTAATTATTGGGAGACATGCTATTAGAGGAAAGGCTGGGAAACTGTATTCTTCCAAGGCGTACTGCACAGACAGCACTTAGATGGGCCCCCGTAGTGTTTCTGCATGTTCTGCTGTCTTTACAGCCTAGGCGTGGGCACCTGCAGACTCTTAATATTGATGGAATGTTACCACCTGCATAGTCTTGATAACTATGCCTCTGGCCATGCCAAGTACAAATCTGAGAGGGCTAATGTACACAGGGCTTATCAGGAGGTGCATCAGTTATACATAACTGTAGGGATCCATGCACATGCTAATATCATAAACTTCATCAGAAGAATACTTTTTCTTCTGTGGTTATCATTACTTGGGGGAATACATATTCAAACTTGTCAGGGTTACCTCCATGTACTGAAAAGGATGATGATTCTAGTGATGATTTTGGACTCTAGCTTCATTGTTGGTTTGTTGGTTTTTGGTGTTTTTAATTTCGTTTATCCTCAACTAAAAGAAATAAGACATAAGAAAAATAATAGTTGTTTAGAGAGATAACTAAGTCAATATATGTAAGATAAAGAAAGAAAACAAATATTCGTTATATATTCATAGCCATATATACTAACAGTATACTTCAGTCACACACATCAGCAGTGCTGCGGTACTTTTAAAACTGAACCCTCGTACTGCATAAACCCAAGTTTTTAGAGGGAAATTGCTTAATCTTTTCTCAATAGCAAACCAGTTGCTAATACCCTTAGGTTTTTCTGTTTTTATTATAATCATGAGAATTATCCTGTATTGCTGTCTGAGTCATGCTGTGTCTGAAACTGAAGATCACTGCAAGTCTATCAAGAACTACTGAGTTACCTAATACAATGCTGTTGGACAGGTCTGGTGGGGTTTGCAATCCAGTACACTGTTGGGATAGGAAATGAAGAACTGCGTCCAGGGAATTATAACAGTAACCACACAGTAGCTGCAGCATAATAAACATATCTGTAGAATACAGATCATAACGTAGATAATAAGTCAATACCATATTCTTTTTATACATTTATTGGGTTTAACTGGCTTGATATACCTTTATTTAACAGCTTGGACTAACCATTGTTTGATTTTCAATATGAATACATTTATTTCTTGATTACTGAGCCACTTCTATGAACAAAGTTAGTGGATTTTTCTCCTTTATTGTTTCTTAATTCTATGAATTTAATTGCTTTTATAGTATGCATAAACCACAAACATGTGAAACACATATAGAGTTTATACAAATTGATCAGGATAGCTAAATAAGCCTCTAATTTTCACTTCCTAGATACTAATGCATCTCTGCCAAGATCAGAGAAACACCAGAGGCCTTGAAAATTCTGGGGAAGGAATGATTGGAGAGCTGAGCTTTTACAGGACAAATATGAAAGATGTATTAGTAGTAAGCAGAAAACTCTTCAAAATCTCATTTTTTTTTTTTTTCTCTTTTGTGTGTGTGTGTGTGTTTGGTGTCCCCTGCCTACATGTCCACATGTGATCCCATTTGGTTTGTATCTGAGTCATAAGCTTTCTCTATAAATACTGTGCTTAAGATATATAATCTGTGTAATCTTAGACGTATAACCTGTGCTTAGATAATGCGTATCACACCAGACTTCATATTCATGAACAGAAATATTCATACTTTTCTTCCCAGGAAATGAGCTGAATAGTACAATTGATTTATTGAAATAATAATTTGCAACTCTTTTGTGTGTGTATTAAAAACAAACAAACAAAAAAAAAAACAAACAAAAAAAAAAGCAAACAAAAAAAAAACAAACATAGCACTTAGCATCCCTTTTTGCACTGGTAGCTAGTTAAGAAAGGGAAATTCCAAGAACAGAAACCTCTTGAAGGTTCCCTCCAGCAAATCAGATGTATATGAGATGAGGGTCTTTCTACTCAGCTTCTTCCTACTCAATCTAGTAGGAGCAGTGGTGGATGGGAAAAAAAAATAAAATAAAAAAAGAAGCCCTCATGTTCCTTAATGCAGTGACAATCGTATCCTGGCATTAGCTTTTTCCATTCTGTTACTTCAGTTTTTGTATTGGCTGGAGAGCAGATCATGTAATTTTCTTGTGCAATATTTTAGCCATGTGGGCTTCTTTGCCATGTATGAGGACATCACAGCAAAAGACAAAAAAAAAAAAAAATGGTGACAGATTTTAAGTATTTTAAGTTTATTTTCAGTATTAAGCAAAACAGGTTATGGATGCATAATGAAATTTTAATGAATTATATATAGGTATATATGAGCAAATATAAATAGCCTTAACCGAGTACTTTTATTCATAAAAAATATATTCAAATTATTATCTCAAGAGTACCCTGAACTCATGTGGGATTTGCTGCTCCACCTGGATGCATATAAGTCTATGAGACCCGATGGTATTCATCCGAGGCTGCTCAGAGAGCTGACTGATGTCATCACGAGACCTCTCTCAACTATTTTTCAATGGTCTTGGGAATCTGTAGATGTCCCAGCTAACTGGAATCTGGCAAATGTTCCAATTTTCAAGAAAGGCAAGAAAGAAGACCCTGATAATTACAGGCCTGTCAGTCTCACTTCAGTGCGTGGTAAAATTATGGAGAAAATTATTCTGGGAGATATTGAAAAACACTTGAAGGACAATGTGGTCACTGGTCGTAGCCAACACAGGTTCACGAGGGCAAGGTCCTGCGTAACAAACTTAATTTCCTTTCATGACAAGGTCACCCATCTAGTTGACCAAGGGAAGCCAGTTGATGTAATCTTTTTGGATTTCAGTAAAGCTTTTGATACTGTTTCTCACAGTATCCTTCTGGACAAAATGTCTAGCATACAGCTAGATAAAAACATAATACAATGGCTGAACGATTGGCTGATGGGTCAGGCTCAAAGGGTAAATGGGGTTACATCAGGCTGGCAGCCAGTCACTGTGAGGTTCCCCAGGGCTCTATTTTAGGGCCCATTCTTTTTAATGTTTTCATATATGACTTAGACACAGGACTTGAAGGTGTATTGAGTAAGTTTGCAGATTGTTAAAGATTGCAAGATTGCTAAATTGGGAGGAGCTAATGACTCCCTCGAGGGTAGAGAGGCCTTGCAGAGAGACCTTGACAAATTAGAGGCTGGGCGATCACCAACGATATGAAGTTGAACAAGAGAAGTGCCAGATTCTGCAACTGGGACAGGGCAACCCTAGCTATACATACAGACTGGGGGACAAGAGGCTGGAGAGCAGCCCCACAGAAAGGGATCTGGGAGTTTTGGTTGATAGCAAGCCGAATATGAGTCAACAGTGTGCCCTGACAGCCAGAAGCACCAACCATATCCTGGGGTGCATCAAGCATGGTATTGCAAGCCGATCGAGGGAAGTGATTGACCTGCTCTACTCTGTGCTGGTGCAGCCTCACCTCCAGCACTGTGTGCAGTTTTGGTTGCTGCAGTATAAGGACATGAAACTATTAGAAAGTGTCCAAAGGAGGGCTACAAAGATGGTGAAGGGTCTAGAGGGGAAGACGTATGAGGAGCAGCTGAGGTCACTTGGGTTGTTCAGCCTAGAGAAGAGGAGACTGAGGGGAGGCCTCATGGCGGCCTGCAGCTTCCTCACAAGGGGAGCGGAGGGTTAGGCACCGGTCTCTTCTCTCTGGTGACAGCAATAGGACCCAAGGGAATGGCATGAAGCTTCCTCAGGGGAGGTTCAGGCTGGATTGTAGGAAAAGGTTCTTCACCGAGAGGGCGGTCAGGCACTGGAACAAGCTCCCCAAGGAAGTGATCAGGGCACTGAGCGTGCTGGAGTTGCATGTCTTGTGTGTAGCAAGTTCACATGTATTATTTTCCCTCATGACAATGGTTCTTGGTTGATGGCAGATTGTGGAACAGCCCTGAACTCTTGCTGCTTCTTTGAGTTGTGTTCTCAGTATTTTTACACATTTGGCTGCTACAGATATGGATAAATAAAATCAATTTTAAAGGTGAATAAAAGTAGACAGAGACTGATCTATTTAGAAGCCTTTCAAAAACTTTTCATAATACCCATCTTAGGTTTAATATATTTGAAATTTGCCAACAAAACTCCATACTGGTCTATTCTTTGTAACATTTTCATAAACACATTATCTGCTTGGTATGGATTCAGTTATTTATGTACGTCTTTATTCTGTTGCTGGAAACTCCTAGAAAGTCTTTGTAGCACTTTTTAAATCCATTTCCTGAAATTTGCTTTATGCTTCCTGAGGGATTAATAGCAACTGAAATTCTATTGTAAACAGGTACAAATGTTACTTAAGTAATATTCTGACTGTCATTTTATTTTTAAAGACAAATTTTAAATTTGGGTAGTAACTTTAAAAACCATCATCTCTCTGTAGCCTTTGGATAAACCATTTCTGAGTTTTGGTAAGTAAACTGCTCATCTATTGCCAGTCCCTGTTGAGACAAATATTCTGTACTGCAACTGTTTTATTGTTTTAATTAGCAACAAATCTAGCAACATCACTGTAATTTTACATTGTAGTGTTAACTGTTAACATTAGGCAGTTATTACAATGCAGGTTTTCATTTAGATAAAATATGTATAATTACGTCTTTACCAGCTGAGAAATATTCTGTGGTTTGTATTCCTGAACCAAAAAAAAATGAGTTGCGTGTGCTATGGTATCTATAGTTCAATTAAGGCTTTTAGTAGCAATGGTGCATAGCAATGAAATACAGTTAGGCTTTTGAAAAGCCTAATTAAACTCTGTTGCTTCACATGTACTTTAACAAGCAATGAATGGTATAAGCAGAAAAAAAAAATAATTGATAGTATTTTACTTCTGTGTCAATACTAGATGCAATTTGAATGATTTCACCTTATAAAATCATACTTAATGTGTAGTTAACTGTCCTGGTTTCGGCTGAGATAGAGTTAATTTTCTTCATAGTGGTTGGTATGATGCTGTGTTTTGGATTTAGGATGAGAATGATGTTGACAACACACCAATGTTTTAGTTGTTGCAGAGCAGTGCTCACACTAAGTCAAGGACTTTTCATCTTCTCATACCACCCTGCCAGAGAGGTGGCTGGGGATGCACAAGAAGCTGGGAGGGGACACAGCCAGGACAGCTGACCCAGACTGACCAAATGCATATTCCACACCATAGGATGTCATACTCAGCAATAGGACTGGGGGGAGTTGGCTGGGTGGGTGGCTGCTTCTTGGGGACTGGCTGGACATCAGTTGGCGGGTGGTGATCAATTGCATTGTGCATCACTTGTTTTGTGTGTTTGTGTGTATAT
>VXAL01016278.1:62836-105797 GCA_013399475.1 Chauna torquata | reverse complement strand
TTGCCAGGCCCATACTCCTCAAGTTCACAAACTCAATCAGGGCATGATCGCTGCAGCCCAGAATGCCTCCAATCTTGACCTCTTTAATGAGGTCATCTGCATTGGTGAGCAGGAGGTCCAGTAATGCTTCTTCTCTGGTTGGTTTGTCTAGTACCTGGACCAGGAAGTTATCCTCAATGCACTCCAGGAGTCTCCTCGATTGCTTACAGCTTGCCTTGTTACTCTCCCAGCAGACATTCAGGCGGTTGAAATCCCCCATCAAGATGAGAGCTGGTGAGTGCAAAGCTTCTTGCAGCTGAAGCAAGAGGGCCTGGTCAACAGCCTCCCCTTGATCAGGCAGCCAGTTGTAGACCCCAACTACAAGGTGTCCTTTATTGGTCTGGTAGCAAGATTGGAAGTAGAGAAGTGAATACCCTTTATAACAACATGTGCTATATAATTAGGTATATAAGATATGGAAAGTGGTCAAGACTTTGACTGACAGCAATACTCTTAAGACACAGCTGCACAATTACTAATATCCTTGGTTAAAAAGTCTTGTCTCAAAGAGCGATGTGGCTTTTGATGGGATGAGCTAGCAACAGAGTCTGACAAACTAACCACATGCCAATGCCAAATTCAGAACTGGTGTGAAAGTGGAGAAAATTACATTCCTTTCTTCTGACCTGAAGCCTCATATCACCACTCAAACTCCCCTAGGCCTGCTAACACCAATTCTGTCAATGAGCAAGGGAACTTAAATGGATGCAATTTAAATATCAAGGCTTCAAAAAAGGGTGTAAGCAGAAGCAGGCTGGAAACATCTCTGTAATCTGTAGTCTTATTGATTATCTGCTGTCTTCTCAAAATGGAAGTTATATGTATTTTGCACTTCATTATACAGTGATAGAGCAGGGGTGAGGAACTTTTAAAGTTAGACCATCAGGAAGTCAGAAGTCAGCTGAAATATATCAAACTTGCATCTACCTCTGTTTCTTTGCGGGGAGAGGATCTTACTTTCCAAATTTTCAGCACCAAGAACTTGGAAAGCATACAGCTAACTAGGCTCTGGAGATAGCGAGGTATTTTCGTTTGTTTATAAAAACTGTCAAGCACCACCCACACTCTGTCCTCAAGTGACCCAGTTATATTATGCTGTGTGAAGATGAAGCACTGAGATATCTACCAGCCCGCAGAGTGCAAAATATGTTTTATGCTCCAACAGGATAGATGAGGAACTAGCACAGAATAACAATAATAAACACACTATACATAAAAAGACCCTTGAAGTCCTCTTCTCCTGAACAGAGTTAAGCCTTGTTTAATGTTCAAAAATGTTTGCACAATGGGTTTGGGATTTCAAGTTTTTTGACTTTGTTTAGGCTTATTCTGGCTAATGTGCAAGGCAGAAGAGCCAAAAACTATACAACACTCAAATACAAAGGGGAAACAATGGGCTAAATATAGATCAGAAAGTGAAATAGGCAGATGAGCTGTGCTTTAGGCATTTCTGCCAATGGTGGGAAATGGAAATGCCAGCAGCTTTTTGTGACAGTCAGCTTTGGCTAGCTCTGTTCCAGCTGAGCAGGTTCGAATGGTTCAGGTCTACAGTGAAGGAGCAGCAGGGGTAGGATGCATTGCACTACAATTCAGGAAACTTGGGCTTTGCTTTTACCTGTGACGTGGGCTTACCATGTGACTTTGAACCAGATAGTTTAAGGCAGGACTTTTCTCACTTCATTGCATCCATTTGAAAGAGCCACTGTCTTTTTTCAACCATTTAAAAGCTCATTGTCTAGACAAAGTTATGTACAGAGACTTTATCTGAAATCAGCTGAGAGAGTTTGCCTCCCTCTGGTCTTCCTTACACAGGATAGGTGTGTAAGAGAGATGGGGTCCACTTTCAGTTGTCCTGTTATTCTCTAGTTAGTGACTGTATTTCTTAAACAGCTCAAGTTTGATGAAAGAAATCTCATTTTCTGTCCTTTTCCCCTTCTTTCTATCTTTCTTCTGACTACAGACAGTAAGCGTTTATGCCAAAGATATTCTTCCTTGACGTATTTCTAGCATAACCTCACACAGGGCTGGGTGCCTGTTGGAATGCAAATATTTAAAAGCATCAGATCTATTTCATTGTTTCTATAACACAAAACTGGTATTTTATTTTCTCTATCTCCAGTCTGCACTTTTCTTCTCTTTCTTCCATGAAAGCAACAGGTTCTTCTGTCTGACTGCAAGCTATACAAGAGTTAAACAAGTCTCCTGAGTACCAGAAGAGGCATGCTGGAAAGCAAAAAATGCAGGAGCTGGAAACTGTCTTCAGGCTTGTGTGACGATTGTTTCCATTCTACAGTCACAAAAGAGACAAGGTGAGACCAGGTGATAACAGAGTTAAAAGAGCTGCCTGAAACAAGGAACAAGGAAAAACGTATGTAAGCATCAAATTCCATGTAAGAAAAGTCTACTGCATTTTTTGGCCAAAAGTCAATTGGGAACACTTTGTTGGAGCTTGCCAAAATGCTGAGTAAATGCTGCACCAGAAAAGTAAACAGTTTACACAGCACTGGCAGTCCAGAACTGAAGAAAAGGAGCTTAGTAAGTACAGAGCAAAGCAGGTCACAGAGCAGTGATTAATGGGTGCTGAAGTTTCAAATACAATCATACACCTGACCAACATGGCCTGAAAATATGGATTGCCAAATGGCCTGTGAGAAATTAAAGCAGGGGAGGAAATATGTTTCAATGTGACACATTCATTCCAATAGAGGAGAAAATGATTTCTGAATTTGATCTATTGTTGGGGTGGGAAAGGAAGGGCTGTTCTTTAGGGAAAATATGAGTTATCACCAATTTAATAATGCTTTCATTTGTCTCTGTTATACTGGATTGAGTCTTCTATTCTCTTCCAATTGTGTCTTCTTCCCAACTTCCTAGTTTGCCTATGAATGATGAAAAATCCCTGACTTAAAGTCTTTGTAACAAGAATTTAATAACAAGAATGGGTGAAACTTCAGTTGCACATGAAGGAGTGATGGATTTTTCTTCTGGTTAGACTGGAAAATTCATTTTTGAAGCTACTAGAGACACAGGTTGTACATAGCCCTATGAGTATCTTTAACTTTATTCAAATTCGAAGGCAACTTAAGCTAATAAGCCTTAGACTTAATTAGAACAGTACAGTAATAGACATGACATTTCAGATGTGCTTGTTACCAAATTTAACAGTTTGTTCTATGAAAAATGGCATTAATGAAGAGATTTTAAGTAGCAAATCCACGTCAGTCTTGTTTTTCCAAGATAACTAAGAGAACTAGAATTAGTCCACAAAGCTTTGGGAAAATGTGGTATTACCTGTATTTTCTTGGTCAAATAGGACTCATAGTCGATGCTTTTGGATGATAATTCACCCCATGTTCATCCCATTCTAAGACAATTGGACTAAAGCCATAGAGTGTCAAACCTGACTCCTGATGTCAAACAGTGGATTCAGAATATCAGCCTTTTTTTTTTTCCTAAAGAAAACCTCTCAATCATATTATTAGTAGCCATTATATCCACAAAGAAAATTAATTAAGCTTTAATTGAAAAAAATGATGCCTGCCAAAGTCAGGAGGCATCTAAAACGACACTCCTGGGAGCTCTGAACATATTTTTAATTCTGCAACCTGTTGATCTTGTGAGTAGCAACACTCACAAGCAATTGGACTATATGACCTAGAATCATAGAGTCATAGAACCACAGAATATCCTGAGTTGGAAGAGACCCACAAGGATCATCGAGTCCAACTCCTGGCTCCACACAAGACTACCCAAAAATCAGACTGTATGTCTGAGAGCATTGTCCAAACGCTTCCTCAACTCCAGCAGGCTCGGTGCCGTGACCACGTCCCTGGGGAGCCTGTTCCAGTGCCCGACCACCCTCTCAGTGAAGAACCTTTTCTTAACATCCAGCCTGAACCTCACATGCCACAGCTCCATGCCGTTCCCTCGGGTCCTGTCACTGTCACCAGAGAGAAGAGATCAGCGCCTGCCCCTCCTCCCACCTCGTGAGGAAGCTGCAGGCCGCCATGAGGCCTCCCCTCATCTCCTCTTCTCTAGGTTGAACAAACCAAGTGACATCAGCTGCTCCTCATACGTCTTGCCCTCTAGACCCTTAACCATCTTTGTAGCCCTCCTTTGGACTCTGTAGCCCTTATTTGGACCTCCGAAGTCCCTTCCAATCTCAACTATTTTGTTATTCTGTGTGTGAAAGCACTGTGTTTCTGTGTGTGCACCTACCTCTCCTCACCAGAGGGAAAGGTGAAGGCTGAAATCTCTTAGCCATAAAAGGCCCTTTCCTCCTTCCTCTCTGAAGAAAAAGTAAAAGGGGAAAAAAATATTCAAGGGTTAGGAGAACCAGTCCCACTTGCGCACAGGAGGAAAAGTGGAGTGTACAAGAAACATTTGGGCTTGAACAAGAGGAAACTAGCAGTGGACTTGCCAAGCCCTGGGTTGCCTTTGTAGCCTCCTGATCTTCTTCCATCTCTAGTTAGGAGTAGCTTAACTCATATTAGAGACAGCATCACCAATGTTCCTTCCTTTCCAATAAGCCCAGGTCACTACACTGTAGTAAGTGACCAATTTGCAGCTTTTCTTTCCACACTGAGGATCCAGAAGTGCTTCAGTGAGAACTCTGAATTTTATAGCACCAACAAGCCAAAACGCTTCGGATGTTTTGAGTTTGGGGAGAACAGCTGTGGCATACAAAAAAGGAAGGCGAAACAGAGATATGAAGCTGAAGATGTTCAATGAATTTCCATATCCATTTAAATGGTTGAATACGGGCATCCAAGACTGAAAATGTTGCCCTCTGAAAGTGGGACAATTTAGTGTTCCATTTTGCTGTTGGTGTAGATAGACAGAGTCACATGCAATATTTGCTACAGGGTTTGTTTGGCTTCTTTTCTCCTTTTTTAACAATCCATTTTACAAAACTGTTTCAGGAGATGCCTGTGAGCACACCAGAGAGGTGCTATATCAACACAAAGTACACCTGATTAATTATCTAACAAGGGAGATGTTTTCACACCCAGTACTGTTCATTTTTCATGTGACTATGCAGGCTTTAAGTGTTAATAACCACCAGTCCTGCACTGCTAGAAGGATAAAGTTGCCCTCCACACGATCCTTTCTTTCTGTCTCATACACGTCAGTGTGCTGTCAGGAATGTCCCAGGTTCCACCCCTAATCTTCTTTTGTACCTGTCCCATTGACTTGTAAGCCATTTCAAATAAGGATATGGATTTTATCAATGGCATTAAATAGTGGTTCAAGAAGATTTAGTAGAAATATTTAAAAACATTGCTAAATTATTACATTAGGGAACAAATTCCTTTTTCTCTCAAGTTCATCAGATTCATTCCCCACTAATGAATACAGAGAAGAATGAATCTCCAGAGAATTTAGATTTCAGTTTTAAAGGAGGTTTAACGTTTGGATTTGGCTATAACTTCAATTTCCTTTCATGAATATTTTATTTAAATCCTGTTTTAATCACAGAGTCACAAAGATACCCTGCCTCCTGCTTCTGCTTGCTTTCATTGTCTGTCACAGAAGCACCTTCTCTCAACCTTAAATATCTCTAATTAAAAATTTTCCTGAAGCCAACTGATACCTATGTGATTAATGGGCTAGCTAATAAATAAAATGCACCATGCGACTTTAAGATCATTGTACCATAAAAGCACAGAAAGGATGCCAGTGGCCTCATCATTTTGAAAGACATTTATTAAAGCAACAATGCAGAGGTCCTAAGAGTCCTGAAGTGCTCCACATCATTAATAACCAGATAAACCATCCACTGAGAAACCTGCTTCAGATACATTCATTATTCTGTATGCAGAAGCTAAACGAACAGGAAAAGAAAAATCCAGGAGAGTGAAGAGAAGCACAGGGATAGTTTCTTCAGCAGATAAATATCCATCTCCTCCTTGGTATAAGTGAGCGTGAATAATAATGAATTGCTGGATATTGCTGGAATGAAGGTTTTCATTCCTAGATTTTAGGTTCAAATGCAAGCCGGGTTACTGAGCACAGTTCCCATCCGATGGCTCTTCTTTGGGTTTTGGGTTAAGCAGTTTTGGTAGAGGTTTCAGACAGCCCAAAGCCCATATTCAAAACTAGAGCAGCTTCCAGCTACAGAGGCATGAGAACCAAACTACAGCCTCACCTGTGCTCAGGGGACTATCTCTTTCAGTGAAAGGAGGTCATATCAAGTAACCACACTGATGTCAACTTATTCTGATAGTCAAAGTGGTACACAGAGATTTCCCTTCAAAGAGATAGTATCCACCCCATGGTAATATATATTGCATCACTCTGACGGCTCATCTTGGGTTAGTCCGTAAGATGGCAATAAGATCTACTCTGGAGTAGATCAGAGAGAAGAGACATAACCCTGAAGCCAGATGAAACCACACACTCATGCTCTGAGAGAAAGTGCAATTTAGTGTTGAAGTAAAGTTTGGTATAGCTGACTCCTGCTATGCCAGTAAGAGGCTGTCAGTCTGTAAGAAATAATGGCATTACCCTTACACCTCACCTACCTCCACGACAAGCAGTCAGGCCCTGTTTCCATCACATTTATGCATGCTTCTCCCCCATTTCTGCCACCATGAGCACCTATGAATAGATAAGTTATTTGCTGCTTGTTTAGCCCAGGCCTCTCACAAGAGCAGTATAAGCCACTAATATATACCTTGAGAACACACATGGATTACAGATCCATAGGAAAACCATCAAAATCTTCTATGGCTTCCTCATCAAGGCTATGCTTACCCTTTTTCTTGCACCCAAGTTTGGGCAGTGAGATAGGCAAAGAACATCCTCAGTCTCCTGAGGTGCTCTGCGGTTTGGTGCTGGTTAGTGAATAAAAAGAAGAGAATCTGCAGCTGTCTTTGCTATCAAAATGGGATTCTGCTCCTTCTGCTGTGGTATCAATCGAGCATGACAACAGCCAGTCAAGCAGTTTATGGAAAAAAAAAATCATTATCCCAGACCACAAACCTGCAAAATTTCCATCTTCCTGGCCATGTCTGACAACAAAACTCTTAGGGACAGCTGTAATTAGTAGACAACCACTGTCAGTAGTCCTTGTAGTAGCCCAGGTTAAGTGGTATCCCTAGTCATTCCTATTTTGCTCTAGCCATCAAAGTGAAGGTCACTTCATTCAAAAGGGCAAAATGAGGGTAACGAGGGTCAGCAATCCATATACACATGTCCAGATGATGAGTCATTTTACTGTCAGTGCCAAAAACAAATGTTGTCCCTGACCATGTCCATGAAAGAGACCCCATGACTACTCTTCTCTGAACGCAATTCATTCTCTAGTCCTTGGCTTCCTCTGTCCTCCTGAAGCTTTTTTTTTTTTTTTCAAAACTTGTTAATTCTCTTAGTGAGATCAAAGTGAACAGCCAAATTCAACCACAGCTACAAAAAAACAGAAATCACAATGGGCCAAATTAAGTCCCATCCAACAAACAAAATTTACCTTATTTAGATTCAGCCATGTTTATCCAAGACCTGGGATATGTCTCTCAAGGTGTCTGTGGTGTAAGCATCTATATCTGAGACAGCTGTCTATGTGTCTGTTGTTGCCAATGGAGACCTAATCAATAGAGCCAATGGTGCTGAGAGAAATACTTTACACTGAATGAAAATGTCCACTTTTGGCTGGAATGAATGCAGTACTACACCGACTGGCTCTGACTGTCCTCTGGATACAAAAGGAGACTGATGTGAGCTGCTTAGCTGTAGATAGATGCCTGTATGCTCACATATTCACTTAGATGAATCCCACCCTGGAGTATCCATTAATTTACTTAACTGTTCCACTGAAATGACTAGCAATAATCACAGTCAAGCTGATAGAGTGTTCACTGAGAGAGATAGCTCATCGAGAGATCACTGAGATGATTTAAAATCTGGTCTGTTTACTCCTTCCAGAGCTGATCAAAATGTAATATAAATAACTCCCACCTGTTTGCACTTGTGTAGGAGGCCATACAAAGCCTCCAGTGGCATATAAGCTGCATGTATTTTTACTGACCTCATATCGGTTACATCATCAAGACTTCAAATGTCAGCCACATTTCACCAACCTGACACACATAATTGCATGAGACACATCTGTAAATACAAGTCATTTACCCTGCATAAACATATGTTTCAGCTGAAGCCCACTTGATATTCATATAGCAGATTTATGTCCTCTCAGTGGTTCATGTGGAGCTAATAATATAATGATACACTGTACCTGCAAACAGTGCTGGGATCAGTGCAGTTAAGTGAGCCAGAGGTTTTCCTTGGTTATTCAGAGAGGTTATGGTGATGTAGGTTTGGCAAGAGAGAAAAGACAAAATATTATATATTTGTGGTTGTCACCAGAACCTGTGACATCTGGAATACTTGGAGTAGTCTGTGGTGAAAACATTTTTAAAAATAAGTGGAGTTACAAAGCAGTAAGAGGCTCAGTAAGTTTCCAGAGATTATTTTAACCAGTCATAGGACATTTGAAGACCTTTTGTTCATGGAGAACTCACTAGCTTTTCTTTTCAAGAAACATTCTTTTTTTCTTTTCTTTTGAACTCTACCCTTATATCAGGGAAAGAGTTCCAGTGACATCTGACTGCAATTCCAGCCCACAACTGAGAGGTGACTCCATATTGCAACTTCCAGTTCAGATTCAATCCTCAATTTCAGATTATTCATCATTCAGAGTAATTGGCCTGTGTGTAATATTTCTTTTCAGGTTCAGCTCAACAGATGATTACACGTTAGTCCATGAAACTGAAAGAGAGAAAAAAATATATGCCTTGTAAGATATACCAAGATCTGCTAAGGAGTCAATACTGGGCCCAGTCCTGTTTTATATCTTCATTAAGGATCTGGATGATGGAGTAGAGTGCACACTCAGTAAATTTGCAGATGACACAAAACTGGGGGGAGTGGCTGACTCACTAGAGGGCCACACAGACATCCAGGGGGACCTTGACAGGCTGAAGAGGTGGGCTGACAACAATCCCATGAAGTTCCACAAGGAGAAGTGCAAAGTCCTGCATCTGGGGAGGAGCAACCCCAGGCACCAGTAAATGAGGGGGCCAGCCAGATGCAAAGCAGCTCTGCAGGAAAGAATGTGGGGGTCCTGGTAGACACCAAGTTGAACATGAGTTCTGTGATTCTGTGATTCTGTGAAGACCAAGAAAATCAATAACCAGCTAAGTAATATTAAGATGCCAAGTCAGTAGATGGGACTTGGTAAAAACAAACAAACAAAAACAAAACAAAACAAAACAAAACAAAAAACTTAAAGGTTGAAAGGAGCTATAGGAAGCTTGAAAATCCCTTCAGAATTTTTTTTTCAGTGAAAGGATAGAAAATTATCTGGAGCAGCCACAGAGCACAGCATTTCAGAAATGCTTTAAGCCATCCCCACAAAAACAAATAGCATACTATATATAAACCTGTTTCCATCCACATGCTCTCTAACAGCATCAAGTAGCCAGCTACTGAAGAGAGGTGCACAAAATAAGTATGTATTAACCAAGATAAAATGACTTAGCTTAGATAATTCTGGCCCTTTACTTGTGAACTTAGAGTTACTTATTTCAACTGCAAAATATTTGGAAGCTTATACTTAGAACTTACGTGTGCTAAAAACACTTAAAATGTAATAATTAAAATAATAATNTTTTTTTCAGTGAAAGGATAGAAAATTATCTGGAGCAGCCACAGAGCACAGCATTTCAGAAATGCTTTAAGCCATCCCCACAAAAACAAATAGCATACTATATATAAACCTGTTTCCATCCACATGCTCTCTAACAGCATCAAGTAGCCAGCTACTGAAGAGAGGTGCACAAAATAAGTATGTATTAACCAAGATAAAATGACTTAGCTTAGATAATTCTGGCCCTTTACTTGTGAACTTAGAGTTACTTATTTCAACTGCAAAATATTTGGAAGCTTATACTTAGAACTTACGTGTGCTAAAAACACTTAAAATGTAATAATTAAAATAATAATAATAATACAAAAAAAAAAAAGAGGTAGGAACTGCAAGGATCAGGTTGTGTGTAAATAACAAATGTTAGAGGAATGGATAGCTGTGGCATTGTTTCATTTTTAAGATTCACCATTGCCATAAAAATTTAGTTCCAGGACAACTGAAATACTCCAGGAAATCACATCAAATATTGCCAGTATTTAGTTTCCAGAAAGGGAAAAAGATATTGATATTCAAAAGCTTCATGATACTTGAAAATATAATATAATATTTGTTTATATTTTTTAATGTTATAGTTGATAATATACATTTTTAATAAGTCAAAGCCTAGACAAGTCCATTTGGAATTTTTTCAATCCATTTCAGTGCATTTGGAATATTTTTAGGAGATACCTATGCAGATAATATTGATTTTATTTGACGTTCCAAATCAAAGGTTAAACAGAGCTTATAACCTGGAAATCATCTCTGAGACAGGACTGACGTTGTCTCATCTCAATTCCTAACACTTGAATATCAAAATCTGGTCCACTTTGCATCACATAATGGAATACACTTTTAGCTTCTGAAGTGTGCAAGACAACTGCTTCTACTTCATTAGTGTTAAACTTTCAAAATCATCTACAAGGTGAAGATCACCACCGCCAAAAATAACACATCTGTACAAGAAAGGAAGCCATAGCGCTGGATGGTTTCAGAATGTACATGACATAGTCAATCCGAATGATAGAATAAAAATATGTACATGAAAAGAGAAAATTTACATGTTTAAGATTCATTCTGAGAGTCATCATTGCTAAATCACATTCCTTATGTTGTTGCTCCATTACTTATGGAAATCATAAAAATAATAATAATAACAATAATAATCCTGACACATTCATTTCATTTTCTGACATACAGTGGCCGCACAAAATACCTCAGATTGTATTTAATGAATGAATGACACCATCAACTTGAATCAAGCACTGCCAGGAGTGTAGCAGTGTTTTTGTTTGTTTGTTTTTTGTGATCTTTCAATAACAGCCACTAAAAAGGAAACATTTGTATTGCAGTCACATTGTATTTGGTGTAATACTCAAGACATCTTCTGGAGCAAGGCAGTCAAAAGCTTCTCATACAAGTCCTGTCTGGCTCACTGTTTCACCAAGTATTTTAACTCTAGTCCACAGACCAATGTTATTGCAGTTTCTGAAAGCGACTGCACCGCATTCAGATGATAAAAGCTTGGGTTCATTTTCATTTTTGTCTGTTTATAGCTGTCAATTCCTTTGTGGATTAACCAAGGGGTTGGTTGTAGAGCAAGACATGAATTAGTTTTCTTCTTCTGAAGAAATGTTAGTGATTTCAATTCCTTCTCCTTTGTCTCTCTCCATACTTTATTTCAGATGAACTGAAGTCCATTTAAGGGTGCTATACAAAAGTCCACAGGAACCATTCTCAGATAATACTTTGAGCAGAAAACAGAACTTTAAAGCTATTTTTACAAACCATTACAAAACACTTCTTTATGAGTTTTGCTCAGTCTTCTCTGTTGAAAATGCAAAAAATCATCCAATTAATAATGGTAATAATACAATAGCAATAATTAAGTCAGGTTTTTTTGTGTTTTCACTGTTTCATTCCCCTCTCACAGATAACAGTGGTCACAAGGGAGAAGAGGAAATAACATGTTTCAGTAATGAACTGCCTATATAATCCAGAGGCTTCAGTACAACCAGGAAAAAGGAAAACTGAGGTTCAAATACATGATGTAATACATTTATTTTATTTATGTAATGGGAAACAATTGTATGTGGAAAGGCAGAAATACCCAACTTGGAGTAGCTAGAATTTGAAATCTCAGTCCTAATCACGTACACTCCTTAAGAATATGTACTGAAGTAACGATTTTTCTGGGGAAGATCATCCTTCAGCCTGTACCTCCCTCTTGCTCTTCTTTAGCTCCTGAAATATTTTCCTGAATTTGAGACACTTCCTCTGATACACTCTTTTTTTTTTTTTTTAGGCTGTGCTTACCCCAGTGAATGGATATTAAGAACCTGACATTTCACTGTGGAAATATAATTTGTCAGATAATTTCCAGCTAACTTCAGTTAGCTGTAAATGTGTCACTTCAAGCTGGATGCAGCAGCTGTCTTTCATGATACAGTGCTAACAATGCTCAATCAAACAAGCAAATGAGTACAGGATTGCAGGTCTAACTCTGACCATTTCCTCTGACCATCATCATAAACCCATCTTCTCATTGAATGGGTACTGAGACATGCTACATGTGGTCAGAAGTGGCTACTAACCATTTCTGCTACTTATGTCTATGTGCATTTGTGCATGTTTTTGTATAAGGGAAGAGCCTCATCCAGGACAACTTCAAAAGAAGGACATTGCAGATAATTTCTAACAATTCTCCTCTCCCAGGCAATGCTTAGATGAATGCAAAGTGGATGACAAGTGAAATACATTTATTGCTGTTTCTCGATGGAGTTAATTGAAGGGTTACAACCAGATATCTGTATCTGGAAATTCGTTATGTTCCTATAAAGAGCACAGCTGCGTTAACCCCTCTCTGAATAGCACAGATAATGTGATGCTGTGTCTGGTCTCTGAACTATGTGGGTTCCATGTCATCCTATTCATGGTCCCCTGAATGTCCACTGAGGTACTGGCTGGACTGTACCAGAGCTACTTTCTGGCCTGTAAGTCCACGTTCCTTCCCATGATATCTACAGCACAAATTTAGGGAAAATACAGACATACAGTTCTGTGCACTTGGGTCTTGTTCTAATTTGGTATCAAGACCCACAACATATACATGATATTAAAATATGACAGTCTCTCCTGTCATTGTCAACACAATATCACTATTCGGATGTATTTGCCAGTATAACTGCCTGATTAACAACAGCCAATTAGGAAGCTGACAGCATTGGAGGAGCTAAGATATTATAGAAGAACAGCAGAGCAGACAGCTGTTGATGCTATGTGTAGAAGGAAGAGGCAAGATACTATAGGAAAGGAAAGGACTGCTGGCCCATGTGGAAGCCTGGATTATAGGGCAAAGGAACAAGGGCATGTTTAGAGGGATCAGCTAATACTGGAATACCCTTTCATTGTGTTGCATTTTGTGAAAAAGAAGCAAATGAATTTTTTTCTTCTCTGGAAGGGTTTATAATCTACAGAGATATACAGATGTTATCCTGGTTTATGGACAGGGAAACTTCAGTTATAATTACCATGAAATGACTTAATTCACTATCTTTAGCAAAGGAAGGAGGGTAAAGAGAAAACTAAAAGCAATGTATTTCAAGAGGGCAGACTTCAATAAACACTGTAAATTGGTGGGCGAGATCTCCTCGGAAACAAGTTGAAGTGACAAAGGAGTGCAGAAGAGTTGGCAATTCTTTAAAGAAATGACAGTGAGGGTACAATCAGAAGCCATGCCAACATGAAGGAAGGATAGGAAGTGTAATCAGAAAACAATTTGGCTAAACCACGAGCTCTTCAATGACCTGGAGCTAAATAAAATGTACAGGAAGAGAAAACTACATTGAAATACTAAAGACAAGTACGAATGAATAGCATAAATATGTGGGGGGAAAATTCAGAAAGGCGAAGGTACAAAAAGAGAGGAAATTAGCAAAGGAAGCAAAAAGCTTTCTGTAAGCACATTTGCAGTAAAAAGAACTCCAAGGAAAAACATTGGTTCACTGTTAAACAGAGAGAACAAGCTCCTGCCAGATGAGTCTAAAAAAAGTGAAATGTTTAGTGCCTTTTCTATTTCAGCCTTCACTGGAAAGGTCAACTATGACTAGATGGTTGAAATAACTAAGGGACAGTAACTCAGAAAGATCAGATTAGAGAATGTTTAGATAAGGTAGATGTTTCCAGTTCAGTGGGGCGTTGGGAAATTTATCCCAGGATACTTAGACAACAGACAGAAACAATCTGACAGCCACTAGTAGATCTCTTAGAGGAACTCTTGGAAGATGTGTAGGTTCAGAGGACTGAAGAAGAAAGAGCCAGCAGACCGCCTATCTATATGGAAGAGAAAAAGAGGAGCCAGAGAATTATCAGTCTGACAGTCTGACTTGATTCCTGGAAAAATACTGGAATGAATAATCTAACTACTTGTAAGCACCTAGACAAGGACAAGGAGAGGAGTAGCAGCCAACATGGATTTGTAAAGAACAAATCATGTCAAACCAATCCAATTTCACTCTACAACAGGATAACAAACCTTGTGGGTAGAGGAGGAAAAGTAAATGTCATACATCTTGACTTCAGTGAGGCTTTTGACACTGTCTCACATAATATTCTCGTAAGTAAGCTAAGAAAACATGGTCAAGATTAAACTACCGAGAAAGAGTGTGCAAAGAGTGGCTGGAAGTCTGCACTTTAGGAGTCATTTATCAATGTTTCACTGTCAAAATGGTAGGATTATATCAAATAGGAATCACAGAGGTCTGTCCTAGGTCTGGTACACTTCAATATTCCTATGAGTGATAAGAAAGAAAGGATAAGTATGTGTTTGATACTTTTGCAGATAAAATCAGGCTCAGGCAGGCAGTCTGTAAACACACTGACTGATAGGACAGGAATCAGAAAAATCATGACATATTAGGTGATCTGGAAAAATGAGGCCAAATTCAATAAGAACAAAATACGCTTAACAAAAATGTCACATGTGAAAGAGCCCTCTTGCTCTGCTCAGAGCTGTAATATTGCATCCAGCTACAAGAAGGACTGAGCGTACAGGAGGAACGATGCAGTGGTAAGAAAAATGTGATGCAGGAGGAAAGAATTGAGATTGTCTCAGACTAAGAGAAGTCCAAGAGAGGACATGCAAATAGTCTTGAGGTACATGAGAGACAAAGGGAATAAACTCTTCTTATATGTTGAGGCCAGAATAAAATACATGGATTATAACTGTAGCAAGAAATCCAGCATTAAAAATTACTTGGACGAACATCTGTCAGGAGTAGCTTAGGTAGAGGTGATCCCAACACCGGATAGATGGATAGTCTAAAAGAGTTGAAAGTGTTCCTCTTCTCCACCTTTTCCTTCCATGACACAGCAAGGGTTTCAGGAATGCAGGTCCGGGGTGATTAACCAAATTTCACATGGGACATCTAAAATCAAGCAGAAAGTTGAAGCCTTTCTGAGCCTTTACAATGCCAGTTCAAGTGTCTTAACCTCAGAACAACCCCTCTCTTCTCTTTTCCTCTCTCTGTCAGCGAATAGATAACACACATAAGGTCTTTATTCAACAAATGACATTAAAACCTTTTCATACACAAAATGAAACAGCATTCAAATTGACCTATTTGTTTCTATTTTTGCTGTCTCTGTTATCCCAAATAAAGTGAAAAGGAGTTGATGCCAAAGCACAATTTTTTTGGTGGAAAATGCATTACAAGTATGTAAATATACCATTGGACTTCCACATAATTAAATACTGGTTGATTAAAGGTCACCAACAAAAAGCTTTTTGACACAGTCCCTGAAAAAAGCTCTGTTTCCTCATGTAGCATTTGTCAGTATAGAACAGATAAATGACGCATATAGTGTATTATACTACATTTACAATTTAGGATGGATTATTACTAACAATATCTCTTTTATAGAAATAGCTGATGCTGTTTTTTATTAGAAATGCAGTGAGTAGTAATTAATCGCCTCCTTTGCTGTGTTAATAATACTTATCCCAGTAAATATTGGCTAAATAATGAAACGAAAGACTTTTTCTTCCAGTCCCCCATGTAATTTGCTTAACTTGGTAGGTTTTAATTGGAAAAGAGAAGACTTGGTTAATATTTAAAAAACAAACAGTTAATCATGTTCATTTGCACTGCTTGTCTGTATCAGCTCCATTACAAGAAGCATGCTCTTCCAGAGGGATGGCCAAACTAGGATCAAGGCACCAAGGGTACCTAGAGGTATCTTTGAAATGTGGACTTATAAAAATATATGTGTTTTGCTCCTGAAATGAATTATGTTTGCTTGATGTACTGGGTCTAAAACACTCTCAAATCCCAACCCATTCCTTGCATGCATATTTGGCACATATTCTCTCAAAGTCGTGGGCATTGAACATCTAACTGTCTAGATGCCTTGGACAATTTGACTACGTGCTTAAATAACATGGTAAAGCTCTTCTGATTTAATAACTGCTGATTACAGCTCAAGTGGATAAAGGAAATCAGACACAGATTGCTATACATATACATACTATTTCCATTTATAGGTTTCCTGAATTGTTTAGTACTCTCCTTTTAATCTAAAGTAGCTCAGTTTTAATCTGAAATAGCAGTTACCGGTAGCACCCATAAATCATTTTCTACAAACAGTGGTGGCAGGGAAAGGTGTTTTCAGTCCTCTGCAGGTCTGTCAAAATATTTGTGGAAGTAATTCACACTTGCAGTAACTGAACATATGAAAGTACTGCCATTTCACTTCAAGTGAAAGGCTAGCTCTTGGCCTCATTTTTTTCTTGTGCAGGGTCATTACAGGCAGTAGGTTTGCACTATGGAAGAGACAATAAAACTAGGCTTAGTCAGCTGTTATGAACTCCATGGTTTTTTAACAATTATGTGAGATTCGAACATTTCACTCCCATTAATGTAAGAGAAACTGGGTGTTTAAAACCCCTTGATGACTTTGAATTTTTCAGCCAGCTCGTCTGAATTCTGCTGAGGGATTGACTCCATGTAAGTTCATGCAAATCCTATTAAAGTCGATGGAAGTCGCAAGCATGTCTCTGGGGCAGAGTGAGACCCCCTGCTAGGTAGTCAGTGCAAATTAACAGCTGGGAGTGGAAGGAATGTAAAAAAGCAAAATGTCTTCAGAGGGCCACATTGATATGCAAGGGATTTGCTTGTCAGGGTGAGATGTGCGATATGCAGTGAAGGTTTATTGCGCTCTGCAGGGAGCTTCCAATAGTAGCCAAAGGAGATATCTATAGTAGATCTGGATCAGAAGACATCTAAAAGCTGAGGCAGAGTGAAAGGCCTTTTGATACGGAATGCCTTTGTGACGCTACTTATTCCTCATTAGAAGAAAAAAAAAAAAAAGGCAGCATTTATAAATTGAGGTAAAGGAAGCTGGGAATTCTAACACTTTACCAGTACCTGTAACTTGACTGTTTTGCTGTATTTTGAAGCATACATATCTATAGCTGTGGGCTGATGCAGAAAACCCACTAAACTCCAGCAATGTTCCCACAGGACCTCATGGAGAGAGGAGGACATTTTCAACAGAAATGGTGTGCACTTTAGTCTGATCAGGTGGGTAAAATGTCATGGTCCCTGGCCACAAACACAAGCTTGGTAGGTACAATCCCTACTTACTCTACGGTAACACAGCCTTTTACTCACCTGTCCCCTGGAAGAAAACATTAAGGACTTGAAATCTGTGTTATGTCTGGGGTGGCAGAAGGACCTCATTTCCTCTTCCAACAAGGGCCAGGGGCAGCAAACCCACTCCTGATTTTTTCTGTTCTGCTCCATTCATGTGCGTGGTGTAAAGGCAAAGGCTGTTGCTGCTTGCCATTACAACACTACACAACCCCCAGCTTTCAGGGGGCCAAGCCATGAGTGCCAGACCCTTGCTCAGGCATGCAGAAGACAAGGAGTGCTGATTGCCTGAAGATTCACTTCTCTGCCATGGTTTCTTTCTTCAGATCAAGCTGCCAGACAGATGACCAACACCACACTAGTTGTATAGACTGAAATACTTGGAATTCAGATGCTTTGATTAGTTAAGCAAGTTACACACACTGATTGTATAAGTTACAGCACAAATCGTATCTGCAATACTAATGTGGAGGGCAATCTGAACTATCCCCTGCAGATAGGGAATTACTTTCCAGAATAAAATTGCAAATTACTTTTTCTAATGACTGCATCAGAGAACTTTGCACTCTATTCATGGACTGTTTGTAAACAGGAAATGTGGAGATTCACCAAACAAATCACTAATTTTGAGTTACTTGCCACATTTTCACTAGGAACAATACCAAATTCCAAAGCAACACTCCCACACATCCCAGTGCACTAGCCAGTTGGCCAAAACAGTTAACAAAAACCAAAGCCAGCATGAAAACTGCAAACAAGCCCAGCTGGGAGAAAACAAACTATCACACGCAGACAGAGGTAATAATCACAGAGGCTGACAATTTCTGTGGAGTGGGGCCACAGGACAGGTTTGACTGTAAAGGCAACAATGAACATGCTATCCTGCAGGAGCTCAGGCTCTGACTGATGGCTGGGAATGGCTTCACCCCGTTCGCCCGCTGAGGTGATGCAGCCAGCTGTCCCCACTGTCCCTGTGGCTGGGACTTAGGAGTTACTTGTCCATCAGCATCCAAAACACCATGGTTTGCAACGTGGCATGTTGAAGAGAGACATCACACTTTGCATCAAGACCCTTGCTCTAAGCTGCAACAGATCAGCCAGAGGAAGACTGCACTGCGGACAGTGGTGGCCTCATCGGGCACACTGGTTTGCCAGGGATGTTCACTGCTCATGGCTCTGGTGCTGGAAAACTTTGGAGGATCTGGGCCTAATGTCTTAAAGGGTGAGGACTGCATTATCCCATATACCACATGGTATCAATTGAAGACAGAGCTTGATTGCAGATCAGTTAGCAAACTCACACAGTCTTCAATGGATATTAACAGACGTTTGCAAAACACTTCAAATGTGAACACATGGGCAGATGTGGTATGTCTGCAGCCTAGCATCACACCAAACTTGTTGCTTCCAATGCAGCAAATACTACCTTTGAGGATTTTACTAGGACTAGCACACACTTCTCCATGCCTCTGCTTTTCCTTCCTGCTGAAGCACAGTACAGGGTCCTTTTGAAAACAGGGACAAATACATTCCCTATGTATCAGCAAACAGTTGCACTACTCCATAGGGTATTTTAAAGTCAGAAATATTGTATATGCTTGTACAAGTGGTTAAAGATAGGTCTGTTATGATCTTCCTATATACATGAACCCAGCTTGGCTACTGTTCATATACATGTGCAATCTGCTTCTTCCAGGCATTGCTTCCATTCCCGCAGAGCAAGCTTGGATGTCTGCAGCAGAGGTGCTGGGCAGCCACAGCAGTCAGCCAAACTGCAGCATTTCTATTCACAGCCCCGTTGAGCTCCAGCCAGCTGACCGCATGGAAAACATGCGGACAGAGAGACTGCACCCATAATGGGCCTACCTTCAAATGTATCTGCTGAGTATGTCTTGTGCCTACTAGCCCCCATAGCCTCTAAGTCCTTTTGGTAAAGTCCACCTCTTCAAGAGCAACTATCTGCTGGTGTGAATTGAAATTAGTCGAGATAGCTATAAAAACGCCACTAAGGTTCAGGACATGCAGGCTGTGGTTGGTTGTCTATTCCTGCAAGGAAACACAGAAGGTTTGACTCTTCCTTTATGCTGTGTCTTTCTCTTCTTTCAGACTAAAAATTCAGCTTTCTCCAGTAAATACTGGGGCAGGTTTATACCAACCCTGCATTACCTACCTAGATTTAATCCTAATTATTTCTTTCCCACTGAACATCTGCACTTGGGCTTCCTTCCTCCAGTCATGCTGGATAACATTTTTCCACAGTCTGTCTCAGTTTGGGTTTGTGTTCACATAGGTGGAAAGGGATGGTGGAAACCTCTGGCATCAGCAGGTCATTTCCCCCTGATCTCAATAGCAGCTCTGACTTGGAAAACAGAAGCTGTCAGCCAGAAGCCCTCAGCCCCTGGCACCAGCTCTCTTTCCTGCCTTCCACTGGCACTGAGTTCAAAGCAAAACTTAGCAAGAAATTGCAGCTATGTCCCTTGAGCCCTGTGTCTCAGCACCGGCACACCAGTCTTCCACGTGAAGCATTGTAGCACAAAAAATACCTTAGAGGAGGCTTCTGCCTAATGCTGGAAAGCACTGATGCACACTGGCTCCAGGGAGAGGTAAAAAGTTGATTGCCACCCATTCAATAACCATTTCCTTCTGGGTGATCGATGGAGCGTCATCAAAGACCAGTCTGGTGACAGGCGCCCGTTAGCTATCGGAGGCAGAGGACATGAATGGCTACATGATAGATGCTTATGGAGAGGGAAGCAGTAAAGAGCATGGGAGCAGTAAAAGGATGAAATAGGCTTTCTGCTGAAGGGAGGAGCAGATAGCAGTACAAGCAAAGGGACATTGATTGAATCGGAACATTTCTTTAAACTCAAAGCCCCAACTGCGGTTTCTTCCAGTGTGCTCCTGGTGACATCTTGACACACTGATTTGAGTATTGTTCAATCTGTAATCCCCAGGGGAAGATATCTGAGCTCTGAACAGTGCTTTTGAGTCATACCTTCCAACTAAACCCATTTTCCAGTTCCCTCCCTGCCAAGGTCACTGAGTTTCTGATCTCACAAGCAAAAACTTTAGAGAAAGGTGAGCAAAAAGAGGAATGAGGGCTTGTGCTGCTCCTCTGGGGCACCAGCCACTACAGCTCAGCCAGTCCAGTCTGTGGGCAGCATTATCCGACAGCACACTAAAGCTCTCCAGCACAGGCAGAGCAAGGGGACAGAAGGGAGCAAGGCTACCTCAGAGACACAATCTGTCCATGTTTTTCCTTGAGACTGCACAGTGAGAAAATCTTGCACTAAGCAGTATGCAAAAGCCAAGTCACTCTTATATCTACAAGAAAGGCAGCAGAGCCCTGATAGGATGGTGCAATTGGTGGCAGGGAAGGGGCTTCAGGTGAGACATGAATGTCTCCATGCTGTGCACCTCTGGTCATGCCTGTGGCATTTGCGCTGGGTGCGGGAGCTGCCCTCCCATGTCATCACTGCAGGATTAGAAGAGGAGAGAGGTCCCAAAGCAAAAATAATCAGGTGTGATAAGGAAGGTTTTTCCTTCCCTTGCCTCAGTTAAGTTGTTGTGTTGTAGCAGCTCTTGGAATATCCTCCCCAGCCCTGTCTGTGAGATGTTGTTACACAAACCTGCACGTTTTCAAACACATGGTCTCTACCTCCATGTCACTTCCCTCAGTCCTGTCTGTACCAGCCCTAGCCTCAGGAGCAGTGCATGCACACATACACACAGGCACGCACACACACATACTTGCAAGCACATGGGCACAGAGTGACCAAAGACATTAATAAGCTTCAAAGCATGTGACAGAAGAATCAGTTCACATCAGGACAGGGAGGATACAGCAGGAACTTCAAATGGACACATAAATGATCTTATTTCCCTGTACATTCATATACAGACCATATTCTGTTACCAACACGTAAGTGCAGCCGCATCCTGCTGGAAGAACCATGGGTGTGACGGTACCCTGGCCCCCATTGCCAGGGCCAACCTACTTCCAGCTCCTCCCTAGGGCAGTGGATGCTCTTTTGTGGCTCATCTCCTTTCACGTTATCCACTCTGCAAAATGTGAACAACTGGACTGGCTGGGGTTTAGAAGTCAGTGTGCACCAAAAGCACGCTCTCAGGGAGGGAAATCTCATCCCTCAGCTTCAACACAGGCCCTTGGAAACATTCATCAAACAATCAGACAGCAGAAGCAGTCAGTTAAGATGAAACCACTTCAATTTCAATTTGATAGAACCCCATCACAATGAGCCTTATGGAATAAAGAGGGCTTCCACTCCGGAAGCATGCAGAAGAAGACATCAGAACCAATTATGAAGCAACCAAAATAATAATAATAATAATAATAATAATAATCCTTCCATCTGTCAATGACTGGAAAAATTACACTCGAACTAGGGCTTTAGGACATACATTTCCTGCATCAGAAATAGAATAAAATGCATCCTCTGATTTAGCACCATCACAGGTCCATCTGGGGATACCATGAAGGTATAGACTGATGGACATGTAAAACACAATAAGTCCGTGTCTCATAATTTGTTTTTTTCACAAGAACTGCTTAAATATTTTTTGTACATTTGCTAAACTGCCTTGGGAGTAACATGATACTATGTTGTGTTCAATAATATAAGGAAAACTTTGAAGCTTTATCTTCCAGATTTTTACTCAGTCATTAAATCTAGGCTTTTTATTTGTTTTTTTGTTTGTTTGTTTGTTTGTTTGTTTTCCAGGTCAGTTGCTAAAATAATTCCCATTTCAACCAATCCAAAAGGCAAAAAACTCAGGAAAAATCACTTTGTATTAATCTGAAAGACTTTATTTAAACTGAAATATTTTTATGGCATTATCTTACATCTTTCAGAGCTCTTTTCAGGGTTAATTTCTAAACTGAAAGGCCATAATCAACTGAAAAGTCAGAATGTTTGCAATAGATAACTACCCAAAAGAAATATTCAGGATTAAAAGGAAAGCATTTGGTGCTTGTTTTCAATGAAGTAATTCCATAAATTTTACACAAGCTGATGAACAGTTCTCTTCTGATCATTTTTTTCAGCAGATCTTTTACTTGCAAAGTGAAAATCATCCATTGCCCTGTTTTAATCTTTATTGAATATCCGTCTCTTTTAACTGGAAAACTTACTGGAACAGGGAGTAAAGGAATGGACCCAAACACTGCTCGCTAAATAACCATGCTTCTTGTCTAACTCCACAGTGATTCAAGATATCAGAAAGGATTTCTGAACACCAGTTTATCCCAACTACATCCACTGCCTGTGCAGAATCCTTCCAGTGAAGAATTAGATTTCTCCACTTAAGTGTGTATATATAAATATATTTTAATTATATATACTTACATACTTACAGGTGTATTTTAAAATGAGCTTTCGAATAATAGCTGTATGTCCTTTAAAATTTATATGAAAGAAAAGTGTGTTTCAACTATCAGTGTAATATGTATTCCCACAGGCATGTATATATATATATATATCTTACTGCATGTCTTAAATGTACCAAAATTGCTGTAAGGAGATAGCTTTGAAGATATTTTTATTATTACTGATATCCTTGGAAAATTCAGTAAATGCTGAGATATGAAGGATACATCAGAGAATCTCATTATAACTCCATATCATTTTTTTTTCCCCCTACATAAAAGGCTTTCTTTAAAAGGTTGCAACATGTTGTAGCTGAACTGAGAGCATATTTTCCTGTCCTTCAAACATCATTAGCCAGACCTGGAAGCAGAGGACCCCTAAAGAAGTATAGGTTCAGCAAGGTGATTAGGGACTGGTGTGTTGTAACAGTTGTACAAATGCCACCCTGAGCATGGGCTCCTGAGCCAGCTAGGACATGGCAAACCAAGAAAACAAAACAAAAGAGAGAGCACAAAACAAATAAAAAAGTTACAAGGTTTTATTTCTAAAGTTATACTATGGGATTCTCTTTTAATATAAAATCCATGAAAATGCCAGGAAAAAGCCTGTCTGCCCCACAACCTCAACAGCATCATTTACAGCCCCACTCCCTCCTCAGCTGCCTCTCCATATGCTGACAGCAATGTAAGTAGGACAGATTTGTGGCCCTGCTTGTGAAGGTGTTAGACCAGATGGCCTCCAGAGGTCCCTTCCAACCTCAACCATTCCGTGATTTGTCAAAGCCTCATAGGAAGTTGGTGCTCAGACCCAACTCTTGCTCTCTCACCCTTCTCACTTCAGCAGATCTAATGAACCACACAGATCTGAAGGCTGAAAGGGATCATCTAGTCCTATGTCCTCCTTCAGCTTGGGGATGGGAAAGGACAGGAGTAACGCTGGTGAGCACAGGCCACAGTGCAGAAAGGTGCCACCAAGCACCTGCAGTAAAGCTTTCTCTCAGTCTGCAGAAACCTGCTTGCAACTTCTGTAGGAAAACATAAGCTTCTAACACAAAACGCATGGAGAAAGAGCAAACTAACTCCATGCATTGCTCTTTAAGTCCCAGATCTGTGTCAGGTGGAGGGATGGGGAAGAGGATGTTGCTGGGTTTCTTCCTGGCACCAGTACATTATTTCTCCAGGGTAACTTGAAACCTAGCGGTCAGATCACTAGCTGGTCTAAATGAACATTGCTATATCGACTTAGCTGGAGTCAGGGTGATTTATTTCAAGGTCCAGCTCTTCACTTAGCGTGCAGAAACCACAACAACATGGCATGATACACACACCCACCACCTTGCCTGCCCTTCATCATGTTGCGAAAGTCCCATAAAAATTGGGTTTTGCAACCACCACTGTGCTGGGCCAGTCACGGTGGGGAGATAAGGCCCTCCTTTCCTCAAAGGTCATGGCCTTTGGGATTCTGCATCTCACTTCCAAAGAGTCATAAAATGAACATGTTCACTGAAGTAATCTCAGGCCCTTCCTGGGGAGGATGCAACAGAGCCCTCTCTGGGACTCAGTAGGGATGCGTCTGGGATCTATCCAGTCCCAAAAATTAGCTCTTGAAAATGGCCTGGGCATCTTAATGATCTGTGTTTAGAGGAGCTGGATTAGCATTGCGCCAAGCGGCTTCAGCACCCTCCTGGGTAGATCTGCTGATCACAAGGTGGTTATGGACCATTAGGCCATAAAACAACCTAAAACAGTTTTAGTTTCTCAGATGAGGGCAATGGTAATATATCATAGCCAGCCCTGTGAAACCTCCTCAGGGATACGGAGTGCTACTCTGGCCACTCCTTCTCAAGAAAGATGAACTCACAGTGAAAGATGTGCATAGGGAGGTTATTAAACTGATCAGGGAAATTCAAAGCTTATTTTACAAGACAAGATGAGATGACCAAGTTTCATTTAGCTTCGCAGAATGAAGGCTGACACAGAATACGAGTGCTGTTTCTAAATATCCCATGTTGACAAACACCATGGAAGAACTGTTTAAAGTAGATAGTGATAGGATGACTGTTGGCACAACAACTGGAGCAAACTTCCTGTGAAAAAACTTAAGATAGACAATAGCACTTTTCTAACCATCAGAGAAAGGAGTTCTTAAAAACAGAAAAAAGAGTTGGGAGTTTTTATCATGAGATCCAGTCAAATAAGTCATGGAAAATCATATTACTTAAGCTGGGGGAAGGACTCAATGAATCTTCCCATTCCTTCCAACCCTGTCATATAAAAGCCAGTGGGAATTTTGACATGTATTTAACTGGGCTCGCCCTGAAACATTAACCCTATCAACATGTGCATTTGACCTAATCAATTCTGGGTCTTCAAATGATTCAGCACAATTTTTTTCAGATCAGATATGCAACTTAAACTAAACAAATGCAGAAACTGTATCTCCAGCATCAGGACTGCAGGACTGAGTGCACAGATCTGAGTGCACAGAATAAACTGTGGTGGCCACAGATATAGTTTGTTAATCAATTATCTTTGTTTATTGGAGACCAGGATCTTCCTGCAGCTGCTAAACCCAATGGCATGCAATGACAATTATGTAAACTTTCATGGAACTCCAGAGAAGTTATCGGCAGCTTCCTGGCTGTAATTTTTGAGCTGATCCAATCTGACATATGATGATTTTCTGAGCCATTTGAAAGTGTAGACAGCTAAGCAAACTCCTCTCCAAACAGCCATAAAAAGTGGCTCTGCAATTTTTGCTACTTTTGGAAACCTGGAAGCAAGTTACTGCAAACAGTCATGCATGAACACAGGAAGGATTAGATCTTACAGCAGATCTTGACCTTGGGTACATCAAACCTTTTAAAAACAAAAATACATTTTCAGGTGAAAAACTTATTTTTGTAAAAGGAGTTAGCCTTCTGCAAAAGGCCATGACCCTTCATCAGAAAGTGCAAAATCTAACAGCCAAAACTTTTCATCCCAACATAGTATTTTTGTCAATGGTGCACTTGCTACATAAATTCAAATTTCAGGTGTTGAAAATGAAAACATTTGTAGGAGGGTTGAATTTTCAGTAAAATAGTGACATTAGTCACCCTTCTGCAAATGGTGGAAATTTATTCTGCAGAAACATTTCAGCCATATATTTTCCAGGGCCATCTTTTGAAGTCTGTTTTAACTGGAATTCTGTATCTTGCTTTAGCTTAGGTCATTTGATCCTCTGAGAAATGATTGATCCTGTAAATCCACTATCTAGACATCTAAAGAACCTACATTTCGAACTTCAGAATAGCACTGCATTTCCAGAGCTGTCTCTTAAATATATATGAGAAACATATACAAATAGAAAACCTCAGATTTACAATTTATACCTACAGAATGAAAAGGAGATTAGCCTAAAAATACTGTATTAGTTTATGTTGAACTGTAGAGTTTGCTTACAAGCAATGCCATTTCTCAATTTAGTGGAAAGAAAATGTTCTTCTTAATTACTTATTGCACTCAAGGATAAGCTATACCCAAGGACACCTATTTATTCATATCTCTGTAGGCTGATTTCTGCAGTGTCAGGGGATCTCAAAATCTCTTGTGTATTTACCCTTTAAGCACCCTGAGAAGAGCACCACTAACTTTCCTGCTTTCCAGGCAGAAAAATGAAATACACAGAGTGTCTCGTGATTTTGCAGCAACCCCTGTCCAGAACTGAACTCAGTCTGTTTCACCTCCAAAAGTCTCTTAATAATAAGGACACTGCATGTAGCTGAAGTTCCTTGTTTCCAGAGACAATCTTGCTTAAATTTCCAGGAACTGACTTACAAGCCAGTGACCCCATGCAGAGGTATAGGGAAAGGTGCCTGGAATGTGAAGGGATTTGGCCCACCAGCAGATGCAGCCAGTGCCTGTGCCTTACAGCAGCTGGTGTGTGGGGAAAAAGAGGTAAAGAAAAGGGCCTAACCAAAAAGCAGAAAAAAGGAGCTGGAATCCTGCCTGTCCCTCAGTGCCCCTGAGCAGACACCGGTGTGAAGCTGATTTTGTGCCTGCGGCTGAAGCAGAAGCAAAGAACATCAAAAGTCAGAAGGAAGTTTATCCTCACAAGCTTTCCAGCCACATTTTGCACAACAAAGAGATCTGGCTAGTTCAGATAAGGGCTAGATGAGCATCCCAAGTTTCAGTTGCTTATTTATATGTGACACTCCACTCATCACTAAACATCTCCATTCCTAGAATGATGCAATTCCCTTCATTAAAACAACATGGCCCATTACCAGAATAGGTCAGTCTCACTGTGCTTTGCCTGTCCCACTCCCAGAGAGCCATCAGAAAACCTGATTCTGTCCTCTCAAGGTAGCAAAACTCCCACAGACTTCAATGGAAGCAATAATGGACCTGGGTAAATATACATACATACATAGATTGTCTCATCCAGCCCTTCTCAACAAAGGAGAATATTCCCCCCAGCTCCTCCCCCCTATCTTTCTGAAATAAAATTTTTCTTTGGCTTTGTTAGTATAAAAATGCAAACACCTTGCATGCAAGAGATCTTTTATTCCAGATGCCAGAATGACAACTGCTCTCAAAGGTTGACAACAGTGTCTATCAACAGGTACCTGTGAAGAAGAGGAAGGACAACCCTGTCACAGTAGTGACCTACCTTTCCTTTTGAAACCTTGCATGCTTCTGTCATGTTCTTGTTTCTCTCCACCAGTGAGTTCAATCTTTCTTGATATGTTGACCCAGAAGACTCTGCTTAATCAAAGAGTAAATCCCTCTGTAGTAAATCTGAGTCCATAAAGATTAAGTTCACTTTTCTTAGCCATCTCCCTCAGCTTCTGCCAATCCATTAGAAGTGCTCCTTAGGCTTACTTTGATGATCCACATATGGAAAATCATTCCTGCTCACCAGCCTTGTGAAGACCTCCCAAAAAACAACCCTGACTTAGTGAAATGTCACTTATCCATCACAGAGATGGAGCTGCCTTCAGGAGAGTTGAGCTGCAAATCACTTGCTCAAGCTTCTGTACCTGGCTAAAAATAAAATAAAAAGAGGGCACAAGGTTCAAATGCATATCTAAACAAGGTTAGTTTTTCTTCACTGAACTCAAAATTATTATCTTTAGGTGAAAAACTCCCCTCAGATTCACCTCATCGTCTGTCACCCTGAGGGTGACGCTGTCTCACCTTGCTCCTCTCATCTGGCATCGGCCTCCTGCCAGGTCCCACCAATACTGTTAAAAATCTCTCCTCTGCATTCACATGTAAGTGAATTAGTTCACCATTTCTTCCAACATTTCCACATCTTTGGATGCATCACTGTAACGTATCCTGCTTTTAGTGTCTATTTCTATCTCTTCCACTTGGCTGCTATACTTCAACCAATTTAGCCTGAATAACCATTTAGTTTGATTTATTCCATATGTAAATCAGTATGTTGAACTATTTGTTTGAAGAAATTTTAGCTACTGCTTGTTTGCAAGATGTTACACATTATTAAGTTCCATCCTATGGCATCAGCACAGTTATACTTCTAACCTAGCTTGTCTTCCTGACAATTCAGATTCATCTTTTAATGGGATAAAAATTAACAAGGTAGATATGGGTCATTAGAAATGTATATTCATCTTTACCAAACAAAATTGCACAACTGCAATAAAACACATCATTTTTTTGCATTTCAGTAGGAAATGACATAACTCCAGGAATTTAAGGCATTATCCTACATTTTTCTAAGACTTATAATTATCGCGGCGAGCAACATGCAGAGGAATTCCCCAAGACATTGTCTGCAGATAACCTGCTGCTGGATAGCTCTACACAACCTTAAGAACTGACCCAACGTTTATGTTATAAATGTGGTTCCCTGTTTTCTCTACACTCACATTTCAAATCCTGCCATTTCAGCAGTTTGCAGCTAATTAATAGGTCACTCATAGACTGTCAAGTAGTCAGATACTAACATGTGAAGAGAGCAGCTGACCTCCTCCCATCACTGCAAAACCTTTGCAGTGACTTCTGTGGGTGAAAAAATATTAACCAGCTCTTCTGAGATCTCCATGAGTGAACATCCCACTCTCAACAGTCAAGCTTAACTTGCTCTCTGGAATATTGCAGCATCAATCTGTCACATATTAAGGACTTCCCCTTCAAGCTGTTAACATACCTCAGATTCAAACAAATACTAGTAATTAACAGGCTTGTTGAGGAAAGAGAAGCAGCTTACTTAGAGCTTGTCTATATATGGAATTATTTTCATACTCATGAGGACAATTCTTTTCCTGAATCTGTGCTCATCCTAAGGTTTCTTGCTTATTAGTTTGCACAGAGAGGCAGGACTGTGAATCTAGCATGTACTCCTGACCCGTTTTCTCAGAGGATGGTCTTTGTGGAGATTTGCTCAGGTTTTAATCCCTAAAGCTAGCAGATAGATAGTTTTAAGCTCCAATCTTGTCAGTTTTCAGGAAACTAAACTACTCTGGATCTAGATCTTGCCCAGAAAAAAATTAGAAACTGTAGGTCACGGTTTGTGCTGCAAAACTGGTGCCAATGATTTCATGGCAGATAGTCATCCATCTGAGTCAGATCAAAACAAATGTGGCTAGATCATGTCAGAAGGGTACAGAGCCACCAGAGGTGCTGTCTTTTAGATTAATCATAAAAGCAAAGTTCAATCCTCGCTTCTCCAGGTATATTAAAGCTAGTCTCTCTGTGTCCTCTTTGTGGGCTACTAATTCTCATGCCCTTCATAAATCCCAGCCTGGTGAACAACGCCAGATTGCCCAGTAGACACAGGCAGGGTAAAGGTATTTTTGTTTCCTAGGAACCTGCAGTTGAGGTGTTCTCTGCTCTTCATGGGCTTTGTCTTTGGCAATGAAAGAGTTTTTTTTTTCTTTTAATAAATCAAAATTTGTTTTCTAGAAAATGTCTGGGATTTGTCCTCTCTGTCACTTCTTTCTTGTGGAAAANGGAAAGGAAAGGAAAGGAAAGGAAAGGAAAGGAAAGGAAAGGAAAGGAAAGGAAAGGAAAGGAAAGGAAAGGAAAGGAAAGGAAAGGAAAGGAAAGGAACCTTTCACCTCACAGACCTGCCTGAACTAATATATCCTACTTCAAATTTCTCATTCAACTCACCATTTCGATTACAATTGCAAATTTGGGAGATCTGGCCTGGTGTTTCAACTCCTGTGGAGCACCTGTTTTGAGCTGGCACTGGCAAGATGAGCTTCCAAATGCCAGCCAGTGCTTGCTGACCTGCACGCAGTCCTTTTGTTCTTTGTGGAACTTCTTTTTTGTGGAAGAGATGGAATTCCGGGGACAAAAAAAAAAAAAAAAAGGTGCAAAGCATGCTGCAATACTGCAGAGGATGAATGAGGCATCCTCACTTCTTCTGGAGGCTACAAAATTTTTACAACTACATTTATGAACACCAAAATAATGGCTTGGCTCTGTCATTTTTGCAGTGAGTTGATAAGCCTATGAGATTCTCTCCACAGAACCCAAACCCAGAGACCTTCCCAAAGACATCCAGGTTCCAGAGACATGCACAAAGTCAGGCCTGTAATTATGGCTATGAGAGAGAGGCCACGTCATGAATGATAAAAATGAGTCAGAAGTGTGAAAAGGCACAGTAACATTCTCTCAGCTCATCATTCAGGCAGCAGGTGTGGCCATCAACAGGCAACTGTGAAGGTGACAAACCAAGGAGTGAAGCTCCCTCTCTATTCCTCACTCCGTGGTACCAAGGGGAAGGAAAATTGGGCACAAGGGCCAGAAGGGAGATGCAAAAAGCATCTTCTGGCTCCATTTTCAGCCCTGTGCTGGAAAGAATGATTGCATGTGAGGAAAAGCCACCAGTCTGTGTCTCCTCTCTGATGGCTATAGAAGGCAGCAGGAAGGAGCAAGGCTTGGTCATTACAGATTTCTTTATACTAGAGGCAAGGAAGGCTGAGTACAGCCTAGCTTATGATGGGAGAAGCTACTTAAGAAACCTTTAGGAAGTCATGGTGCCAAATCCCAAATTAGGAAGTAAATAGTTGTGTTAAGAAAAACAGAAGACGTCTTGATTTAATGGATGATGAGGAAAAAGGCTCTGGGCTTTGCAATGTCTGTGGAGGAAACCTCCAGCTATCCTGAATGGTGACCAATCACATGCAATGGTGGTCTCTGTACTTCGTTAGTGACTGATCAGAGTCTGCAAAAGATACTTCACTTGGGTCCTCAGGACAGATATCCACCCATTTTAGAAATGAAAAACTAGTTGCTCTTTTACACTAATCAGCTCAGTGGTAAACAGTGCAAACCTCTCTCACACTAGCAGCAGGTTCTGTTTCTTCAAGTGACTACCCAACTATACAACGGCAAGGTTTAGGAAAAAAAAAAAAAAAGGCTAAGGAAAAGAAAAAAAAAAAAACCTTCAGGATTATTCAATTTTTTAAATTACACCTTTCTTGTTCCCTTAATGACAGTCCAACAATTGTCCAACTCTCCTCCTTATAAATTAAACCCCAAGAGAAAACCCTTTTCCCTTTTCATCATAAAATGTAGGTACGTGAAAGTACTGACCCTGTGAATCATGGGTCAATTATTATTTCTAAGCTTGTGCTTACAGACAGGCAAGTAGACGCTGGACAGACCCCAAAAGGCTGTGGACTGTGTTTTGGCTGCCTATTACAGTTATTAAGTAGGTGATTCATTGCCTAGCATTTAGGGCTGCCAGACTGTGCCTCTCTATGCAGTAAAAAGAGAGAAGTAGTTGCAACATCAAAGTCAGGCACTCATTGTCAGCTGTCTGCCTAGCACTTTGACTTATGTCCCTTTATTATACATGGGTTGGGGTCTATGATTATCACTTACCAAACATCAGCACCATTGTAGGTACCTGCATTTGGTAATCAAGAGCAGCCCTGTCTAGGCAGGGACATGAACAAAGCACAGGAGGACACCATGAACAATATATGAAGGGAGGCTGACAATGCTTAAGAGAGGTATGGTTTCTATATTTGGTGCTGTTTTCACCCGCTGCTGCTTAGGTTTCATGGAGTGGGCAGTGGGATGGGAGCCCATGGCAATTCAGGACACTCCCTGCTCCCCCGGTATCTCTCATGGGCTGACCTCAAGGTGCTTTGCCAACAGGAGCGAATGCTATTGATCCTTGTTTCCTAAGGAAATGGAAACATCACAACATCACTGAGGTTGCAAATCCAAAGTGTTGCTTCCCGGAGCTCTCCTTGACATGGGGAGGAGGAGCTGTATGGCCTGCCAGCAGCCTCCAAAGCAGCAACTGAAGCCAGGACTGCACTGCTGATCCATGCTTAATCCACCCCAGTGCAGTGCAGTAGCATGCAACTAGCATTTCTTCATTGCGCGAACTCTCCCTCAATGCATGGAGGGCTGTCGAAACCACAGGTCTGCTGTGAGCCTCTCGGTTCAGACAAGGCATTAGCCTTACAACAGAGGGAACAGGCAGAGGTGTTTTGGCAAAGCTGCTCTTCCCTCAAGAGTCACAGTGCTTTGCTTCCTGAGCAAGCCCAGCCCTGCTTCCTCGCTTAATTGTACGGCTACAGGTTCGTTTGTAGTTCTCGCTCTTCTCACGGAGCTGCGTAAGACCTGTCAGGCTTCACATGCCAGCTGTGAGACCTACATGCTGGACTCCCGCCCCCTCCTCCTGCACGTCAGGCAGTGACAGAGCGATGGATGAATCACCGCCGAGCAAAAAAGCTGCCGTGCATCACTGGAGACTTGAGTGGCACAGCCGGGCCACCCAGCAAGTAGTGGCAATATACTGTGTGGCTCATGATCACCTCTGCACTCTGGGTTGCCACCGCATAGGACACGTCCCTGCGCACAGCCACTGCTGCCAGCGTGAAATGAGAAGCACGGTGCAATGTGTGGGCGACTCTTTGCTCAGCTACCTGTGAAACTCTAGTGGCTTCCAAGGGATCTGGTCAGCTTAATGTACCCTGAAATGTTTTACATATCTGGATACCGCAGACCCCATTCAGCTGGGTAGCTAGTCTGCAAATTGCTTCTGAGGACAAGATTTAGGAAATATTGTTGCAATACCACTGCATTTATTGCTTCTTGCTGACTCAGCAGTTTTGAGCCACACCTGTTTTACTTTGTTCCTTTCTCTCCCAAACATGTACAAAGGCGTAACTCATTGTGCTTACCTAATCCTTTCTGTTCTGCTGCTGTTTATTTGAGATTCACACATGCAGACACACTGGAAAAGGAGATAAAATCACCCTGAGAGGCTTTATCTCGCCTATCCCTTCCTCAAATGGGCCCATTTGACTTGGAAAGGAAGAGGATAATTTGATTCCTAACAGAAAGTGTCCTCCTTTGATCTGATATTCCTGCAGAGCCACCCATTCCCCCAGATCTTTTCTGTGTGATGCTTTCCCTTTGTTTTTCTTCATCCTTGCCTCATTTTACAGTAATTCATTTGAGATAACCCACCCTTCTCCCAGGGAAACATCATATCTCACCCACTGGCAGTCAGGCATAACTGCAAAACTCACAGCACTACCTCTCTCCCAGCCTGCATCTTTAGACGATAAAATACTGTCTGGCTGGTCTTGCATTTAAGGCAGCAGATGTTAGTATTACCACATTTCAAAGGACTCCAATCAATCCATTTCCTTCATTGTCCCACTCTCGCAAAAACCTAGACAGAGAAGCCTGAGGCTTTGTAGTTTTTGAAGCGCTCTAATCTGGACAGATCTTACCACTGCTGTCATAATTGATTAAGCTGTTGCCAGCATCCCCTGCATCTCCTGAGAGCTGTCATGGTTCACATTCATCAGGGCACGCTCCAAAGTTCACACACTTCCACAAGGCACAGCTCAGCAAGAGTCGGGCATCATTAGAATAATAATACTTCGCACTTGCATCTCGCCTTTCATCTCAGGCTCCCAAGGCACTTTGCAAATGCTCAGAGTCCATTTCTACTACCCATCGCCACACTCTGTTATACTGCACAACAATCCCCTCCCCTTCCAAAAATATTCCACGGAGCTATTTGCAGAGTGAGATACTCTAAGAGCAAGTAAATACTTATAAAATAATTGTCGACATGCTTTTGAGAGAGAACTGTTATTCCTGTCTTACAAATGGAGAAACTTTGGGGCTATGTTTGCATTGGTCTGCCAAGTGTGGGTGAAAGCTACCCTGAGACCAGGCTGACCCGTCTCTCACACTGGGCACCTGCAAGCATTGCCTCAGGCAGGATCAAAGTATCCCCAAGCAGGATATTTGAGCCCAAAACACAGATTTTGTCATACAGGTTGTTTGCAGGCAGAGTGTGAAGGAGCCTTGTGGATGGGAGGTGGCTCCAATGGGGAACACACTCCATTTACAGGTGATCTGGAGGGTCTCCTTTCAGTCCTGCAGATGATTTGCCAAAACGGATGCAGATGACTCAGTGTAGGAGCTAATAGAGAGCACAGCATTCTTAAATTCCTGCTCAATGACTAGTCACTACAACTTCCTGCCTTTCACTGGCCCATGGATTCATTAGCTATTTATTTACTGGCTGAAGAAAGAATAAGTATATGTTAAACGCATTTTTACAAATGAAAAAAAAAAAAAAATCAAGTTTTTCCATGATCCAAAAAAATGGAAAGATGCTTATCCCATTTGTGTAAACAGACAGATGCAGTGGATACATGTTTTTTATAAGTGTATTTAATGCACATGCAAAGCTGGGAGAGAGAAAAAAGGCACATGTTGATCTTGGTGTTCATTCTGTAGGAAAGGAGGCTTGCTGTGTGTCAAGTAATTTTACAACAGTGTTTTTTCTTAAAAAGGAAGTGTGTATAGAGAGGATTATTCCCCTCCATAAATGACTTGGGGGGCTGTCCTCTGCTCAGGCTGGAGGTCTGTCAATAAATGGCTAAGCAAGAACAAGGGAAGAGGCCACAGATGGAGATAAGGAGGCAGGAACAGGCATCGCAGTTTGACCAGTTTGACTGAGGGACTCGGTGTCTTTACTGCCTGCCAAAAAGCACAAAGGGAAGACTCAACACAGGTCAGCATGGAGTGGAGCCTGTCCCAGGAGACTGAGAAGTTGTAATTTTCTTTATCTCTACTTGTTTTGTGGATGCTTCTTAAGATGACGACTTTGCACCTCTGCTTATCTGCTCCCTCTTTTTCTTCTGTCCAGACTGAAACAGAGGAAAGATAGCAGGTTACTAAATTAAAATAGAACAGCTTACTACAGAAAGGGCAAACTGACTAGGAAAACCAGGAGCCATCTCTACTCTTACCAGCTGGAGTTTCTCCCAGTTGTACAGCCATTAAAGTTATGAAATGTTTGGATGTTTTACTAATTCCATTAAGAACCAGAAAGACTGTTCCCACCATGACCAGAAAATGAAGCAGCAGCAATCACACGGGAAAATGCTCAGCTTTCCAGACTCAGCAGTTTTATTAGTGCAAATACCCTCCAGATAGGCAGCCAAACATCTGACTGCTTCTTTACACTAGCCTGGTTCTCCAGCTCACTTCATCAGCAAGAAAGAATGGCCCACCGACAAGGGCTCTGACCTGTGATTCAGATGTGTATTTTTTTTTCTCTTTTGTGGACTGCCTGAGTGACTTTGGGCAAGTTGTTAATTGTGTCTGTGTCCTGGTTCCCCAGCTGTGAAATGGGAATAACAGCACTTCCATGCTGTGAAATGGTATTAAGATTAATTTTGAGGAATCTGGTATATAATGCTAACACAAATCTTGGAACCACCACCTCCTGCCATTCCCAGGCTCGATGTCTAGACTGGGTCTAGTTCTTCCCTAGGATTTCTCTAGCAGCAGCAAATGCTAATGTGATAGGCTTAGGGCATTTTTTCCTGAGCTTTCTTGTGTCGTGTATGCTTTTTCCTTGATCACTCAGCTTCTATAGTTAAGTGCTTCTGGATAATCTCGATCTTCATTAAAATAAAGCCTAAAGTTTCACAGTCAGAAGATTGCAGGATAGGAGGTGGTAGAGGAAAGAAATGAAAGCCTGAAAGCATGAATACAAAAACAGCTGAAACAGCTCAACATGCGTTATTTTAAAACATCATGATTTCTAAGTTGATAGAGGTTTTTTAAAGGACAAAAAAAAAAAAATGATTTGTAACTGCAGAATTGACAACACTGGTTTTTGCTCTTCCTGTTTCTTCCCCTTCAGGTACTGTTGCAGTGCAGATCACATCAGCACAATTCACTCCAATTCACTCGTGCAGGTACAGAAATTACAAGCACATCACTGCCTGGTTCTCTGAGAAAAACTCAGTGAGAAACTGAGTTTTGAAGTCAACTCACACTATGGCAATCTTGCTCACCAGGCAGCAATGTTACAAGTGTATTAGCATTTAGCAGAAGTGTATAAAGCCACGGTGCCTGCCTCAAGGAGTTTACAGCATCGCAGTACAGACAGAGGGACTAGAACAGGAAGCCACATTAAAAGCAAAAGAATTAAGCAGACATGTTTGTTACGTATTCCTGCAACCACATCAAGCCCGGGCAAAGGGAGGAAACTATCTTGTCCTTGAATGTGGTCCCCACTCATAAATCCAGGTCCCTGCAGTCACGCGCGGCTCAGCATGGCTCGGCACAGCTTCCCAGCGCCTTTTCCCAGGGCCGGCCCCCCTGCGCTGGGCTGTGCGGCGTGCAACAGGGAGGCATGCGTAAGTTAGCTGCAAGCCACACATGTAATTAAATTACTGGCTGGTTCAGCTAGTGAAAGCAGACACAAGCTATGTACAATCTGCTAACATTTTCAAACTCTGTCATTAAAAATTCCTCCTTCCAGCCTGTGCCAAACAGAGTGAGTAAAGTTTGCAGGTCCCCAGGTCCTCCCAGTGCAAGCTGCCTTCTTCCTATAGCAACCCTGTTTGTGGCACAGCTGCACAGATCCCAGCCCATCCCAGACCCTTGTCCACCACAGATGCCAAGACTCTCCTGCTAACTCTTCTACCCCAGGGCTTAGGTGAATTCTGTGTGGTCTCAGCCCAAAAGGAGGGACAGCTGTGCCTCGCCTGCATCTCATCAGAGAGGGACTGCCTGGTCTTCCTAGGAAGCTGAAAAATTCCCAGGCAGTGATACAAAGGAAAAAAAAATCTCCTCAAGAGCCAAAGAAGAGTGTCAGATACACAGGACCACAGAGAAACCTGCTCAAAGTCATGCAGCAAGTCTCTGCTGGAGCTAGGCAGAGAATGGAGGACCCCCAGTCCCTAGGCTGTACTATGATCTGTTCCCTTAAAACAAGTCAGGCTAAGGCAAATCAGGATACAAAAATGATCAGGGTAAAGAAACATCCTCTGTATTACGAATGCCAGCACCTCCACATGATGATGCTGGTAGCAAGAACCTGTTCCTAAAGCTATATAGAACATGATTTGTCCATGACTGCTCCATGGAGTTTAACTAAAACTAAGATCACACCGACGCCCTGGGGTACCCCAAGTCCAAAATAGCAAATTTCACAGTTCAAGCCACACTGTGGAGACACAAGGGGCAATATAACCCGATTTGACTGTGAAGAAGTGGTCAGTATGTACCAGATATTTAGCATTCCTCTGCAGAAACCCATCAGGCTGCTGTGTGGAGCGCTGCACATCCTGCTCTCCCTCTGCATAGTTTATTGCTTTTTTAAAGACAAAAAGTAAATGGGCCAGATCTTCAGCTGACGTAAATCAGCATCTCCCTCCTGTAGTCAATGAAGCTACACCAGCGGGCACTAGCTAAAGATCTGGCCCAGTGAGTTTAGTGCCACAAGGTTATGAATCACTGTTATTATGTGGTGCTGCATGTAATTGCCTGATCCCTTCTCCCCATCTCCCCGAGGGGTCTAGAGCAGCCCTCCTCATAAAGCTGCCAGCAGCAGGGGGGGAGGAGAGTGTAATGTTCAATTATCTTTTGCATGTTTTTCCAATAGTAAAACACAGCGGGGGATGTGACCCCCTGCTAATTGGAAGTCATGTCCTGTGGGGTTCTCTTCTTCCCTTTTGCACCAGTGTATATATTTGTATTAAATACTGATAAATAGCACAAATGAGAAGTAGTAGATTCCATACAGTGGCTCTAATGAAGATTCCTCTCACAGGCCTGTTTTCATCTAGTTTCAAAAATGTTCAGTCAGCCAGTTTGTTTATGCTAGGTTTTAGCATGAGAAGCTAAATCTGATGGAGAATCCTTCAGCCAAACCTGACTTAAATCAAGTGAGCTGTTCCTGTGTTATGGGAGGATAATGTTTCTTTCACTACCGTCCACCACATGATCTGAAATCCCTCCATGACCGCTTTGTGTTTCAGAAAGGGCAAAACCTAGAGATGGTAATGCAGTACACAGGAAGCATTTCTGTGTAGCTCATCAGCAAGCTAGTTTAAGTTTTCAAAGGGATTTAATCTGGGTGAAATTCAACCCCATGGTCAATAAAGCACTTACATTCCTCCCAAAGCTCAGCAATGAGGCATGGGCACCAAGGGCTGAGATTGGCAGGCAGAGATATCCTGAAGGGGTATACAGGCTGTGACATCCCACTGGCATTGCGGGGTGAAGAGTGTGCTCTCCCGTGTCACCCAGGTCCAATGGCACGCCTCTCTTCCTTTCGGACCAGGGTCACCTCCATTCTTCATGCAGAACTTCTGGTGGTGAAGTCCATCCCAGTGCAGAGCTGCTGCTTCAGGCACCATGTGGAGAGACCGCTGCTCTCCCTTTCCCCTCTTAGGGCTGTGTCTCAGGCTTTTACAGCCTTGCAGACCCACAGGACACAAGTACCTGGTCAACCTGTTCTGCAGGACATCCCCAGCAGTTGGCTGCAGCTCTGGAAAGAGCCCATGGTAATGGACCATAACCAAGCATGACTTCCTAGCAACGTTATCACCAACCTCTTCCTCCACCCTGTGCTAACTATCAAATATGCTCTCATCCCATCAACCAACCCAGCCCTGTCTCACGCATGGAAGGACAATACTCGAGAAGCCTGTTACATCACGATGCTGCGAGACACAATTACTCCCCTTTGAAATGTACCCAGCACCTATTGCATCATGAGAGATGTACCAAGAATATGATTCAAGGAGGATAAAAGGTGTTTCTTTAATAGCATATTAGCCAATGTGTTTAATGAATGCATTTTAAATGCCAACAGCAGATGGAACAAGATGTGTTTCGACATACATTAGCTGATCAAGGGAAACCTCAGGAGGAAGTCTAAAGGGAACAAATGAACTTGGCAAACTGGAGAATCCAGCCCACAGAGAATTTAATAGGAATTAGGGCCCTAATTCAACAAGGTACTTAAAGACAAATTTTTAAAGGTAGTTAGTGAGTTAAACATTTAAATACCTTTAGAAATCTCATCCACAAACATGTAATGATCTCTAAGCCTGTGCTCAGATCCATCGCTATTTATTTCAGCGAAGTAAGCAGTACTAAAATGCTCTGCTGAATCAGGCCCTAAATCAAATTTAACAGGCTAATCCAGAAATTACCTAAATCCTATACAAGGTACCAAAGGAAGATTCCTCCTCCCTTTCTTAGGTTTTGCAACCCTCTTGCAGAATACCATCTCAATATTATATTAAATTCTGTGTGTTACTTACAAAAAAAAAAAAAATCCATCTCTAAATAATCATTTTATGTCAAATACTGTCAGACCTCCTGAGAAGAGCAAAGCTTTGAATTTCAAACAGCGGAATCAATAATCACCCACTGTACAACAATTTGAAGATTTGCAACACAGAAGTATCCACATGACACACAGAAGTGAGATTTTATAAACAGCTCTTCTCCCTTTTTATGTCTAATTAAGAATACGAGTCACAGTTGCCTCTGAACACTAACCCAGCGGGAATCTTAGAGGGGAAGGAAGTGAGAGGAAGTGGATGCTCAGATACCACGGGGATGGGCATTGTATAAGAGCAAGAATCAAATATAATGAGTCCTACCCTCAGCAAGCGAAAGTGGCAGAGAACTAGGGCAAGTCTGAGGTTTTGGCATCTGTCTCAGCTGAATGGGTGGAGAGTGAAGAGGTAAAGACCCTGCACTCCCCACTCCAACTGGCTGCTCTTAAAAATTTTCCAAAAGCATTTTAAGAAAAAGAGGCAGGAATTAATAAGGTGAAGAAGAGACCCTTGACACTCTGTATTTCTCTCACCACTGCAGTGAAAGCAAAAGAGATCTTGGGCAGATCTTGAGAGAGTGAGAAGATCAGATACTGGTGAGATTGCTTTAAAGTGTCTCCAAAAGAAGAGGCTGACACCACATGCTGCAATGAGAACCTGATAAGCATCAAGCACTCAAGAAAGCTTCAAATATAAGAGGCTGAAATGTACTGTGCTTCTTTGCACCCCAAGCAGTCTCTTCACAGACCTCCAGAGCTCAAAGTGCCTTGGGTGCCAGTCGTACTGCACAAGCACCCCAGCTTTGCCAGGGCCCCGAGCCATGCTCAGGGTGACGTGTGCATGTAGGTGGCAAGGTGTGAACGTATCACATCCCCACTGGCCACAGGGGACAGCAAGTTCTACCGCTGCCCTGCTTCTCCCCTTGCAGCCCCCACCCTGGCACAGGCAAGTGTTACCCTCAAACAAGTCTGAGAGCAATTTTTCAAGTCGATACGGGAAATGTTTTGGTCTGTACCACAAAAGTAACCATTTTACAAAGAAAAGCCCCTCATGCTTGTCAATAGCTTCAGAGGTGTTACTCTCAGTACGCACAAGTGTAAGAAATTGGACTACACATGTGTTTTACTAACATTGCTATGTTGGGGAAGGTTTGTGGGAGTTGTTTTTTTTTTTTTTTTTTTTTTGTGAAAATGGTATTGTTTTTTGAAAAGGCACTTTAAAATACGTTTTTACTTCCTAGGGCAAATTATGATGTGCTTTGGACCCAATCTGGGCTACCAAGATTTTTAAGTACAGGTAGGTGTGTGGAAGTATTATGTTCCCAAACAAAGTTGTGCTGCTAAAAGTAACTTGTACTGATTTAAATTATTTAAAATGGTCGGCAGCTACCAGAAGGGTTGTTGGTGTGATTCTATTGCTGATGCTTTAACGGTGAAGGAGAATAGCTGATATTAATAGTGTTACAGAATATTTTAGGCTGAGGTGGTATCCTTGGCTCGCTAAACTACTGCAACAAGGTAAGACAGTCATATGGGGAGTTCCATGGATATAAATACACTAACATAATTTTTAATGTAAATTTTATGGTGCAAAAAGTGAAATGTGAGGAGGTTTGTGTCTGCAGCATTTCTCCATCTCAACAGATTTCCCATGGCTTAACTGCACAATCCCACCCCATGGTGAGAAATCCAAGGTAGCCAAGGCTGCACCAACCTGTCTGCCACAACCACACAAGCTGTGTGCAGCATGATGTGCACTGCCTGAGGACAGTCCTTCTTCATCTGGAGTTGGCTATGCTGATTGCCCTTGCCCAAGAGCTGAGGTGACCACCCATCAGCTCTGCTGCTGCAGCAGAACATGTTTGTTCTCCCTCCTCCAGTCCAGGTCTGTTTGAACTCAAGTATTTGGACTGTTTCCAGCAACCTGGTGCAAATCATACAGAATCTTTTCTAGAGCCCCTCCACCAGCAGCCTGTGCTGAAGGCTCTTTGGCAGAGGGTCAATAACAAACAGGCAGAGGGCATTCATGAGTTAGACCGGATATCTGCAGCCAGAAGCTGCTGCTGTAGCTAGAAGGATGCTGGCAGTTCACCTGTGTGCTTAGTGACTACACTGAATATCTGTGGAAACTCATTAAAGCAGTGGCTTGCCCTGGTCTTCACTTCAGTGTTCAGCATTGGAGCTCTCCCTTCTGAACTGCCCACAGGGACTGTTTCCAAGTGTGTATGAGCAAAAAAAAAAANTCCTCTCAAAAAAAAAAAAAAAAAAAAAAGCAGTAAGACCACAGATGTAGCTTAGTCACAGTCTAGTGACAGAGTTACAACAGGCTGACCTAACCAAAATCTGGGGAAATTTCAAAATTTAGGGGAAAAAATTACAATACAATGATCCATTTCAGAAGAAAAATAAAGATCTAGAAAACTACCTAAGTACAGAGAAATGGGGGGAAAAAAAAAAGGAAACTCTGAAAGAAGCAAATATTTGACTGTTCCCCACTATCAATAGTGGCTCCTAAAGCTTCCTCGTATGGAGCTTCTTCATATGGAAATCCTATGATCTTTGAAGGCCTGACCAAATCCAGACTTTTAAAGTTGGAAAAAGCAGCTGCTGACTTTTGAGACCTGTGAAGAGAAACCTGGAAGAGTCAGTGCCCCAGCATAAGCAGAGATGATCAGATTTTCCAAACTCCGAAGAGCACGCTGGTGTGATGAGCAGTGGCTCCATGGCCTGGCAGCATGCCAGCTCCATTTCACTGTATCTGTGGTGGCTTGGTGTCAAAGACCCTAGAAACAGTAGAAACCATGGTTCTTTAGACTTTCTGCTTGATGTATGTGCTCTAGGACTGTATTTCCTGAGAGCCTGGGCTCCTTGGTGTCATTCAGCAAGCAGAGAGGAGACTACACAGATTTTAATGTGCCTCCTTGGTCAACACCTGTGAAATGAATATCTAATCACAGCTGATTATTTTTCCTGCGTTTCTTCCTGAGGAGCCTGTGAAGACCTGGAAAAAGTCCCACACTGTAAGCTTCTACTCACTTGATGAGTCCAAAGGAACACTCAGACTCAAGTGCTGGGAATATCAGGGTCAAACCCTGCCTCCACTGCAGGCTTGTTGTGTGGCCTTGAGATGATGATACCACTGCCTTGTCTAAGATTCTGCAGAACATGAAGATGTCTGATCTACCACCTGTAAAACACTTTGAAGACATGAAGTACCATGTCAGTATAAAGAATTACTCTCACGAGTTAAGCTTTGCAGTGCTGGGCTTATAGATTATTGATTGCTGTCAATTTTACTTTTTAAGTGGGTTTCATGTGTATATTTTCCCACACAAGTGTTTCTTCCTGTGGCTGTGTGTAACTCAAAACTGTCATGTTTGTTTTCATGTGTTGTGCAGAAAGTAAGAGTAGGTTGAAAGTGTCCTGCAAATCTTTACAACTGTCCACTGACCCAGTCTATGAAATGGCATTATACTTGACTGGGCATTTCTCCTGGTTTTCTATAGGGAAAGAGAGAGGGAAAGACCTTTCGTTCTCCGGTGAGGTTTTAATTTATGTGCAAATGTTCTTTGGGTTTCCTGTGAATGGGAAACCAAAGGGGC
>VXAL01016278.1:44110-62744 GCA_013399475.1 Chauna torquata | reverse complement strand
TCAATCCGGCATTTAAAAGAAACATGAACTTTGATTTTTATCAAAGTATCTCACATTTCTGGTGCTTTTCAGCAGCACATATTTGATGAAATATGTCATCAAATGGGAGTGAAGAGGCAAATTACATAAATAAAGCAGTTGACAAAAATGTGTTACATCTGGAACAGGCCTGCAGGAAGGATTAAGAAACAGAGTCTCTAGTATGGGCCTGAAGGTTCTTAAGTAACCACTAATACCAGTTCATTGAAAGGAGATGCTTGAAAAGGCTTCATTTCCAAAAAGTAGAAAATTGTCAGGGATTGTTGGAAGACGAACCATTTTCAAAGGCAGACATGCTGGACACCGAAAAATAAATTAAACCTCATGAGTTTTAGGTACACAAATAATTTTCAAGATCTAGGTCTTAAGTGCTCCAGGCTTTAATGTCCTGATATTTTGGGGACAAAACCTAGGCATGCTTCCCACAGAAAAAGCTTCTGGAAGTACAACCAGAAAAAGGAGGCTGTGAAGACATGATACTCCTGCTAGGGATATTTAGGTCTAGATGGATGTCCCTTTAACACTGAGACCATTTAAAAAAACAATACAGGCTGCACAGTGGTGATTAAAATTTCCTAGTTAATGAATGTCAGCAGATATTTGCTATCTTTTCAGCCTCTTGAGTTAATGATTTCTTTGCCAGATGATGGTTTTAACAGCTATGAAATGCATTTTTTTTTTTTCCATAAAGTTCTCATGCAGTCTGAACACACATTTAATTTGATTTCAAACTGAATAAAGAAAATAAGAAAGAAGTCTTTCAAGCCTTATATGTTTAAAATCCTTAGTAGCCCTAGGATGCTTGCCTTCTACCGATCCCAGTCTTGGTTAAGGGCCATCTAATACCTGTATATCTATATGCATCAGAACTGTGTGCATCAAGCTTCCATTTACTACACTAACATTGACTAAAGGTAGTGGAAAGACTGGTCATGGGCCCATATCAGGTCTTTCTCTCTGTGAGGAATAACCTTGGAGTCCAGTCAATGGAAGGAGTGATTTGTGCGTAGGTTTCAAGATTTTAGATCTCATCTTTTGCTCTAGCATCCCCTCCATTTCACTACGAGGTAGCAAAGGGAGCAGGTTTTGATGCAGCTCCTGACACTGATGTGTATGAAAAATAGAGCATGCTTTGTTCACTTCATATAGTATTTCAGCAGCATTACTAGGATTTTGGTACTCTTTGGCATCCTGTGTTTCTTGTATCCTGTCACAGTTACAAGAAGCACCAAATTCATGAGAAAGGGATGGTAAAAAAGTTAAATACCTGGAAGCGTATCATCACATTAAACTTACCCCAATATCACAGCAGGCAGCCACCAAAGGAAGATGTCCAGGCCTAGCCCACTCCCACCCCCAGACACCATTGAGTCAGATCTAACAATCGCCTTGAAGAATCAGGTCTGTTTGCTAAACCAGCAGAAAAGAAATCTTTTTTTCATGTGTGTGGTTAGTTTCCATGTCAACTCACCGCACATTCGCATGATCACTAGATGCTATGTGAGGGAGGGGCAGGAATATGTGAGTGGGGGCAGAAAGGGGAAAGTAGGTTACATCAGATGAAATTGAACACAAAACTGCACCCCAAATCCCCACTGACACATCTAAATGTACCAATGCAGTCATCAGAAGTCTGAATGGGATGCTGAATTGCCTGAGACTCCATGAAAGCTTATAGCAATCCTAAATATAAAATGGAGCCTGGAGGCTTGAGAAGTTTTAGTTCAAACTCCTTTTGGTATAGAGTTTCAGACACTATATCAGACACCAGAGAATTAAGAGCACAAGCGCAAGAGTAAAATTAATAAACCATTAATACTTAATGGTTTATTTTAATAGCAAAGATCATTTCATTCCGAGAATAATAGTAATCAACCTGCAGTATATTAATATTTAAAGACTGAAACGGTGATAAATCGGAGAGTAAGGATGTTTTATCTTCAATAGTCCCTGTAAGATATCCCTATCATTAGGATTTAGTTTTCATTAAAATTGTAAATTTAATGTTTGACAACTCTGTGACACCATAGTAAAGTAAGTATTATTTCTACCAGTTACATGAAAAGGACTAAGTGTTTCATAGGGTACCTAGCCTATAGGCACAGTTCTTAAAGCACATATAATTTGGATGATTTGGGGATTTTAAAGAAAAATAATATTTTTGTGGCTTTGTTAGTTAGAGAAAAAGGTAAAAAGATCTCTAACAACCCTATAGATCTTGCTTTTCAGAGTCTGATATCAAACTGTTAAAAATTTCCATGTATTTCTGTGAAGGCTGCAATGAAGAGTAATGAAGGGTGTTTAACTTATAACTTGTCATTTGTACTAGATAGGCAAACAATAATTCTATAACCATCCGAAGACCTTTCATACGACTGCAGAAAGCTGAACCTTAGTAAAAAGTGGCCTACATTCATCTCCATCTTCATTAACAATTCACAATATTATGTAGAACTTGGAGACTGTTACAATAATATACACAGCATTGCTGATAACTTTGCTGGAATATGAAGTTCAGTCACATGCATTTTCAAAAAGGATTTTGATAACTGTCAGTTCAGAAAATAGCTAAGAGGATAATACGCTTTATCAGCTAGATCTGTCAGAAACATGGTTGTAGTAAATGCAGAGAGTCTGAACTAGTTTTAGCAATTAGTTCAGGTATTGATGCTGAAGCCTCTGCTGAAACATGGTAATTTCTACCTGTGCCTATGCTAGCCCAACTACAGACAGCTTGAGTGTCTCTGCAGATACACACAGCTGCAATCTAGACTAAGCCATAATGATTTTTTAAGCTAAAGCCAGCAACATGACCTTAGTTCAGCAGAGCACGTAAACCCTGCAAATTTTGAAGCCAATGGGACAGGAACAAAAGTGTAAAATTAAAATGTACTTTACAGAATCAAGGCTCATAAGATGCACTGGCACTATCAAATGCTCCGCAGATGACCAGAAGTTCATAGATATTTTGGGAACTAACCCTTTGAAGGGCTGCCTCATTCACAGCTCCATAACTGAAGAACACCTGGTCACATAATGACTTTTTTTGAATTTTGCATCTGCCGGAAGGGAATCATGTTGTCCCAAAAGTTCATGTTGTAAAACTGTTGCAAGCTGCCCTTTCCCAGACTCTCACACTTAGAGGTACACCAAGCTTATGCTACTAGTCAGACGCGACCTTGATGTCCGAACCTAGCGTTCACTTACTGAAAACTGGGCCACTGACTGAATCTGATAGATAACATATTTATGAAATGTGTGAGGAGCTCATTTGTTAAGATATGACTGGTATTAGCAGAGTGCCTGTGACTGACATGAGCAATTAATAAAAATACACTAAACTGCCTCCCACAGACAGAATACAGATTTAGGGGGGGTCCAAGGTAAATCCCTGCTTCTGCTACCAGCAGATGGTAGTGGAATCCTGTTGCTGGAGGACCATATTCCCTTCCCGCTAATTCACACCTTTGTGACTCTGCTTTGAAAAATGCAGAATTGCCACAGTGTAAAAAAGAAGCATTTGTCCTTTGGCAATGCACTCATTATGATGTGCTGGTCAGCACAGCAGAAGAAGAAACAGAGGACCCGACTACTGCTAAGACAGTACTTCCTCCTATTTTCCAGTAAAAGCTTGGTACCAAAAAAGAGTTCCTCCATACAGTAGTTGTTTCATTTAGCAGAATTACAAACGTGCAAAAGATAAAACATTTGCTGAAGCTTCTAAAAGTGAAGCAGTTCCACTGAGGATGAAAAGCTGCCTATAAGCCATGGATTTGCTGGAAAAAAGTCCTTTGTGTTTAGAACATGGATTAAGTCCGTGTTTATCCTTTGTGTCACAGCTGCATCTGGAGACCTTAAGAGTGTTATATTCTTTATTTTATAGTGTACCAAAGGAATGGAGAGGTGAAGGGATTTGGCTAGGGAGAAATAATGATTTGGTAGCAGTGCTGACAGGTAGGTGAAGTCAACACAAGAGACTTGTTCCGCTCCATGCTAACCAGCATTGGCATTCTTTGTTAGCAACCCCATGTTTTGCATCAGCATGAACACCCTCCCCCTACCCCAGCCTTTCCTTTTGACATAACTTATTTCTTTGAAGCAGACAAAAACACACTTCAAAACATGTTAAGTGCATCTTCAGTGGGAGAAGCTGCCACTGCATCCAGCCCAAAAATCTTTTCCACTTTATTGAGACTGTTTGGTATAAATCTCAAAAAGCGTTTATAATATTGACTGTTTGTGGGCATAACTCCTACTAAGTTCTGAGGGTTTGGTCCTATGGGCTTTAGCTTACTGAGGTGTAAAACAGAAATCATAATCTTTACCTTCGTCATCTGAGCACTATGATTTGTTACTTAGTGTGATATTGCTAATTATGTAGCACCAAGAACTCACTGGGAACTTTCAGGCAACATCTATGCCAATAAATTGAATAATGCCAGGGTAACTCCCAGGCAAGGCAACTTAATCATCACCACTGTTGACAGTCCCTGGCATAGTTTGGGTTCATGGATTCTGTGAAAAAAATCCCCAGTCACTGTATAGAGGCTAGCATGGACCAAAAACCATTCCGAATATGTGATTTGGATGCTGGGTTTGGAGCCAACCCATCCGCTATGATAAAACAGATTAGTTGTAGGAGATGGGGCACATGGGTCCAGTGCCAGAGAATGCTCCTGCATACAATTACTTGCCTGGACGCATGTTCAAAGAGCTTTTCAAATCCTGAGTGAGGGAAGAACAAGGCAATTTGGTAGCTGTTTTAAAACCATATTCATCACTGCCCTAGTCAGACACATAAATAAACACACAGGGTCATTACTATCATTAAGTATTCTGATGCCAAGTCTCTGTGGCTATGTCTATACTAAGTAAAAAGGCCAGAGGCTGTCCCAGGATGGGATGGCAGATGCCCAGACAGCTAGATTCCCCCTTCACTTGTAGCAGTATCACTCAGTCAGCCTGCCTGTTGCAAAGTCATTGGCATGGTCTGCCCCTGAACCATGCCAGAAAACTGTCCAGAAGGGCTATCCAGGGTAGGCTTTATAGACAGTGATGTGACTGGGCTTGACCTCATGTTCTGACCCTTTACGTTAGCAGTTCATACATAGCTCTGTACTCTGGAGCCCTCTGTAAACTCAGACCATATAGCAGGATGCACACTTAAACTTATATTGAGTATTTGCAGCACAGTAGATTTTCTTCCCTATTTTCTTTACCCTCAAGCCATGGCATCAGCTCAGCAACCTGCCATGAGTTCTGTGCATCTCTGCCTCATAATGAAACTCCTCAGCCAGTGAACGGTGCAGGTAGGAACAGTGTGGGGCTCCAAAAGGAAAATCCCTTCTGTGGAAAGCCGGAGGCAGAGGTGCCCAGACATGGATCATTTTTGTGTTGATTCAGCACTACAAAAACTATTTCTGTCCTCATTCAAGAGATTCAAAATTTTTTTTAACATCTTTAAGTGCAGAGCTGAAAAGTAGGTCAGGTAGAATAAGTGTAGCAAGACAGGCCACTCCTGGGGAGGTGGAAAGTTCAGCTATTATAAGTACAGTCATGACAAGTTTAGATTTGGCATTCGCTGATCAGGATCTTTCAAACATCTAATAACTTCAACGTTCTCCCTAAAGGACAGTGTAGCTGTGTTTGTCCTTAAAGCATTTTGTGAAATTAATAGTAGAAGGGGAAGTATTTATTTTAGGGGCCGAATATTGCATTAGATAAGCAATTCCAGTAGCTTCAGAAATTACACTTAGCATTATATAGTCAGTTGTAGGGCACTTCGTTTTTAACTACAGTGTGTTAATGAGGGGAATCTGATTAACAGTGAAGCTAACAACTGTGTGTGACATGACCCATGCCTATGAAGGTGTATTAATGTAATGTAATGAAACATTTTCAAATCATAACATTATTTATTATGTACGAACAACCTAAATTTAATTTTTGGTACAAAAAATGAGCAATAGTGCTGTTATCTGTTATTTTACTGACAAAATAGCTGCTGGCATTCAGAGAGATCTCAATAAAAAAATAATTATAATAAAACCATAATTTTAAAGCTGGTTCTTTAATATTCATACTAGTGAAGCTGGAAATCTTGTATAATTTGTAATACAAGGATATCTACAAAAGCCAATTAAAATTCCAAATTCCAACCGTAACAGTTACAAGCCTGACCAGTTAAAAGTTAATGGATGTTAACGCAGAGTCTGTTCATATATTCCTGCAGTATTCATACCCGACCCCCTCCCACATGTACAGAGCCACATGCATCCAGCTCAGCTGTCACTCACAGCATAGATGAACTCCAGCGAGGCAGACACAGTCTGATGTTCCCACTACAATACAGAAGTCTGTGGCACCTTCACCACCAAGACTAACAGTAGGAGGAAGGTTGATTCAGTGGGACACTGATGCAGGATTTTGGAGATGTCGGTTCTCACCCCCCGTGAGTCACAGGCTCTGCATCATGGAGCATCTGTATTTAAAGACTCGTGTTCCCCTTCCCGCTGGGCAGTGTGAAGAGGAACAAGCAAGGTGCTCATGTGCCCCTGTGTTGAGGGTCACACAAACACACTCAGTGATTCTTTTCTTTCTATTAACACTGCAAGTCTCTAATCAACTTTTGTGCACTTAAGATTTGCCCAAATGCTAACTATGATGTTGATCTACAAGTTTTGGGTGGCCTCAAAGCAATGTGAGAATTCATTTGAAATGCACCAGCTTGTCTACTATATGTACTAAAAGTCTGCAAATTCCTGGCAATTTTTTTTTTTTTCCTCTTTCCCACAAATGCCAAAAGCCTGGTGTGTTTAAGGGAGAGCCACTGAGATTCTTGCATCAAACAGGTTTCAGCTTAAACGTGTGAACTCCCTGCTAGTGCCACCATGCTATAGAAATCCCTTCTCCAACATCCTACCACTAGCTCCAGATTACATGCCACCACTCACTTCCCTGAAGAACAAAGGCAAGATAGGACTGGTAGCACTTCATTTTGGTTATGCCCAAGCCAGGCTAAGCTTCAGAGATCAAAATAAACTTTCAATCTCACTTACACGTCTGCATCATACACAGCTTGCTGTGGTGCTCGGAGCCATGAGACTCTCTTGGGAATAGACTTTCATGCAAATTTCCCCACACGTGCGCTGCTTGCAAAGAAAACACAGAAATATAATAAATTGTGCAGTTAGTAAAATTACCAAGGGTTTTCAGAACTATTTGGGCATTGCTTTGCAGGCTTTTGGATCAATAGCTGGGTAAAGTGGGTGTAAAATACTGTTCAAATTAGAAAGGGAACATTTTTCGCTTCACAGTCACTCTGGCTTCATTAACTGTTGCACTTCATATTTGTCATATTTTATAGCGTACATTAATAATAATCTGATATTCTGAGTTCCCTTTCACAAGGAAAATATGATGCATCTCTCCTCCAGCCATCAAAACTTTTGTGAGATACGGTATCTTTTGGAATTTCCTAGTTTTTCAATGCTTCATCTCACATGCGTCAGACTGCAAATACTGGGGGATTTTAAGGGTGACAGGAGGTGAGGGGGTTCTGGTTTTGTTTTGGCCGCTTCTTTTGAGATGAGGATTTGTTAATTCTTGTTTTGCATATAATTTCATAAGTATTTTTAAGCACAAAATAAGGAAACAAGAAAATCTAGTCTACACTCTACTTCTTCTCAGAGTTTTTAAAATCTTTATTCCGTACTAACCTTTTGGGTAAGTTTCTCTTTCTCTGTGGGTCTCTCCAGCTCTCACCTGGCATTCCTCATACATGGAGAATCTTACTTTCCTTCCTTCAAAATTTTTTGTACCTTTAGTCTATGATCTTATTTGACTTTCCCAGCATTTTTGTTCCTCTTTGAAATGATCAGCAGACCAAGAAGTCATGCACACAAGTCACTGCACACATATTTAGAGTTTGGTGGGTCTCTCATATGAAATAGCAGTGAAGCTCACATGATATAAATGTGTCCCGTGCTCTAATTCAGTGGGGCATCACATGCACAGGCCCATATTTATCCATCTAAGCATATGTGTAAGCAGTGTGTAAGATCTGGTCCTTTCCCAGCAAAGTGGAAATGCCTACTGTTGCTGTGCCCTGTCACTGAGGTGTCTTCCAGTCACCCAGAATTTCATCGGCAGGCAGCATTCGAATGGGTCACATTAGTACAAGAGCAAAACCAAAGCTGAGTTAGGTCAAGTGAAGATCTTTAAAGAGACTTAGGAGATATCGAGGGTCTTTGGGGCTAGTCTTCAGCACACAAGATCTGATATCTAGTGAAAGCTTAGTGAGAATCACTTTAAAGAAGAGCCTGCCATTCTTCACTCCGTTTCACACATACACTAGGCACGTCCACACTATGAGATCAACAACAATACAGAGTCACCTGAATCAGTAGAGATGTCATGCAGCATTTACCTGAACGTTCATAGATAAAACTAGCTCCCAGCACATTTTAGGCTTGATAAAGAAAACATTTGCAACCAGATACAGTTGCATTAAGGCATATACATTGACTCCATTCCTAGGGCTGCTGAGAGTGTACCATACCAAGTAATAATGCTGGCTCGATCTTTGCACATTCCCATCTCACTCCAACAGCAAACACGCCCAGAAGCATTTGAGCAGGGGTTTCCAAAATAAGTTTATAACTGGTGGGTTGTGAGCTGCTTCGACCTGCATTGCAACGTGGCCCAGAACCAGGAGACGCCACAACAATATCACCTGTGACTGGCAGCAGAAATTTGGAAACCTCTGGCTTACAGACACTGGAATTAAGCTCATCTTCTGGTCAAGTCCCATCCCAGGAAATATGATGCCCAGACAGGAATGCCCCAATAGCTGTATGCTTATGAACAAAAGTGGGTCATTCTGAGGGATCTCTCAATAGGATCTTCCCTTGAGGAACTGTAGGTACCTCTTCTTTCAAGCAAGGTGGGCTTTTTTTGTTGTTTTTTGTTTTTTGTTTGTTTGTTTGTTTCTGTTTGGACCACTGGTAGCATGTGATTTCATTAGATATGTGAGTAAAATTGTGAGTTTTGTGCCTTCCTCCTGTGAACTCCCCTCCCACCTACCCCATTGCTTCCGAGAAAGAGAAGCTGAAAATGGCTACTCTAGATTTTCCTTTCTGTCGAACTGAAAATGAGAGAAAAGCTAAGACTTTCTGAGTGCAGCTGTACTTTCCCAATCAATAACAACTGATTGAGAGCCTGAAATGCTCTGCACACAGCTACAGTCTTGCATTTCCTGTCACTGCCTTAGGTGAAACCTTCCATTGCCTAGTGAGATGATTCATTTCCAAAACTTCAGTTAAATTATCACAACGGCAGGTGACCTCTGATTTTCACCCATGTCTTTTCCCCACCGTTGCTTTCTTTTATTCTGTTTCAATTAAAAAGTGACTCATTGTGATGGAATTTTGGCAGAGTCCATTAAACTTTGATCCTCTTCCTCCCCAAACACTGTTCCTAATACATCAGTCATAAACAGGTATTTTAAGTCTTGTTATTTGTTGTGATTTCATTGGATATGCCTGCAGCTTCCAGAAGCTGCATTCAGAAGTGCTCTGTTTTGCCAGGTGCTGCACAAACATAATGAGAGCTTCTCCCAAGAGCTACCTCTCTAAAAATTCTTCCAGACCTTTAATGATACTCTTCGTCTTATTTCTTTCTGTTTCTCAAGCTATTGCTGGTGCTCTCATGAAAGCAGTAGCCAGGCTGCACACTTGCCTTTTACTATCATTGCAGCAAATTGGATTGTTTTATCTGTGATTGTAGAACTACTCCAGATTTACACTCTGGATAACCGACAGCAGGACATCACAAGCCCACCCCATCCCTGCCTTTCACTCTTTAAAAATCAGTCACGATGAAATGCTGGGATAGATGCAATAGAAAAGTCCTTTGAGGTTAGAGAGCCAATAAACCTTCCTCCTTTTTTTTTTTTTTTTTTTTGATTCCATGTGATACTACCTGCTCTAAGAGATTTTAAATTACTAATTAGCTATGCTCTGCATTTGTTATGTTATGTTCATCCCTGTTTTCTGCTGGGATTTCAGCATCTGTTGGAGAGGAAACCTTGGAAAAAAGCCAAAAAACTTCAGTAGGAGGTGTCATCAATGTTCATTTCATGTCAGAACTGGACCACTGCCCCCACTTGATGGTAGTTAACACACTGTGATACAGTCTTGGACCACATCCTAGGAATGTGACATTGCATGTACTCAGCAGAGCCTGGAAGTCCTAACAGTGAACTGCAGTACATTAAGCAAAATTCAAGAGTCTAAGTGAGAAGGAAAATTTAAAGGTGGGGGGGAAGCATTTTCTTAAAAATTGCCCTGTCTAATGAAGACACCATTAACTAGAACACCCTTGGGTGAAATCATTCTCCTAAGAAAAAGTCTACTACTTTGCCTGTCAAAAATCGTCTTCACTTCAAGAGATAATAAGCAACAGCCTGGCATACAGGCAGCCACGTACTAGTGGTGGAGCTGATTGTTGCAAATGGCTCCAGGGTAATTTGCCCCTGAAGATCTCAGGAGGATCTTCACTGTCCTCATCTTCCAGGCTATGGCACAGCTTTGTTAAAGAAATGTTCACTTTAAGAGACATTCCCGAAGAAGGAAAGTCTAAACAAGGATGAGAAGTCAACACCAAATTCTAGTACTCAATATATGAAAACTGAAGGTAGGTAATAGATTTTCCCACATAAAAGGGTAAATGATCCTGTGTATTGGAGGTTATAACTTCACTTCAGAATTAACTCAGGTGAAGCTGTTGTCTCTTCCTACTTGTGGTTCAAAGAGAAACTCAAATATGGGGGTGTGTTTTCCATTCACAGCAGGATTGCCAATTGAAGCTCAGGATTTGTTTTCACAAGGACTGGCAATCTCAGTGCTGAGCAAGTAGTCACTGTATTTGAATGTTGAGTTCCCCAACACTTTCCTACTGCTCTCTGAGCCCAGAAAATCCCTCCAATTTGCATACATTGACCTCGGTGGGATGTGTCTACAACTTTATCTCCCTCTCTGCCTCACCTTTGGTCTTGATTCCCTGATCCTGTTTTCCATGAATATTAATTCGCTCTCATGCCAATTTTGGAGTGTATTAGGTAGCTATTTCAAAACGAAATCAAAGTGTTTTGTCTTAGATGTTCTACTCTGGGAATATCTCCCAGCAGACAGTATGGACAAGAATGCACCAGGCTTGTTTTGTTCTGCTCTGCAGAGTCCTCCAGCTTTTTCCCTTCAGGCTTTGAATACTCTAGTACCTCCATTTTGTCATGGCATTTATAAAGGACCAAAATATAGACTCTCAGCTTCATGCTACAAAACCAGCAGGCAGTGGGGTTGCAGCACAGTTTGCACTTTGAATTGAAAAGAACAGACCCAAAATGCTAGCTAGGCCTCAGAGGAAGAAGGACCTGCAGGAAACATAGGACCAAGTGCAGTGTGGAGTTGGCACAGCAACGCTACTGTCAAGGACACTACTGGATTCATTCATCAGGGTGGATGTAGCCAGAGCAACACTGTTCGGTGCAGTAAAAAGAACTACAGGATATTGCATTGATGGGTTCAATGACACACGCAAGCACATGCAATCCTATTGTAAAAATGATGAGTGTAGAATATGGCCAAGGTTTGCTAATTTGAGTTTAGATCCATGATGAATTCACCCACATTTTTGCAGCAAAGATCTTCCTGTGTGATTGGTAATGGTCCTACTGAAGCATACGGTGGCCCCCAAATTGGAACTTTTTCATGAGTAAAAGTATAACAGATTCCTTAGATTATGATTTTGCTGAGGAGAAAGGCCAGTGGTACACCCTCATGAATCAGAGCTTTTATGACACTGCTCTTCAGCTGTGAAGTTTTGTCTGGTGAATCATATAGACCATGAACTTTGCAGACAGCAGCAGTCAGGGAGGTCTATTACATGGATAATTGAACCTAGTCTTGGTTTGAATGTGGATTTCCTTCTGTGATGCTCTTATACCCAAGAAGTATATGCATTGTGGCTCAATTAACACTGAGAGACTAACCTTATTTGAAGACCTCCTACCTGCAATGAAAATACAAACAGCAACAGCTGTCAATCTACTGCTTGAAAAATGACCTACCCCCTAGTCTGTGTCAGAGGCCTTGCCATAACTGGTTCCCACATTTAGGAGCTCCCCAGTTGATGCTGAGATCCTGATTCAAGAAGAGCCAAGCGGTCCAAATCTAGGGAAAATCTGATTAGGTAGCTGTGGTCTGTATCGTGACAGAGGGAAAACACTCTGCTGCGAGCTAGGGCAAAGAGGTTGTCATCACTGCCCTAGCTTAAAAGTACAAAGTAGTCTTGTGTATGTCTACACAGGTGGGAAGGGATGGAAGATCCTCTCTATCCTCACTCCAGCTGAGGATCCTGTAGACAAACCTGTGTGCCTTTAGTGCAAGACAATTTCACTGGCTGCACCATTTCTAAGGACTTTCTACAGACAGGATTTTATCTGTGGGTGCACTGGAGGGATAAAGTGGGAAAGTTTCTCAAGTTTAGAGACAAAGAACTCACCGTGCTTTTGTCTGCTTTATCCAAAACCCTTAGATCTGCACATTTGTCTTGGATGTCTCAGAAGCACAAACACTTGAAGGAGATTTCTTCTGATTCTTACTTCCAGAAAAGCCAGAAATAGTATAAGAATATCAAGAATGACCTCCTTACTTCTCCTTTGGGTTCCCTGTAGAAGGAGGAATTATAAATCTCCCAGTATGCTCCATTCAACATCAGATTTTCTGGGTCTCATTGTTAAAGTGGCTTCTTCAGCTTTAGCTGTGGAGAAGCTACAAAACCTGGAATGGAAGAGCAAAGATACACAGCAAAGTTGGGTGGAAGAGTAATAATTCATCTATCCTATGATCACGCAGAGGGAGCATGATATTGGTGGAAGACTCACAACTTTCTTGTACTCCAGACTCACTACATTGCACTAAAGCACAGACCTATTTATTATACGGTATGTATTTTTGCAGACAAAAGGGAGAGATGAAAAAAATCTCTTCCTGTGTCTGCCCAGAGCCTTGTCTCAATAGCAAAATGTTGACAGTTTTTAGATGTATGCAATCATCTTTTTAAAATAAAAGTTCTTCCAGACCACTTCAAGCAATCTGGAAGAAACTATCACTGTAATTGGCAGCACTGTACCTCTCTTGTGCCTGAGCACACACATGAGGGGCCAGGCAGCTTCATTTAGGACAAAGAAACATTTACAGCTGCTTTCCTCGGTGATGTGGCTCTGCTCTCTCATGTGATGTCAGTGATTTATTTTTCCTTTTTGCCAGAAAAGCAGTTCAATCTGCATCAAAAACAGCGTTACTGGAAGGTGATTTTTAGTGTTGGAGGTATTGTAACATAGGTAGCTGGAAACCTGCACTGCAAATAGGGCAGGAGATAAGGAACTTCTTCACATCTGGGGTGGCCTGCATATCTCCTTCACACTGGCAAAGTAAACAAACATCTTTACTAAATGACATCTGTTGAATTCAACAAACCATTGGCTCCATCCCTTTTCCATTACTGTAAATATCCATATCAGAAAACCCACAAACACCTACCTATATTGAAGCCTGGGCAGATAAAAATCAAAGGAGAGATACTGAAGTTTGATGTCTTCATCCAAAGCTGACTGAAGTCAATCTCTTAAATGATTTGGCGTTTATAGCTATCCCTAAATTACCCTTCATTCTTGGAGAGGGTAGCAGAGGCCAAAATCTCTCCAATGCAGGCTTAAGTATTAAGCATTAGTACGATACTATAAAAAATTTGCCGCCTTTCTCATACTATGCCCATAAAATCCACAAGACAAGCTGGAGCCTGCACATGTATTGTCAGCCCTAAAAATCTAAGCTTATTATAAAATAAATAAATAAAAATAAAAGCCTCCCTAGTTAAACTGCCCCTTTCAAATCCACACTGGCGACAGAAACTCTATTACCAATCATGCACTAAGTGTGCTGATGTGAGCACTGCAGATCATTTCTAACATGAGTTACAGCCTATTTTCAATGGCTTGTGCAATCAGTGGGTTTTCTAATTGTTTTGAGGATTAATAAAGCAATAGGAGGCCATTTCACATTGGTTGACAATTATTTTATCCAACTGTATAAAGAACAGGTGATAAATTAATAAATTATAATCAGTCAGTTATTAAAGCTTAATGGCAGATGGCTGTAACAAGTATAAAGAGAGTCTGAGCCTCACAAAATGGTATTTTGATAGTATTTTTCAATGCATTTTTAATGAGAGGCATATAAAATGCATAAAACTTATAAATCATTTATAGAAGAACAAACTACAGAGTTGAATGGTCCGGTTATAATGCTGTCATTATATTATTAATATGACAAGATCGCACAGCAGACTGCAAATCTGACTGGCAGCTCATCGTGTCAGGTGCTGCACAAACAGCCAGTGCTGCCGCGGCACCCAGGAGCTGTACGGCTGGGACTGGGAGGATGCACAGATGGAAAATGACTTGCCAATGTCATGGGAAGGTCTAAGAGCTAAAGCTCACTCATCTGCAGAAGTTTTGCGCTCAGGTCCTTAGTGACTGTTAGACCTAGTGTAGGACTCTGGGATTTTAACCCAGTGCATGTATTTCTAATGCATTTTGGTGTGCAGACAGTGCTGAGCTGTGAGACCAGAAAACATCCCTCATGCAGGTTTGGGAATGGATGTGCAACACCCTTTTTGTTTGTTTGTTTGTAGACATATGGTTTTTCACAGCACAAATGTATGTGCTTGCACCCTTTTTGGTATAACATTCTGAAAACATGGTCAATCAAATCAGCCTAGAAAGTCTCTGCTTCCCTGCATTTCCTTCTTTCACTTTCTTGGAGGCAATGACTAACCCCCATATGCACTTTATCATGTCTGTATATTTGAATGAAATTGTGGCCCATTGTAGACTGGTAGCAAAACACTTTTTGACTGTAGTTGAGCAAGAATTTCAAAGATTGGCTCTACTTTCTGGGTTAGAAGCCTACGGAGTATGATTTATTCCAGTGTATTCACACAGCACCTAGCCAAATAACACCTTGGAGTCCTAATCTAATGCATATGCTAAGAACAGACAGTAGTCTCCGAAGCCTTTTGCTTGTTAGTGACTGGCTCAGTCACTTATAATTTAGAGTTTTCCCGATGGGCAATTTGGTGCTAGGAGGACACTGCTTAAAGGGCACTGATACACATCTGTAGATGCACACAAGTATTCAAGCCCCTCCACATCCGAACTCACTTGACATGAAATTTGCTGTAAGTCCTCCCTGCTGAAGTTTAGCCACTGATTTAGGCAAAATGAACTTAAAATTCCCCCAAAACTAGATGCGTTCCTCACAGAACAGTCATTGAGGGTAATATCCCCACTGGTTGTATTAAGCCAGAAATCAAGAACTAAATAACCTCTGGAAACTAAATTATGCTTCTTGTCCTGGAGGTAAATGCTTTGGCTCTGCAAGTCTCTAAAAATGTGATTGACAGCTGAATAGCTATCCCAGTACATGTCCTGTTACAGTCACTGGCTCTGTCTGGTTGTTCCCCACATTTCTCTCTCTCCCCTTTCTGGCCAGCTTCATTGACTGCTTGCTGCTATCTCCAGCCCACATCTGAGGCTCTGCAGGAGGTGGCCCTCTTTGTTTTCAGTGCTTGTACAGCCCTTAGAGCCACAGGGAGAGGCTGGTCCTTGAAAAAAGCTTTCTGTGGCACAAATCAGAAAACAAGGACAAATAAGAAGTTGCTTGGCTACATCTCCCTTACACTGCACTTGCTATAACCAGCCCACAGCTGAGCACAGGAGCACCAGTCTGGCACCTTTTGCAAGCAATGACATCCACACTGTTTTTTTGTTTGTTTGTTTGTTTTTGTTTTTGTTTTGTTTTGCTTTTTGCACAGACAAGGGAAAAAAAAAAGAGTGGCTTTTCTACACCCTGGCTGGCAGATTGGTTGAGGGAGCAGCAGAGCAGCAACAGACCCTTACTAGGCCTTGAGGGGCAGCTTCAGGGGTGGCCTGGGTCTAGGCTGGGACCTGGCCCTGCAAGGCTGAGGGGATGGGGTGATGCTCAAGGTGGGTTCGACCCAACCCTCACCCATTACCAACCTCCCTCCAGCATGGCTAGGTTCCCTCTCGTGGCTGCTGCCTGGTGCTTCATAGGCATGTTTTCACCTCCAAGTGACCATGCTCTTTTGTCTGAAGAGTGATGTGTGCCTGGTCTCATACCAAACTGCAAAGGGGCATTGTTGAAAGACACGTATAGGAGAGATACCTTCAAAGCTCATCACATTTCATAGGTATTAAAAGAAAAGCAAGGATTTCCCTATTTTCTTCCCCTCTAGTACCTGCTTTCCTCTTCTAATACTTGTCTGTTTGCTCAGACAGGAACAAAACCTCCCATGAGTCACAAGACTTCTTCTCAACCCCCTCACATGAGCTATCAGGGTCCAGATTGTTTCTTGCAACTACAAGGACGTACCTGGTTTTACCACACAAGCAACATGGAATTACTGGTCATGTAGAAGACGGAGGAACTGGATCTTTTGCAAGCTCTGAAGAGCACATCTAGATCACAAACATGTAGTTTACCTGGCTGTGAAGGAATCTCCAGGTGGTTGAGAACTTGCAAGGACAACACTCTTCCTCCAAGCAGGTGGGCATGCAGTAGGTTTCCCAGGGACTGCAGATAGAGAGCACTGCACTCAGCTGGTCCTGCAGCCCTTGGGTGGCCAGGCAAACAGGCGAGCAGCCAAATTGGCCTGGGCCATCCCGTGGGCAGGAGGAGCTCAGATGACTTCTTTGCCTCCACATCTCCACCAACCCCAGCCCCACACCCCAACCTTACCTCCACTGCGAGCTCTCTCCCCCTCGGCTACAAACCCTGCTTCTGCTGCAGTGGGCAGCTTGCACTTGAAACTCTACTCTTCCCTAGACAAAATGTGAATGATTCTCCTTTTCAAGTCACTTCTCTCTCCCAAGAATAATGAAGCATTGTAGACTCCGTTTCTGCAGAGATCTGGGAACTGCATCTCCCACAACTCCCACATTAAAGCTGTCAATTTAGAGAGAAACCCTCCATCCACCCCACATTTTCCCTCTCCTGGTTCCAGGGTCTTTGGCTTATTGTCATGGTGCTACATTTATCTGACCTTTATTGGATATGCCATCTGTCATGCTAGAAACTTTAAAAAGCATTTAACTCCATCTGTATCTAACTGCAATTTTCCTCATTGCCCTCCAAATTTAGCGCAATATCAACTGCAAAAGCTGTGGTTTTGGATTCAGCTGAATCACAAAAGTCAATTATATCAATAATAATAATAATTTTTCTTTTAAAAGAAAGATTAAAAGGCAAGAATGCAAGCAGGATTTCAAGAAATAAGAAACAGCTCCATTCCCTGCAGGTTTAAGTAATAGTTAATTTCATCTTATATTTCTACCCACTCTGTAACGTAGGTATCAACCCCAGACTTTCCTAGATGTGTTTTATTCTCCCCCAGCCCACTGAGGTGCACAATGCTCACAGTGAGTTGCCTTTTTTTTTTTTTTTTTGGTTTCCCTCAGCAGCAATATCCTCAAAGAATTCCAGGCAGTTAATGAGGCATGCCCTTCCCTTCCTGAAACCATATTAGATATCCTTAATTAGGCCATGCTTTTCTAACTGTTCCTCCCTTAGTATCTCAAAAGAGGAGCTGAAGACTTTCAACTGCACAGATCTACAGCTTCCCGGTGCATCCCCAGGCCCTTTATAAAAATAGAAAAAGAGATCACATTACCTCCCCCTCCACCCTAAGATATCTCTTCCCTGAAGGAAGCAAACTTGTAAAAATAGCAACTATGACTTCTCCAGTTTCCCAACCAGAGCAACAGCAACCTCAATAGAAGTGTATTTTTCTTTCCTCAGCAAGGATGAGCCTCAGAATGGTTGGAAATGTGTTTCAGATGAGCATGGTGAAGCAAGGGAGCACATTCACCTGCTCATCCTGAGCTCATGTTTCTATTGTTTACTCTGTTCACCGGAAACTTTGCAAGATAATTTTAGGGTTTTCTAAGACAGAAATTTCTTCTGGTTTTCTTGTTTAGGGTTCTCATTGCTAACCAGAACTGAAATGTACCTCTTCAGACATGCAAAAACTTGGTCTTGCACCAGAAGGATCTGGAATTTCTTCTTTTTTTGTTGTTAGTTGTTTGTTTTGTTTTGTTTTTCTAAAGATGGGCCCGGTACAGACATTTGAAATTCTCTTGATTTGGAGAAGCTGAGTTAGAAATAAGATTTGCAGATCGTTGCAATAACCTAGTTGACAAATAATAATTGTATAACCTAACTGACAAATTCTACCAAAACAAAATGATCACAGTTTACTCTCCTGGTCCTCTACTGGAATTGCTGACACAAATTCATCATTTTGGGATTGGTTTTGCAAAAGGAAGTCCAAGTCTGACCCTTCTCTGCCTGTAGTTACAGTACCACCCTTCACTTTTGAAAAATCTGATTTTCATGTTTAAACAACAGAGAAAATAATTTCCTGTGAAGATCCCTTTCTTGTGCCCCGCCCCCCC
>VXAL01016278.1:24115-37633 GCA_013399475.1 Chauna torquata | reverse complement strand
TTGTTTTGTTTTGTTTTGTTTTTAGCTTTCATTGTTAATAATAACTCTGAAGTAGTCTACACACATTTTTGCAGAAGTATGAATGCTCTGCTGTGAACCCCATGCAAACTGATCACAGCCCCTAGAAGAGACACGCAAGTCTTAAAAGTGACAGAGCAAAATGAGTAAACCTGCTTACACACACCCCCGCACAGACTAAGAGGCAGCAATTGCTCACTATCCTTTTGTTGTACTTAAGCAGAAGAACCTAATACAAAGCAATAGACTCCTGAAAGCTCCTGCTAGTTATGAGGCTTGGAGAAAACCATCCCCCTCATTCAGCGCAGGAAGTTCATTCCGCAGCCAAGGGAAATTATCTTGTGATAAAGTTAGGAAGTACACAGCGATAGTGGTGACCATCCAGGGTTTTTAGAAACAAAACAAAACAAAAAAAATCTGGGGTTCTTCCATCTGTTACAAGCCAGTGTTACTGAAAATAGTCATTTTGCCTATTATGAGTGATTTATGAATACTCACTTTCGTTTCTTCTCCAACAAAGTCAGTACTAACAAATTTGAGATCAGAGGCAGCAAAGCCTCAGCTATGAATATGATCCTAATGCCTATTGTTCTTTGTAGAGGATATGTTGTCCTGAAGACTGGGGATAGGAGGGAAAAAAGAAAAATCCTGTGATCCTCAGATTCCACCTAGCACCAATAAAAAGATGTTTCCTTTGATAAACCTACAGAAGATGTGGAGCTTCACCCATGTAAGTCCTTACAGGGTGCCTCAATGTAAAGCATAGAGATGAGCCTCTGAGATCAGTTTATTGAATTGTACCTGTTCAAGGACACTCAGAATGGGACTTGTGTAAGTCAAAAGACGAACACAGATAAATATTTCATGCCTGAAAGTATCTTCTGATTATCAGTACTGATCATTCCAGTGTTCACAGTTCACATTTTCAACATTTTTCTTTTTAATAACAGAAGATAGAAACAACGTTTGGAGTGGAGATTGGACATCTCCTGTCAACAAAGTCTGACAGGGTCTACGAGTCTGGAGCTGACTAGAGATGTGGGGGCACCATTATGTAAACAGATCACTTTTCTCATCATTATCACATCTTCCTCCCTCCTGCCTCCAGTTTCAACCCCATCAGACCAATATTTGCTTTGCCTCCAGTCCTTGCACAAGTTGTTAGCTTGGAACGTCACCCTGTCCTTTAGATGAAAAGTTGCAAGATGCATAGAGCTTACATCGTTTCCTGCATTACCCATAGGCCCTTTGAGGTGATGCCTATCCAGGGACTTTGCAAGTTAGCAGTCGTCAGGCATACCCACAAAAAGAACCACCTTCTTCCTCCACAGGCCTTTTTTCTCTTGCCAGCACTTGCACTTTCTCTTCCATAAGTAAGAATGCGGTTCCTGGATTACTCACAAGGTATGTCTAAGCTATAGTCATTACTGGTAGCTCAGATGCACAGCATGGAATTCATTTCAGGATTCAGACTGGCCTCAGCAGAGTAAATGCCCATGCAATTAGTCTGCACAAAGACGCTTGTTGCAATACCTACTTCACTTAAGAGCATGTGAACTATCTTTGTTCAAGCTAACTCAGATGCCAACAAGGTACAGCCAAGCAGCAAGTAGTTTCTTGGAGAGTTCATACTAAATTCTGTCTTACTAATGAGATCCATTTCTTTTTTTTTTTTTTTTCCCTCCACTGGAGAGTAAGTACCCTGAAGTCAAACGCAGTAGGCCCAGCAGATTTTTAGCCCTGGTCTTTGCAGCACAGGTAAGAGCATCGCAGCTGTAAGAGGTGCAGATCTGACCACCAGGCCTACTGGAAGGACTCATAGTTCCCCGTGTTGCTGTTTAGCTTGATTTCAAGTTTTGAAGCCTCTAGCAGTTGCCGTGCTTTTGCACGCATATCAACAGCAAGGAGGATTTCCTGAAAACTTCATAAACTGCCTGTCTTCACTATTGCCACAAGCTGATGAGCATACAAAACTCTGTAGTTACTGTTTTCAGAGTCTGATAAGGGATGTCTTACTTTCATCCATCGGCAAAAGAATGAATTACAACAACCAGTGTAATTTCTTCCCATATATAGATCTTCTAGGCTGAGTGTTTTTAGTTCTCTATATGATTAGGCCAGTGTATGAAACCATGAGTGGAAAAGAGTAGATGATTAGGGGACGACTATTCATTCTTTCCCCTAAAACCAGAATTAGAAGGCAAGCAATGAATTATCAGGTAGATGATTTAAACCAAAGGAAGTATCTTTTCACATGATACATACTTTTACAAATGAAGCTCATTGCTGCAGGATGTTGTAGGTGCCAGGACTTTAGATGAATTCAAAAAGGAATTAGACAAATTTATGGAATGAAAAACTATTGGTGACAATAAAAATACACCTCCTGTACCAGAAGTTTCTGGGAGGAGATGCCTGGGGAAGTGAAACTGGAGGCTTGACTTTTTTTATGCCTTGCTCTTGAACATCACAGCAAATCAATGCCAGAAACAGAAATCCTAGGGTAGCTGGATCTTAAATCTAGAGCTGTTCTTACATTTCTGTGCTTAAAAGGCATCACCATTCCTCAACTACTGTCAACCCAATTTCTTCTTGAGCCAATTCTGCTAGCACCTGTCTTTACAGCTAGCATATTCCCTCTGTCATAATTACTAGGCAATGGTTTCCATTTGTTTCTCACGTGCTGTAAGTTCAGTTGCTAGCAATCTCCTAATTGCCAGAAGTGGCTGCCATTTAATGTTCAGTTTAGATGTCAATAGACCTCTTAAAGAGCTGTTGGGCACTCTTGCCCTGTACAATTTCTTATTTTGATATTTTCACCTAAAGTAAGTTGAAATTTTGAATGAAAATATGTGGTTATGCCAGTGTGGCATTCCAGAATCTATGGAATGTAGCTAATTATACACAGTATTAGTGAAGTTACTTCATTTTACACTTCCATTGCCATGACAAGGTAGTTTCAGGGTACTTCATATGAATAGCTTCATCAAAGTTCCAGGAGATGGAGAGAGTCTGGGTTTCCTTTTTGGTGTAACATACATTACAAAAAGCATTTTAAAAAGTCGTTCCTGTAATACTCCTCTGCCTGCTTAGGGGTGCGGAATCGAGTTGGAGGCCTGTAGCTAGCGGTGTCCCCCAGTGGTCAGTTCTGGGTCCAGTGCTGTTTAACCTATTCATCAACGACCTGGACGATGGAACGGAGTGTACCCTCAGCAAGTTTGCTGACGACACAGAGCTCGGAGGAGTGGCTGGTACACCAGAGGGCTGTGCTGCCATTCAGAGGGACCTCGACAGGCTGGAGGGTTGGGCCGAGAGGAACCTCGTGAAGTTCAACAAGGGCAAGTGCAGGGTCCTGCACCTAGGGAGGAATAACCCCAAGCACCAGTACAGGCTGGGGGGCGACCTGCTGGAGTGCAGCTCTGCAGAGAGGGACCTGGGAGTCCTGGTGGCCAGCAGGCTGACCAGGAGTCAGCAATGTGCCCTTGTGGCCAAGAAGGCCAACGGGATCCTGGGGTGCATTCGGAAGAGTGTTGCCAGAGGTCAAGGGAGGTGATCCTCCCCCTCTCTTCAGCCCTGGTGAGGCCACACCTGGAGTATTGTGTCCAGTTCTGGGCTCCCCAGTACAAGAGGGACATCGAACTACTGGAGCCAGTTCAGAGGAGGGCTGTTAAGATGATTAGAGGACTGGACCACCTGTCATATGAGGACAGGCTGAAAGAGCTGGGCCTGTTTAGCCTGGAAAAGAGAAGACTGAGGGCAGACCTCGTTAATGTATATAAACATCTGAGGGGAGGGTGTCGAGAGGATGGAGCCAGTCTCTTCTCAGTTGTGCCCAGCAACAGGACGAGAGGCAATGGGCACAAACTGAAACACAGGAGGTTCCGGCTCAACATGAGGGGACACTTCTTTACTGTGAGGGTGACAGAGCACTGGAACAGGTTGCCCAGAGAGGTGGTGGAGTCTCCTTCTCTGGAGATATTCAAAGCCCGCCTGGATGCCATCCTGCGCAACGTGCTCTAGGTGATCCTGCTCGGCAGGGGGGTTGGACTGGATGATCTTCAGAGGTCCCTTCCAACCCTGCCCATTCCGTGATTCTGTGATTCTGTGTTCTTCTGTTGTTAAAATGCTTTTTTTCCACTATGTGAAGAATACCAAAGTATCCACCCTTGTAGTTTATCCTAATTGGTCTCATGCAAACACCTCATGATATGACTTTCTGCAAAAGACCGATGGCAAATCCTTCAAGGCAGCCTTGTGCATTTTAGCATTTGTTGTTGTATTGGAATGTGGCCCAGGATTAAAAGCAGCCCATGGTATGAGGCCTTTTACACTTGAAATCCTCAGAGTAGATTGGCTTTTCCCTTTATTTTCCAATCTGTTCCAGCAGTACCTGGACAGGAAGATGCACTGGCAGAGAGAAGTATGTGATAATTGCATCCACAAACACCCACCTCGCAACCCCTGGTAAAGGTAAAGTTGCAGGTTCCTTTTCATGTGTCCCTAGAACCTCTGCTGTTCATTTAGGGGACAGATTGGAAAAATCTCCTCCATTTGAGCTTTCCTTTTGTTCAAAAAACAACAGCAATTTGAGGGTAAGCTTCAACTTCACATATCTACCTAATGAAAGCACAAAGAGTTAAAGAAGAAATCAGAAGAGGGGATTAACTGCATAGGTATAGAGCACAGTTGCTTTTTGGCTGTCAGTGAAGGTAATTTTTCTCTTAAAGGAGAAAATATTAATTACAAAATATCCACACTATACTGTAGAAAAAGGGCTTCAGCCTGCTCCACCTCCCTCTTCCAGACCATGTAATCTTCCTGTAGGATATTCTCTGGACAGCTGGGTACAAGTCAGCAGTGTCCAAAGTCCCTGGGACTGGCCCATAAATGCTGATTTAACTCTGGAGCTGGCTGTTCTGCACAGGTGCAAATTTTGCCCTTGGCAAATACAAGCAACATAAGAGACACAGAGGAGAGACTTTGGTGACCTATCTCAGATGATTTGCATCTGAAAAGAGATGTTTTTGGAAACAGAACTGTTTTGTCTCAATGTCTCCAAAATAAAATTATTTGACTTTTAGATTCAAATTGACTTTTAATTCTGAAACTTTCTTCAATGTTCAGGTATTAAAGTCCTGGGCTTTTTTAAAGGTTAGACTCCAAAAGGATTTTTTCTTTTGATTTTTCAACTAGCTCTGACGTAAGAGCAAATTGCCAGAAGGGAATCAATCAAAATGAGTTATTAACAGTTGTGTCAAAGTGAAATAAGGGTGAGCTTATCACAGAAGATGTTGCCCACAAAATTTCCAGAGCTTTGCTCAAAACAGAGGGTTATTTTTGCACATTTTTGAGCTATTCTTTAAATGTGTAGACAGCAATACTGACATATTAAGAATTAGCAGCTGAGCCTACAAAGAGAGCTGTGTGCCTGCAGAATTCTGTCCCAGCAAACTCACTGTAGTACTGGGCCTTTGATATCCATGGAAATGTGGATTCCCAGGAATTGTAAGTAACCCTGTGGGCACATTTATCTTACAACACTTGGGAAAAATAAAAGACATCCAGCATGAGGTCATCACTTCCTACTGGGGAAACAATTGGCAAGATGTGGTTTCGAGAGGCAGAATTCACTTGAAATCCCTCTACATCTGGAGCTTACTTCTCATTTTACAGAAGTCCCAAATGTTCAAAACAGTGAACCATTAGTGACTGAAGGAGCAGCAAAACATCTGTATAATGCATGAAATGTCTGGAAGTGTCTGACTCTCTGGGAATCAACTGAAGTTTTCAATTGATGTTTTAATGGTGGTAATTGAAGTTTGCAGCACTGGCACATCCTAGCTCAGTAATTAGATGGATTACAATCTTTCTAGTTTGGCAGCATTCTTTAAACAAGCTTCAACTTTTCATATAGTCAACACTCTAGCAGAGATAAACGTCACATCAGTTCAGAGTGAAAAGTAATTTAAGAAAAGACTCAAATTTATCTTCACTGAGTACCAAACAGGAGATAGTTCAAAGTCAAGACAATGGCTCTTTCTGTCTTAAAAGAATGGCCCATTTCTCACATATAAAGGCTAGCTTGTGAGTGGAAATCTACGGGTGTGCCCTCTCTGAAATCACTGAAGCTGAAGCTGCTTATAATATTTCAGGATCTAGTCTATATATTAATGAATGGAAAAAATTCTGATAAATAGAAGTGTGTAGGGAAAGGAGAAAATGGAGAATCCCAAGGGAGAAAATTATATAGCCTATCACTTAGCAAGATAGGATTTGTCACTGTGATTGGTAACCATATGGCAAATGAAAAAAAAAAAAGAGGCTATGAAAAAAAGCTCTATGCTGGGATTATTTGAAGTGAAATTAAATAAAGGCAGTAGAGATCAGGAGCTATACTCCAATCATAGGGGAATGGGAGACATGCTCTTCAGTCACTTATATCCAGACCCTGCTTCTACAAATTTTTACTCTTGGCCTTAAAATGACAGTATCAAGATTGTGCTTGTTTTACACCTACTGACGCCTGCTACATTTATCTATCTTATTCTATTGGTGTCCTTTGCAATTTCAGAAACAAGGTTTTGAAACCAGCTCTGTTCCTAATGCTCATCTAGATTTTCCTCTACCTGCATGTTTTAGTTGAGTGATATGAGACCTTTTAAACATCAGCGGATTTGTTTATCTAAAGAACTGAGCAGCTTGAGGATTTCACTGAACAAATCCACATAGCTATGTCCTTGGAAATGGATCTCATGGTTGTGTCACCACCATGATAGAAGCAGACCTCCAAAGCAAAACAGACAGGCATGGATGCTCTTCTTGTGGTCACATCATCGCCTAAGTTTCCTCTATTGCATCTCCTACCCCTTTCTAAGGGTTTAAATAAAAAGAATCATATGAACTTCATCTGGAGGAAACTTAGTAGCTATCACTGTCATTACTCCCTTATTACAGATTTTATATCATGCTTGGTTCTCCCACGACTGAACACAGTTTTGCAGTACATCTCCCAATTCTTTTGCAATAGTAGCTTAAACAAGACCTTACCATGTGAACTAGTGGGGCCTATTTGAGGGAAATTTATTAAGCACATAGAAACAGAAATCTGAATCATTGAAGCCTCGACCTTGTACCCAACGCCATCAGCAAAGGACCCTACTGACAATAACACCCAGGCCCTCACTCAGGGTTAAATAAAGATTCCTCAGGAAAAAAAAAAAAAAAAAGGAAAAAAACATGCTGCAGGACATGCTTCATTTTCTCTATAATTTGCAAGGTACTTAGGTATTTCAGTGATCAACCCAGAACAAATAAACANAAAAAACAGAGACATAGACAGATGAGTGATACAGACCATTTCTCACTGCAGCAAATCACTCAAAGTCTGGGTTAAATCTCCAGCTTTGCCACAAGCTGCTCTCTGATCTTAGGAAAGTCCCTTGAAGGCCATTTCCATTCTGAAAACTGTCTACCTGAAAAAGACACCACCTTACTCAGCAGATCTACTTTCTCAAGTAGTCATAGTACCTTAATTTCATGAAACAATAATAATAATAAAAAGAAGGCTTCTTTTATTTTCTTCTGATAAGACCTGAAAAGTCAGCACAGTTCAAAGAGCTGAAGTCAGCTTTAGGCCTTCTTGTTCTTGCTCAACAGAAAAAAAGAAAAATTGTATCCCTGCAACCTCAACATCACAGGCTGTTCAAGCCTCATCCCTGTGGACCCATTGCCTTGCACAATGTCCAGTCAGAATATGCTTGTATTTCCAAGAACAAATGAGTCTAAACTCATTTTGATGGAAGAATGTAGCACCTATAAACACCAGGGCAGTGTTTTACCAGAAAAAGCTTCAAGTAAGAACATTTGGGTGTATTAACTACAAGATTGAGTTTAATCAGTTCATAAAAGGGATTATACAATGTAATTGCCTGCACACAAGAGACCCCTTCCAGGCCTGCACTCCTTAACTGCAGAATATATCTTAAGGATAAGAGATCAATCAATGGTAAGGACCCTTCAGAGATTTGTCCATGTATGGGAGGTATATTTTAAATGTAAGTGCTTCAGCTGTGCATCCATTCCCATCTTACACCACATTCACTAATGTAGCATTTAGGAGGATTATGATAAATTGGCAATGTAATGATGGAGATGGGATATCCTGAGTGAAAGGAAGCCATGGATAATGCTGCTGGCAGAAGTGGTTTCAGTACCACAATCCTTAAACACTTTGGAGGTGACCGATGCAATATGGTGCAGAAGAACAGCACCATCTGGACTGGATATACAATGAAGAGCGGTGAGCCAAAACCAGCCACTCTCTGAGAACTAGACAGTGGAGATGATGGACAGAGCTACCCACAATGGCCTTACAGGAGCAACCTTACGTTTAGCAAGGGGCATGTAAAACCTCTGATCAACTCACGATGGTTTCCACATACCTCTGCCACTTCTGAACCAGCGTTGCAGGAGGACCTCAAGAGCCAACTTAAACTGGGCCTATAAACTTGAACTCAGTGCCACACAAGTATGGCTCTACTATTTTGAGACTGGCTATGAGAACAGCATAGATACATGCATTTGGCACTGTCCCTACACTAATAAATGATGACATGGGTGGTTCGGGGCTGGATCTCTTAACACCTACTGCATGGTTTATGGGCAAAACCCACCCATGGATAACGATGAATTGACTGTATTGATAAATAACTTCTGCTCCCCCACACACCGTATCAAACAAATGGCCACACATACAGAAACTGAAATCTCCACATGGAGGCGAGATAGAATTGCAGTGGCTGCAGAAATCACTGCTGCCCAATGCAGAAGAATCACTAGTAGCTGCCCTTCAACCATCCAAACTTTACAAAAAGGATCTCTATACCCTTATTGACAGCTTGACTCTACAGTAAACAATCACATTTTCCCCCTGCTCCAGGATGGACCTTTGATGTAATTTGTGAAAAAACATTTCAAAATTCCTTCTCAAAACACAGGATCTCACCACCTAGGAACATGGTCAGGGATTGTTCAGAGTGACAGTGACTACCTGCAGAATTCAGCAGGTGTAAAGAATTGTTAACAACCCCTGCATCAAGCATAGAGGATAGACTGGGTGCTGAAAAGTTACCATCGCCCCTCAATTCAGGGGATTTGGCAAAGGTGAGATATACAGGCTGATGGTTTTGTTTTACTGAAGTTTTCTATGGAAGAATATAATAGAGCATATTTTATAAAGCACTCAGCTTCCTCTACCTCACTCAGGTGGCACAAGAACTGTACAGACTGGACATACCTTGGGGGTCAGACTTTCTACCTTTGGAGGTCTGCAAACAGCACAGAATAGATACAGCAGGACCGCACCAAGAACAGGTGATGCTCCCTGTGGGACAATTGCCAATTGGCTCTTCTTATCTGCTGAAGGGTGGCTGGAGGTCAGATTGCTGTAACCCCTGTACAACATTATACTTTTTTTATGTTTTACAAAAACATGTTGCAGAAATTTTTCTTCTTTGGGGCCTGCCTTGTGCCATCACATAAATAACAAGTTTACTATTTGCATATACACGTATATCTTTAATATATATAGTTCTAAATGTGTCTGTGGCATTTCTTTGTGAATACGTTAATATGCATGTGCCTCACACATGCTTGTGTAGCACAGATATGAGTCTGATTAAGGTAGGAAAGAACATGCAATGATAACTTTAGTTTTAGCCCAAAGTAAGTTTTAGCCCAAGTGTAAGAAAAGTAAAAAAAAAAAAACAGTTTAGAGAGTATTTTCAGCTTGATGAGTTTTTTTTCATTGCTGTCTATAGAATTCAAGTGGAGGAGGTCAGTCACATAGCAGAAAAGCTAATCACTGTGGGCAGAATTCATTTTATCCGAGATTAGCCATCTAAGAGCCAAGCATCTAAGACAGTTTTCTAGGCTCTGTGCTCAATGGAAAGAGAAGGCAACACCCAGTATGGGCAGGATCAGTGACCCTGTGAAGACAGCTCTTTCTCCTGACTTACATAGGGAGTTTGAACTTCTGGGTTCAAACCAGAAAATGCCTGGTTTTTATACAGTTGTTCTGAGAGGCAAAACTTCCTCTAAACATTTTGCGTCTGCAGTATTCAGGAATTATGCACAGCATGCCATTTTGCTTGGGTTCTCACTCCAATTTCATACATTTTCTGCCAAGGCTAGAATATACCAGATCATATAGGACTAAAGAGGGCATCACTTTTGTGCTTCTCTGAATAATGTACATATATTGTGGGCCTATTCACTTCATCTGTAAGAAAATTATTAGTCATTAATGAGGGGAAGAGTGGAACCAATCCTGAATTTCAGATGGATGTTCCCCAATACCTGACACTGCAATAGATAAGAAATGCCTATTGTTTGGTAAAAGCCCTGCTTAACAAACCAGGAATAAGAACTGTAAAGCAGGCAGACACTCTTGGACTTTTGTATCCTCAGAAGTGTGATTGAAAAGCAGTGGCTGGTTCAATGCACTATTGTTCAAAGATTAAGGCAAAGAGAACGAAGCAGCAGCAAGGTCATCCAGCCGTCAGAGAAGATATGCTTTCCACAGTGTCTTTTGAGTGTTTTGTCCGGTCTCATTTTAAAAGTCTCATGCTGTGAGGACCATTCCAGCTCTTTTGGGAACTTTTACTAGTCTAATAATAGATCTTCTTCTCAGGAGGAGTTCCTTGGTATTTTCCCTGTTATTCTTTGCATGGTATTATGTTGCTGCATTCACCTCTTAGACAACTGAACAATCTTTCCTTCATTCCTTCATTTTGGGGCTTTCATATACTTATATACAAGCCTCACTTAATTGTTACAGGTAACAGTGCTTAGACCTTTGATGCTTGGAAGACTGTGAAGGCAATGAACTTACAGTGTCTTGTGGCAAAGCTGGAGATGTGAATTCAAGCTCATGTGAATACAACAGATGCATGGATTTCTGCTCTGGACAAGTACCAAAGTCTTCTTCCCATCCACCAAGCTACACATGAACAATAGCTGAAGGAGTCAAGGGCATTTTCTGAGGTACCTCCAGCTATGGAAACCTCACATAATTTATTTGATCATGCTAATCCACTGCACTCAGGATCTTCTTTTCATCTTAACTCAGCCTCACATTTTCTTGAAGTCATTTCTGTTTGCCAGAATTGTTTTGCTATAATGAGTGTCCAACATCGAAGATTTTATCATATGTTTATGGGAAACAGAAGACCCCACTCCCATAAGCATCATTAACATTGTTGTAGCACCTAGATGGTTTGACACGATCATGTAATGTGCTGTAAATGAAGAACATAGTCCCTGTCTCATAATTAAAAATGATCCAATTGTACATGGGACCCTAAGATAGCATATCATGCTCATTTTCATTAACTTGTTGATGACTCCCTCAGTTTGGCTGCATTTGCTTTTTGGGCATCAATTATTACAATGTTTTCAGTTGAAAATGGTCCAAGATTTGATTCATTATTCAATAATAATTTAAACAAAACAGGAAAACAGTTGCTATCTCAAAATAAACAAAATGTTCCAGGAATATTGGAAGTTTTTTGTTAATACTACACCTACAGTTAAAAATAGACACAATATTTCAGATAGAAAAAAAAAAAAAACACTGTTTTTTATTAAAAATAACAATATTTTCTTTAAGTGGAAATAATGGGAATCAAACTTGAGGAGGCTCAGAGAGCTTTTAAATATCAAAATACAATGAAAGAGAAATAGAAATGTAAGTAGGGAAACAAAAACAGAACACTTAATTTGAGGCCTGTATGCATGCGAATGTATTTATGCAATTCTTAGCACCACAAAAGGCCTTACTTACAAAAAAGTTGCCACCAGCAGGGAAAATAATCATAGGAGGAAGTATATGGTAGGTTTAGAAATTCACACACCCACATGTTCTTCCTCTGTGCCTCCGCCCCAGTTGTGTCTGTCATTTTTCTCATATAACTTAATTTATTTTGCTTTCTTGACCTATATCTGGTCACGATCTTGGCTGGGGTAAATCTCATGGTTTGGCTTCATGGTGGTGCCTTCCCTATGTTGGGAGCGGATGTGTCCCACACAGGAGCTCACCAGGATAAAGGAGTTGATCAGTGCTTAACTCATCCTAAATTCATTGACCTTTCGCATGTTAGACTTTTTTTTTTTTAAATCCCACAAACCACCGTGTCTTGCTTTCCATTTCCATCACAGGACCTTTTTCTGCTCTTCCTCATTCTCATATCTCGGAACAGGCTGTCACGTGCTCAGAGCAGCTATATCTTCCTTGTATACTTCTTTTATTGACAATTTATCCTAGTGCCATTCTTCCTGAGACGTGGGGGAAGATAAGGTTCTTGATGCCAATTAGTTACTATATGTAGGAGATGCAACATTCCTCTGACAAATATTTGACTAACCTTTCTCTTGGCCTACTCCCAGCCGCGTATCTCTGTGAACCACTACGAAATCCTGCGGCCTACCAGATCCGCGTGAGATTTCAGGGAGAGAACTTACTGGAAATTTTAGGGGGTGGGGGAGAAAAGAAAGAAAAGAGAACCAAGTTATGAGCTAGAATTTCAGCTGGTACGAATTAACAAAGCTTCACTGAAGTCAAGGGCTATATCATGTTACTTTGGTTAAGAATTAGGTCACAGAAGTTCATATCCCCAAAATCTCTCCTGGAATAAAGTTTTAATATTGAGAATTGTTTCAATCAGGCAATGATTTGTCATCAAGTTCAGCCACTTCATGAGTTCAGTATAGAAGAAGTTATAGGTAGAAGACAAGAGGAAGCCAATGCACACCAATACTTCCCAAGGATATAATGCAGCTCTTTCATCATTGGCAAAGACCTGAGTTTTGCAGAGACCAGCTACTCACTCAGTTCATATGAATATCTTAGTCTCAGTTCGATCAGCAGTTTTTTGTAAAGGGAATACTCTTGGAGAATGAAAGCAAAGGAAACATTCCTCTCAAACCAAAAGAGGTGGGCAGGGAGCCAGCTGACGGGAAAACCTGAACAGATAAATGAAATGGATGTGCCTTCACTGAGAACCACTGAACACCCCGCAGCAACCAGTGTCTAGAGTACCAGCTGGGATAGTGCTACTCAATATCTACCCAACTAAAACTGACTGAAGATCTTTGTCACATTCCCAGAATATTACCACTGTGATAGGAAGCAAGAGTTGAGATTTAGGCAATCAGACCTGCAACGTGTGTGAAGGGCTTGCAACGAGAGACCAGCCAGCAAGTATGGCTCAGAAATCAGCTACCCTCACCATACTTCGGCTGTGACATGTGCCAGTGGCTGGGATACAGTGACAATGCAGATCAAAAATGAGAGGCACTAGCCAAAACTGCAGAGAAGGAACTGACTAATGGGGAGATGATAGCAGTCTGTGCACAAATGGGAACTGATGGGCTGTAGAGAGTATTTCTGGAGTTCCTCAAGGATTGGTCTCAGGACTGATGTGACTTAATTTCATTAATATC
>VXAL01016278.1:0-24091 GCA_013399475.1 Chauna torquata | reverse complement strand
AAAAAAAAAAAAAAAAAAAAAGACCACTGTAAATGGAATTTGCTGATGAGAAGCTTAAAATATCTGGTATTACAAATGAGGAGAAGGATGAGAAAATAATACAGAAAGCACTAGATAGTCTCAGTGATGGAAGTAAGAGGAAGGGAATGACTTTCAACATGGAGAGCAAGTTTGGCACTTCCCTTGCTAGTCAATAAAAAAAAGAATGTGTGGATCCACGGTGTGACTATATTAATGCAAACCTGTAATAACAAGGATCCTGCTAAGTTTCTTGCTCCCCCGTCCAAAGGAATGGAGGATCTGATCAGATGAGCTGGCCTCGGCACCAGCACCTCAGTCAAGGGCTGACCCTGACTTTCAAAAGGGTATGAAAAAGGATTTGGGATAACTGTGCCCTATGTGTATCCAAGCATTTCTGAACCAACTTTCAGAGATTTTGTAAGAAACATTTTATATGGAGAAGCATTCTCAGTGACATAAAGCATAAATCATTACTGCGGCTCATCCCTCTTGTGCTCATGACTTTTTGGCCTTAAACAATTCATGTAATACTTCCTTCCTTACTCAGTATCGCCTCAGTGAAACACAGGTAATAGGCACAGGCCAGGGCCTAATGGGGAGGTTTCTGTTGTCCAGGCACTTCAGAAGGACCTGAGGGATGCTGCAGCTGGTGGCTTTCACACCTTAGACAGCCTGGGACAGGCTCACAGGTACAGGGGAAAGAACAAGTCACCCTGGGACAAACAGACAAGCCTCCCTGACCCACGCTGTCTGATGGCCCCAGCAAGGTAACACAGCACAGCCAGTGAGTCAGAATGGAGAAAACAATGATCCAGAGACAGGGATGTGAATCAGCGTCTATGTAAGCCTGTCTCCAAAAGCCATTGCTAGGGCTGCAAAGAGGCCAAATCCCAGAAACGTCACCTAGGTGCCCACTGCTAGTCCCCTCTCTCTGAGCTGCTATATACCCAGCAGCCTCACAGGGGTCAAAAATCAAAAATTTGACCCAAAAGCAGGCACAGCCCAGGGCAACAACCTGAACCACATGTGCTGCAGTAATGGGCATCTTGGAAATGCTTGTGATACTACCTAGCACATTTGTTTGAGGTGCAAGAGACACTCACTCAGATGAATGCACTATCTGGGAGAAAAGCAGCCCTGCCAGGTGCACAGGAGCCTTTGCCCAAGGACAGAGACACAGAGCCATGCCTGCGGTTCCCACCAGGCAGAAAAAGTTGCAGTTTTGTACCCTAGCCCTTGGGCATTAGCACAGACTAGCAGATTCAATCGTGGAGTGTTTTCCCTGAAGGTTATAAAACACAGAGTGGTTGGTTTTTGCTCTACAGACTGTTTTTTTGGCACCAGCATTGCTGCCCTCTTTACGCATATTATTTAAAATGTAATTTTTGGGGGTTGACTCACATCAGGCTTTTCAGAGACTTTGTGCCAATACCTCTTAAGTAAGAAGTTGCAGAATTGAGATCTACAGGCCGAATTTTGCATAATGAAATGGGGAAAAAAAAATCAAGACTGTCTTTTAAACTCCAGGGAAATTAAGTCAAGGTCCATAGATTTCCTACTCTCCACTGCTTCTCGTGAACAAGAAAAATAGGCCTGAGCAGTTAACATCTCACTACTTGAATAAGGAAAATCATCCCTTAAAAAACTAAAGCTTCCACTAAGAGACAGAAAGTGTTAAAAATAAAAATAATAACAAAAAAAAAAAAAAGAACATTGAAAACTACTGCTGGACACAGATGCTAAGACTTACTTGGCTCAGGATTTTCAGTCAATCCATTAAATCAATATAGACACAGTTGCAAGTTCCTATTTAGACGTACGCCCCAACCTTAAGATACGCAAACATAAAAGTTTGGTTCAGGCCATTCCCAGTAAAGATGTTATCAAAACTAAAAATGTCTTACTCTGCTGGTAAATTTATTACTCAGAGAGACTACTTGTCTGGTTTCTTGTCAGCCTACAGAGGTTTTTTGTTGGTTTTTGGTTTTTTTTATTTTTGACAGCATAGTAACGTTTTCTTTCTTCAATGCTTCATTAGCTCATCTTACTCACACAATTTTCCCCATTTTATTTCATGTAAATCAAATTACTCATCAGCTCTGTAATGTCATCAGTGTACAAAGAGCCTTGTATAAAAAAATCACCTATTAAAATCCCAAAACCAGTACTTACACAGGTAGTATAATCTGCTGGATAAATTTTCATAAAAGGTATATAAAGTTCAATGCACTTATGAGTGTAGAAGGACTTGGGAGAAATTTTAACAAGATTAAACTCTCCAGTATGTTACTGATGTAAGGTGGTCAGGAAATATTTTCCAAACCAGGGGATTTTTGCCTTACTACATATTTTTTTTCTTCTTTTTGGCAAGTGTGGCTAATGGTACTCATAATTCAGAGCCTTTAGTTCATCTCCTAAGTATTCCCCTCTTGCAAAGAGAGTCCATAAGCAGAATATGCACTTTATTCATCAAAATAGGCAACTAAACAGCAAGCAGTTTACAACTTTGCATGAAAATGATCTCTCATCCCCTGCCAGATCAAAAATGATAGCAAAAGCAAGCAGACTTACATTTGACCATATGAAGGAGGTTTTGCTGAGAGGTTTGCACTTGTTCACAGCTATGAGCAATGGACATGCACAGGTCGAGTAAGGAGAGGGCAAAAGCCCAGAAGCAGGGTGCTAGGACAGGGCTTGGGGTAGCCAAGCTGGTGCCCTCTCAGAGGTTCCACTGGTGACCTGGGTAAGTGACCACATCTCCCTATGGAGGACAAGTTCCTCTGCGGTAGAGAGGTGCAGGGCAGAGGGGTGGAAAGCAGGGACAGGGAGGGGTGCGAATCAGTGCATTAAAGTCTCTGACCCACTTGTAAACTGCTGTTACAGAGTCTGAAAAAAAACCATTCATCTAGAAAAACACTTTTTCAGTTCTTAATCCTCTGATCTCCGTTCCTTATACATCAAGTGACTGATAGTCAGATGCACAAGCACAACTGCATATGCACACAATTCATTATTTTAAAAAGGCTCATTTTACCTAAGCTTTTTGTCCTAACATTAAGGTACAGCCAAACACACGCAAACAAACCACAGCAACTGACAGCATCAAAGCAGTAAGAAAGCAAACGGCTGAATGCTGAGTGAACAGGCAAGACAAAACTGTAAATTGTACGTAGCAAACTGCCCTAGGGGTCTTACCTAAGCATGATCACTAACAGTCTCCTGATCACAAGGAATTTCTTCTAGCACAGACAGCGTCATCTGACGTTTGTCCCTCATAGACTGTATATAGGAAAAGGTTTCCAAATGTCACTAGATTGCTAGCAGAACTGGCTGCTTGGAGGATTGTCTCATATATACTGAAAGTGATGAGAGAGGGGTTTTGTCATGGGCAGGCTAACCCAGGCAGCAAGTGTTGAAGAGGTATCTGTATAAGGAGATGTGAGAAGGTACATCTGTGAAAAATTTAATATAAATAAATAAATAAATAAGCAGCTGATCAAAATCTCAGGGAGAAACTTGGTCCTAGTTTCATTAAAAAGAAGCTTTCACCTGCTACTAATGCTCTTGCTTGCAAAAGCCTTTTGGTTTTTCACAGAGAAAGCAAGCTGGACTTTGAAAAGATCACTGCTTATGGCAGGGAAAGCACTAATTAGCCAGCGGGGACCCTCGGGAGTAGATCTGTGTATAGATGTGAAGCTCAACATTTCTTGCTAATTTGTTGTCAGGCTGAAGCAAGGCAAGATGCATAGCCAGAATCATTCTCTTTGCATAGTGTCACTGCTTTCAGCTCTGGTTGGAGTTGGGATGCCAAGCGGTTTGTGGGAGTTAAAAATTACCTTCCAGTTTTTCACTACAAAGTTTAATTTCCCTCTCATTCTGGGTTGCATTTCCAACAACAATTTAGCCAGTAATGAAACTAGCTGGGGATAGAGCACTATCTAGGGCTAGCAAGCGTTCAGCACAGCTCAATTCTCCAGCCTCTGTTCCCAAGGACTTCACCAAAGGGAAAAAATGATGGGGAGATTTCAACATCTTTTACCCCGGTTCTTGCCTGTGATTTCTCCTTGAAATGCACACACCAGCATAATGATAGTCCAGAGCCAAGCACCCGACACATCTCTAATTAGCATTGTTCTTGCTGTTTTACTTTGGATTTTTTCCCCTGTGAAATCATTCTTCTTGAGCCAGAATACTCTTTACATCTTAAAATTGTTTCTGCAGCATTTGTTCAAGATTGTTTGTTCCTACCTGATCACATCTAAATACCTTTGTAATGGATGGTAGTATATATTCTTTTAATCCAGAGGAAACCTCCAGATAACCAGGACTTTACTGCAAAAAGTTGCTCTTCACTCCTCTTACTCATTCTTTTGCATGATTGCAGCTGACTAGAGTGGAAATTTGCAGAATGTAAATGCTGAGCAAAGCTGTCTCCTTGCACGAACTTCATTTTCACAAGAGAAATATTTCTGTACTTTTAGCAGATTTACTTTATGATTTGGTGTTGTGCTTTCAGCTCCTTGTAACCTAGCAGGCCAGAACCTCCTCTGCAAGAACCTGATCCTGCATCAGTGTCAGCCCTTAGGAGTCATATCTACCCATGAGGCCCCATTTTTAGTGGGAATTGGACACAATGGTGAAATACGAGTACCTTACAAGTACAAGAATGGATTAGCCCTGTAAACAAATCTTTTTGGAGCTCCGGCAGCTCCAGGGTCTCCATCCACAGGCAACCCTCGAGAAAGCCCTGGTTTCAGCTTCGCTACCAGACTGGAAAGAAAGTGAGGACATGGGAAGGGATGAAAACATGACCAAGTTGCTATAAAAAGCCAAGCTAGGCTATAAAAAAAGGTTGGGAGCTGCTCATACTCATATGCTAATGCCAGGCCCTGCTCTGCTCCTGGCACAGAGACTTCTCCACTAGGCACTGTTGAGATGTTTTTGAGCTATCTCACCACACCTGGGGCCTGGCTCTGGACATGATGATCCTCCTGTCCACAGCTGCACTGAAGCAGGCTGTTTGATTCCAGCCACTTCCAGCCTCATTTTCTCCATTAGCTGGGAACACAAAGTAGATAGAAACCACAACCACGGGGCAGGAGAAGGCTCTGCAGCAGCACCTCATAGTGCATGAAATGCACTGCGGAGTAAGAGGACACCTGCGAACGAGCACTGGATTAATGGGGAGGCAGAAAGCAGCACAGGCTCAAGAGCTGCCATTGAGAAAGAATGGCCTTATGGCCATTTAACCCCCAATTAAAGAAGTCTTTTTTTCCCTGACAGCACGCATCTGTCCGCAAGCAGGGGGGGATGGAGAGTGTGAGTGCTCTTGTTGAGCAACAGAGTTTGCGCTAAGGCTGAGAGCCTTGTTGGGGCCTCGCTGGTGAGTGATGCTCAAAATCTGTTTTAGAGGTGGGAGAACAGGAACTTGCAGAGAAGGCTGCCCTCCTGCATCACACACATCATCGGTTTTCAGTCGGCAATCCTGGGAATGCTGGGGTCCTATTGGGACTAAAGATTTCTAAGCAGTTGGTAGAAGAAACCAAAGCAAAGCAAGCCTATTTCCTCTAGGCTTTAAGTTCCCACACAGGGATTCTTGCTCCGCTGGAAAAGAGGAATCATTGTATTCAAATGGACTGAAAGCTGCAGAGATACCCTGCAGCAAGAGATGTAGGGCAGGGAATTTTTTGAGTTTTCAATGTCTGTTCCACAGAGGGGAGACAGTATTTTCACGGTGTGTTGCAGAGCCTGAGCTAGAGTTTCACTCTTGGCTTCCACTTGTGATTTCTTTCCACCCCCTTGACATCACCTCCAGCTGTGTCTGCTGCACTTCCCTCACCACCGTGCTCTGCAACGCTTTCACAGAGAGCTGCCAGACGAATGCAGCCGGAGGGCCAAACGCAGCACCTCTTTCTGAATATAGATTACGTGGCTGAAGGCACAGGACGAGGTTTACACAGGCAACCCTCCTGCGTCAGGAGGCTTGGGAGGCCATATGAGGTGCCATGTGGCACAAAGGACGTTGACACTTCTCCTGAGACAGTGCTAATTTGGTTTTGTGCAGGAGTGGCTAATGAAGCTCTTGGAACAGACAAGTGCAGGGCTGTTGCACAAGGACTTACAGTTCCTTCTTGTCAGGAGAGAGCTGTTTGCTTCCTTCTGCCTCTCCATGTTCTTCTGGGTTGTGTAGCTATTAACAGGGATCAGGCTCAAGACCGTTGTAGGTGACACTTCCGTGCTTTAGCCACTACTGTGGGGCAAGCTTTGTTACGATTTCCCAGCAGCAGGAGAACATCCAGCATTGCACCATTCCAAATAATCCCTGGCTCCAGAAATGCACTGGGAATGTGCCATGACCATCCCCTGCTGCTGCAACAGCTCCATGAGGGTCACTGAGCTGAGGTTGCTCAGATTTGCTTCAGCCAGTCAAACTGTCCTTCTGGTGCAGGGATCTGGAACATGCAGGCATGTGAGCTTCCCTAAACTAGCCAGTCTTCAGAGGTATTGGCCAAAGTGAGATATCTGAATCCTGAAGTCCTATAGGTATTGTAAAGAATATTTCAGACTCCCCTTGAACTCAGTACAGGAGTAAGTTTTGAAGATGAAAATGCCAAGATTTGCTCCTTTTTTTGCTACAGGTCTACAGATTCTGACTGAGGAGGGCAGAAAAGCTCCCCTCTACCTTAAGGAGCTGAGAAATCAGGGGTGCTCTTCCCCCTGACCCCTCTCACCTCCCTACCTCCCCATCACATTTCTCAGCGCTGCTCCTTCAGCAAATGTGCCTTCAGGGTTGTCCTCGCTGGCAACTGATTAATACCAACTTGCCCAGGAGGGTTTCCCCAGCAAAGAATGGGCTCCCCATAAGGATTCAGTGAGATGCATGAGTGGGGCTCGGGAGAAAGGACATGCTACTTTCTCATCTTGGCTCCAGTGGCCTCCAGTGTAGGCAGAAACAAACTCCCTGAGGTAATGGAGACATATCTCTTCCAGCCCACAGGAGAGAGAAGTATTGGATTGCCATAATACCCCAAATATATGTCAGATACAAGCTATTTCATGCCTGTGCCCCCTTTATCTTCTTGTATAAAGCATGAAGTAATTAACAAAATAGTAATTTCATTACTCTGCAAAATCGAGTAACGTCCAAATCTCTGGCAAGAGGTATACACGTTTTACTAGCAAGTCCATTTCAGCTGTAAACAAAACAAAATGCACTTGGAAATGGAAATGTCACGAGCAGCTATATGACCACAGTTCTAGCTGTTTGCTTCAGCAGATGATACAATCACAAAGCTGTAATGCAAGATTGAGATGCTCTGTAATACAAACACTACAAGACAGCTTTGACACCAATTGCAAATCCTTTTCACCCGATAGATTCCTGCACCCATAAAATGATTATACAGCTATTTTAAAACAGGGTGATCTTCGGGCTTCATGAAGACTTGATGGAAGATTGAATTGCTATCTATAACACAGAAATTCAAAATAGATAAGAAGTATTAGATAAGCCTGTACATTTCCTTTCTACTACAGGAGACTTCCCTACCAGGCACAGTGCTTCTTTCAGCTGATTTTTGAATGGCAAATAAAATGTGGATCTATTGATTCCCTAGTGACCGTCTTGGGACTATCCTAGAGCAGTCCACATTGCTGTTCAGCCTCCACCACTGCCCCCATATCCCAACTCATTTTCTCTTCATTCATCTTGACCCACTATAATTCTTTTTCCTAGATATTTACCAGCTTCATATGTTTGTAGATGGCTCTGGTTTTGTCACTGCCTTTGTCATCTTTGTGCCAAGCCCAATCCTCCCCTCATTTACCTCTGCTTAATGCATGGGTAAGACACCCCATTTAATATTTCCTCCTTTAGCATGGAGGATGGTATCACATCTTCTATATGATACCTTGGAAGGCTGATGAAGTGGTTGTGGATAGAAGGAAGGAATAACTCCGGTAGCTGCCTAGTCCGTAACATACAAATCTGATGTGAATTTTAATTATCCGCATTTCCTTGACTCAGATAACATCGTTTTGGTATCAGGAGGCTCAGAACAGCATGAAGCTCGCTCAGCTCAGGCTCACCTTTGCCAGGCAGGGATGGCTTGTCAAGTCTATAACCTCTGCCGAAGTGGACTCCAAGTCACAATGTCATTAATAAGAGTTTGCCAGTACACCACACAGCAAGTTATTTGTAATAGCCCATCTGCTGTCGCACTTCATAAAATGTTTTCCCTTTATTTCTCCTTCCTGTTCTACATCTACGAAGCAAAGCATCCCTCAGTGGATGTGTAACTGCCAGAACCCATTTTTGCAAATAAAGGAGTAGAAACATAGTTGTTGCCTTTCCCCCAAATGTCTGATATCTCTTATCATTCTTGCTGACATCTTAACAATGCCGGCTGCTGTGGGGATCAACATTAGGATTCTTAGTCACAAGCTGGGGCTTTGTTTTACTAGGCACTGTAAAGACATAGCACAAAAGCTGCACCCCAGATGGCTGCAGACTAAATACATTGACAGGACACCTTTGTCACTCAACACAGATTACCTTTTGGGACCAGCCTCCCAGTTCCTGCCACCGACTTTAACTAGCCTTTAACTAGAGTGACCTGCTCTTTATGAATTCCTAATTCCTCACTCTTTGCTTTTATTTGCATGCTCAAAACTAAGTTAAAGTAATGACATTTCAGTAGCTGGGTTATTTTATGATTGTTTCTGTTTCTACCTTTTTTTTTTTTTAAATGAAATATGTCTTGCATTTCTATAGCTGTCTAAAAAGCAACATCCTTTAATAAACTGTCTTCATCCTGCCCTTTTTGTGCTATGTGAGTCACATTAATCATCTCGAAATTTAGTATCTCCATTTTGTTGTCTGATTTTCTTTTTCCCTAAAGGATCTGAAAGGGGGCAGGCAGAAGAGGTTATTATGAATGAACCGATCATTTTCTGAACTCATTAAATACACCAGCAGTTATTAATAATTAATGGTAACAGGGGTACATTCCCCCCTCCCCAAGAAGGCAAGAATGCTCTCTAATAGCTGTAAAGAAACCCTTTGAAAATAGACAATGCATCTACTCCTTGAGGGTAAGAGTAAATGATCTGAATTGATGCTTTCCATTCCTCTTCTTCTGTAGCTTACATTTAACAAGAACTTTAAAGAGAAAGGATTTGCTTTCTAGTCAGTTAATATTATGCTTACTTCATCTTTGCAAATGCCTCGAAGTCTAAGCAGTAGATGTCACACAGGACGTCCTCTCTAGAAACCATTTTGCTCACTTCAGCTCCACAACAAAGCTGTATTGCAAATGCCAATAGCTTTCCACTTAGGAAGCCTTCAGAGACATCAACCCCTGAGACCTCCTCACAGCAAGAAAACACCCTTTCCGTGCTACAGAGGAGAAAGGTGAAGCAGAAGGAGAAGTTGGCAGGAAACTGCAGGAGCCTCAAAGCCAGAGGACGAGGAAGAGGATGAGGGCAACCAGACTCCTGGCATGGGCAGCTCAGACATCATCCCAATGGTCAGGCAACACCAATCCTGGTGGCAATGGTCACATACTCCACACCTCCTTCTTCCACTCCAGACCAAATCAGTCCATCATGGCATGATGCTGAGAGAAACAAATTCAATTTTTGAACACCAGCGGATGATACAGCCACAGCAAAGGAGAATCTGAAGTACAGGATGAAGCAATCTCACTTTGAACGCATGAGACTCACTCAGAAGGTCTGGTTATACATTCATTACAATGAATACTGCTTGTTTCGATCTTATACAACTTAGCTGTTTACACACGGGCAAGTGCTGAAGTTCTCTGGACATGAAAATAAAAGCAAAACAAGTGAGAGAAGAAAACAAGAAAAAATAGCTAATGATAGGTATATTTTTACAGAAAGTCTGAGATTTGTGTGAGAGTTAATTTGTCTTGATGTCAGAGGAAGAATTTAGATTGCAGATTGATAACATCAGCAAAATTTAACAGATTTTTAATTCAGTGCAGATAGAGGCTGCTCATCCTTCCAGTTCCAGTAACAGAGAATGTGTTTACACAAAAATTTAAGGATATGGACCAGAATTCATTAGTCTATGACTGGAACAATGTCAGATCAGGTCTTGCATGTATCAGACAGTTCTACTGTCCTTTGCATCTTATACTGCAACTTATACCTTTTAAAAACCAACACATAAATTAGAGTCTTCTTTCCTTATTCCTGTGCAAAACAAATGTAGAACTGGATCATTATAGCCATACAGAGGAGAAAAAAAAAAATAATTTAAAGACAAAATAGTATTTGGTGCGTCTATTGGTCAGAAAAATTATGGCTTCACATGTAAGAAGAACAGGCTGATTTGCTTTAACTGCAAGTAAGAAGACTTGTAGTTTCAGTATTTTCAATTAAAATATCAATTCATTTCTGATGAATGGTGCAAAACAGGGCTTATATATTGTTTTATTTTATTTTAATTTAATTTATTTTAATTTATTTTTAAGAGTCAGACTAATGGAATTGCCTAAATGTGTCCTCCAAAAGATGCACTGCTGATCCTAAGAGCAATTTTACCCCATTGCATAAACAGGCAAAGAGGAATGAAACATTCATCTAGAGAAATAACAACAACAAAAGATGAACACTTTGCCTTCAGTTTATAATACGGAGGAAATAAAGACATCTGGTTGTAAAAAGAGGAGGTGAAGGCAGCTGTGATCCTCCATGCCAAGGCAAATTATGCTTGGAAGTTGGACTGATCATCAGCTTTGCAAGGGCAAAACAAACCCTTGTTTTTCTAAAGGAAGAACAACAGGGAGAAGCACTCAACAGTTTTTGGTGTCCATGTTTGGGACTGAGGGAAGCAGATTAGGAAAAGGCCTCTGGTTACCATTAGTGGACCTGAGGTCCAGGTGTCCTGCTGCTCTTGTTGAGCAGCTGGAAAATGTTGAAATTAGCAGCAAACCATCCCAGTACCCACCTTGTGACAATCGTACAAAGCAGAGGATATGAGCCCTGTGGCAGCTCGGTGGGAAATGATCTTCCCAAACCACTTCCACTTTTGAGATTTCTCCTGTTTCACATCAGGACGAATCTGTGACCTATAGAAGATTTTCTCAGACCTCTAAGAGTCACCCATCTCAGAAGGGTCAATAATCTGGTGGGCAGGGCCTCCGTGATGGACAAAGATGACCAAAGTTCAAGTTCCTTGTTGATCCAGGTCAGGGGCTGGATCTCAGGTTTTCCATATGCCAAGCAAGTTCCATAAATACCAATCTGTTGTCTGTTCTGGGCAAAGCAAGATTAGTTAATTAAAGAATACGACCTCAAATTTAGACTTCATGTGAAAAGCACAGAAGACTGAAACCTTGGGGAACTAGTAGAAAAATTAGTGCAGCTAGGAGAGATTTTAGTCTGGGGAGACCTTCTTTTATGGATTGATGAAACAAATTGCATTTGTACTACCCACATGAGCTTGAGGGGGAAGAAACAGTTATGTGTGAACAAAAAAAGCACCAAACTGACTGACAGAAAAGAAGGACACCTACTTCTGTAGGAGGCAGCTCTAGGAAAATGGGAAGAAAGGAAAAGAATATGAGCTATATACTGGAAAACTCCAGACTGTGAAGGGAAATAACATGAAAAGAAATCAAAAGGAGATAGAATGTGCAGCTTGAAAATTAATGGGAAAAAAAAAAAAGTAAAATTATGAAAGATATCTCCAAATGCAAATGTGCAGAGGAGGTAACTTAGGGGAAGTTCAGAGAGTTTCATCTGTAAACAAATGTAAGAGATTTCAGAAAGCAAATAAGGAACTAATAGTAGCAGCAGGAGATACACAGAGAGGAGTGTTTCAACATCACGGACATAACCAAATCAGAGCAAGGAAGTGAAAGTCAGGGAGGATGGGCAATCAGGGAGGGGAGCAATGTAGTAGCTAATGACACACAAGCATTGAGATTCGAGCCTGGCAAAACTGAGAGATTGAGTCCCTGAAGAAAAAATTGAGTTTATCCGCATGTCAGACCTGCCCTGTGGCAGGCACCACTTTCATGGTTACCAAAAACTTGCACCGTGGCAAGCACTGCCTTCATGGTAACCAAAAATCTGCCCCCAGGCTCCTGAGGCTTGTGTCCACATGCCCTGCCTGGGAAAATTGCTGTCAACTTATAGGAAAAACAAACCACCAAAAACAGAGTTAGAAGGAATCTGAGGAGGTTACCTAGTTCAAAGTTTTTTGCACCTTGTTAATTCCTTACAGATGTTTGTCTGGTCCTTAGAAGTTTCCTTATGTATTTGTATCCAAATTAAAACATTGCAGTCATGAGACTGAACCAATTTTTAATAAATAAATCTATTCTAAACCTACATCTAGCTCTGCCCAGAAAGTTGTCACCTCTACAGGCTGAGTGAGAAGCCAAGTCCCCCACTGGGATGCAGGTGACTGACCCTATTTCTTTATGGATGGAGGTAAAGCTGTATTTGCTGAACAGTGTTAAATACAGTTTGATTCCTTGTGGCATACATGTAATTCACATACAGACATACATACACATACAGACATGCAGCATGCAAAAAAAAAAATTGAAGGTCTCTGTGCTGTTAAAAAAAAGAAAAAAGTAAACATTGGCTTAAAAGTACTCCAATTTAATCGCTCAGTGCTGGCAAATAACCAGCAGCTACAAACCACAGACTTGTGCAGAGGGAATGGCCATGGCATCATGCAGCTTCTCCTCCAACCTCCAACAGATGCACTGTGCACACCTCTCCTGCTTTGACCCACTGACAATTTCAAGCCTCTCCAAATTCCCTGCTTACCCACTTACACAGATTGTGGGACATATTTCAATAGGATGCCACAGCTGACATGGGTCTGGACCGTGTCAGTATGGAGTCAGGCAAGGATCCGTAACATGAGTCAGCCTAGCTGGTGTGGCTACCCCAACGCACCGCACTTTCACCAGTACTATCCCACAGCAGCAGCTCTTCAACTGACCCGGTGCTGGATCTTGTGTAACCAGCCACAGAACAAAATGTTCACGCTGAGCAACACCACACAGCCAGTTTCCAAATGTTTATCGTACAAGCCTGGGCTAACCATAACGGGAACCCAGCTTGGCCAAAGCTGAAATAAAAAGATGCTAGGCTTTGGATGGAAGTCAAGTTAATTATTTTGTAAACAAGCTTGGTACTCTTCCTAAAAATAAAGGTCAGATCCTCATTTGATGTAAACCAGTATGGCTTAAACAGATCTCAAAGAGCAGGTCAGGGGAAGCAGCCAAGCACTGAAAGTCACATTGTAATGGCTGTCCTGGTTGCCACATACTGTTCAGAAGGCCACCCACAACCTTCCTAGTCTCTTTGCCTCTAGTGACTGCAGGACCAGTCCTCTACTGGGACACTGCCATTTCTACTCCTGACATTGACTATAACAGTAAGCTATCAGTTGCAATGCATTAGCAAAAAGCCTTAAAAAAGCTCAAGACTTTGGTCATGGGAGGAATGCCCCAACAGGCAATTAACAGCCTTCTGTGCAGTTTGCTGCTTTACCCACAGCAGTAGAAAAAACAAGATAGGAAAGTAAACATCAGATGAGATGACCCTCCTCAAGTTGCTCCTGGAGGCCACCAGGGAGGTGGCAGGAGCTGGAAAGGGCCTCAGATGCCGGATGGGGTGACAGGCAGGGGAAGGAGGCAGTGGAGCCAAGCTGTTGTTCTGATGTGACTCATTTGTTTTCCACTTGAGTTTGTGATTGTTCTTACAGAAAAATTTAAAAAAAAAAAAAAAAAAAAAAAAAAGGCAGGACTGCTCTGAGGCCTTATTTTGAAAATTTCTGACACAGAGCTGTTCTTCATCTTTTCTGGTTCTTCACCTGGCATTTCATGTCTTAGTATAGGAGAGCTGATATTTCTTTTATGTTTTTACCCCATCTAATAGATACAGACAATGCAGTGACATTTGTTCACATTTATGCAAAAAATAATGACCAAAAACACAGTGATTTTTATTCCTATTATGCCACAAATCAGGAATCTGAACTAAACCACAATGTGGGTGGAAGATATTGTCTCAAAGACTTGCTTTTCCAACTCACATTTAGAGTATTTGAGTACATTTACTCTCCTTCAAGCAGCTTGTTTTAAAAGTCCTCTATGCTTTTTTTTTTTTTTAATAATATCAGTGAGATAGGAAGTTATGCATTATGTTAAAAAAAATAAACAAATACTCTAGTAGTTTGATTTAACTGTGGTCTTTTACAGTTCCTTAGACTTTTATTTAGCTATCAGGATGAATGTTATACTGGAGCCCATTTTTTTACTTTCTCTGTAGAAACCAATATTTCATATACCTTTATTACATCCATTCATCTTCACACCCTCTTTAAGCCAAGCAGCCTTGCTCTGACTCTCTCCTCTCCTTTAGGTCTTACCTGATTTTCAGACTTTCCCATTCCCCTCTACGGAGCCATTCTGTTTCTGCAACATTTGAGAGAGTCCCTTTTATTAAATTCTCACCCCTTCCTGACTGAAGATTGATATGGCTTTTTACATCATCCATACAAAACAGCCCTTTATAAGTGTTTCTCTCAGACACATGGTGAAAGGCTGTGTTTATTTCTGTAAATGGGGATCTGAACCTCTGTCAAAAGGAAAAATAGCAAAGAAACACTCCCCCCATATCCACACACACACACAACCAGAGGATTAATTTCTGCAGGAGCAGAGGAAAAACCTGGCAGATGGAGTTTTCCTCCCTCTGAGGCATTTTAGCTAATTTACATCCTCATTTCAGAACTAAAGGCTCCCACTGAAAGGCAACCATGTGTTCCTTTTAAACAGGTAGATTTGATTAAAGGCTGGACTTCTGGGGCATGATCCCGTCACCTCTGTACAATTAGCCCTACCAAGGATAATGAGATTACTCGCAGGAGTAAAGCACCACAGAAAAGAACCCTGGAGTCTCACCGATTAATAGGAGAACATTCTCCTCTTTTCCCCTCCGCCTCTTTCTTTATTGCCCTTAAAATGCCAGGGGAGCTTCAGAGTTATAGCAATTATTGTTATGGAGAACAGGGCATAAAATGAACTGTTATTGCCTTTAAAAGAGCTGGAATCTCTTTACCTTTCAAGAGTAGGGCATAAAAATCTGTATGCAAATGAATAAATATAAATGCAAATATAATCTACACCAGGAAAAGCTGTTTTTCCCTGAGCTAAGGAAGCAGAACGATAATCATTCTCCCAACTGTAAACTGTGATTAGTGTTTTGCAAGGGCTGTGGAACAATGAGGCGAAGGCTTAATCCACTTTCTCCTCTAGTTGGAGGAAACAGGTGTGGCTTCATTTGTAGGTAGCTTATTATTTTTCATGAATGTATTACAGGCATTCTTTACACTTTTCAAGAGGTGGCAAATTTTGCTATTCCTGCTTACAGCAGGAGTACTCGCTGGCTACAGAACAACACGGACTCACTAAGAGGTTTAACTGTGCTGCTTTGATGACTTCTGTAGATTTTGAAGAGGCAGTAAAACATCCTTTGGTAAATAAAGGCCTCCAGGTGGATGGAAGATGACTGCATCCTTTGTCTGCCAATGGACAAACAAAAGGGAACTAAAAGACAGGACTTTTCCTCAAAAGTCCCACCATGCAACAAGTTCCAATGTGGAGAGCTTCCAGGAGACGCCTATCCCCATCTCACATGGGGCAAGTGGGGTTCACATTGTTGGACTCACAGCTGGGACCTTAGAAGAAGTGGAGCTCCTTGAAGAAACATTTGCATCAACTCACAGTTCAACACTGGGGTAAACTGTGAATATACAGTGAGAGCAATCCAGTGTGTAGCTGGGCTGAGGCACGTGAGCAAAACTACAAGCACTTGCGTGAGTGTTGGAGCCAAGGAGAGCCATGTTAGTGCAGCAAAACTGGAGAGAAGTTACTAGGATGAGCAGTACAAAATTGCTTGCTCTTGCATCCCATGGCCCAGAGTAGCTGTGCTGGAACAAAAATACTGAATACCACTGATAACAGTGACCTCAACACTGGGAGAAAAAGAAACAAGGTACAGTGTACTCTGATCTGGGACAGAAGGGGAGCACATGGAACAGCCTGGAGAAAAGCTGATGATCCCATGGGAAAAAGAGACAGGGGAGGGAAGTGTTAAGTGCCTCCAAGTGTGTGTTTTGTCCCAAGGTTCAGCTTGATACCTGTGGTGAGTTGATGGGAGCAAAACCGAGCAAAACCAGCTTAATGAATAAGAAAGTGAAGAAAGCAAGAGATGTGAAAAATAAAGACAGTAGGTCACAGAGAAGGAAGGGAATCAAAATGACTCAGAGGACACCAAACTTCTTAAAATGCTAAAGGAAAAGACCAGTAAAATTCAGTTGCAGAAAACAGTCTGGGAGTTCCTGGTGGAACTTAAATTAAAGGGGATTATTTTGCTGCAACGTTCACAAAAGGACAACAGGGAAACAAACATACATTTCCCATGGGGTGCAAAGGTCAGAAAAGAGACATAAACAGATGAACGAGAAATCGAAACTGCTAGAGATGTGATTGTAGTGATGGGATTGTTGCCAGCATTGAGAAGAATGGCAAACTTCTAAGAAAAAATTGGCAGTAAATTAATGGGTCAGGAGAGAGCAATGAAAGTAGGACACGATGAGGACCTTGACTTCAGTATTAGGTCGGGGGAAAGGCAAGGCACGAGGTATTTTAATCTGGCACAGAATAATTTACCATCAGGCTAACATTTAATATGGTAATAGGTGAAAACATTAAACAAAATGAAAAGAGTCAAGAAAGAAACACAAAAAATTTCTTCAAATTTAATGGACACGTTAGCAGAGATATAATGGGGAGAGGAAGTGGGCGAATAAAGGCAAATGCTCCTGACACTCACTGGCTTTACCACATTGCAGCTAGAAGGGTGGCAGGGAAAAAACAGGGAGGAGGGCCAGGAAAAAACACGATACCAGGGAGAAGAGTGCCCAGGAGACTGAAAAAAAAACATGGATGGCTGGGAGGGGTACCAGTGGTCTGAAAAGAGCTTTGAGAAAGCTTTGAGAGTACGTATAAGAGGGAAATGTCCTGGGAACCAAAAAGTCCCAGTATGGTTCCGTGCACATGTTGATAAGCTTCTCATGTCCAAAGCAGGTGGAGAACAGTGCACGTCCACAGCAAGGGAGCCAGCTGGGACACAACAGGCAGGGTGCATTGGCAAGAGCAACTGTTCCAAGGCACACATTGCGAAGACACACACAGCAGTCAAACAGCTCTCGTATGAAATTGCCTAAAGCCTAGAAGAAACAATTGATAAATTGGGGTAAGCAAGACCAAGATCATTATCGAGTGTGATATACAAAAGTAGGCCCTAATGTTTCAATCTGTTCTGCCTGGGCAGGTCCCTAAACTCACTCAAAACACTTCTGATTTCACTGATGCTCCATATCTCTGCTGGCATCAGTCACAAATAAGCAGGACGAGCCGGAAGGTGCTTACACACTTCAGTACCTCTCTTTTTCCTGCATCCTGCCGAGCTCCAAAAGAAGAAGAGCAACCTCTCCATGGGCTCTCATTTGAAATCCTGACCAGGGTACAGACGAATAGCTGGGGATGGGGGAAATCAGGTTGAAAGCCCCAAAATGATCTGCAGAGTTTTCAACAGTAGCTGGAGAAATTACTCAGTGGTGATTCACAAATTCTACGGTCAGAAGGTGCCAGTGATCATTCCATCTGACTTCCTGCAAAACAGGCAACTAAAGCCTCACTTTGCATCAGGTTTTTCATTTCTGGCTGCTCTGGAGCATGTCAATAAGGTTGAGTTTAAAACCTTCAGGGACGGAAATAACTTACCCGCATGTGGGTGTCTGCAATGTCACCCAATGGTCCTTTTACAGTCATTGGGGATATCGTCAATATAGCCAATGGAGTTTTGGAGCTTCATTCACTTCTTAAATTAGATGCCTGCCTTTGTCTGGGTGAATCACACACTAAATGACATTTACTCCACTGACTGGATTGTTCGTCAGATGGAAACTAGACACAGAGATGAGATGTAAATGCACTGTAGGCACCGAAAGCAGGGTGAATTAAATCCTGGCCAAGGATCCAAGGGTCCAAAGCATCCTTAAATTTGTTCCGATTGGTAATCTTCTTCATTCTGTGTAGATAAATCACACTAGAAATGAGGTACAATTCTTCTGTTTTCAGCTTCCAGTCATTGACTTTGTAATGTCTTTGCCTACTTAACTGAAGAGCTATTCACAATTAAATTCCTCTGCTGTTTTACTCTCCTTTTTTTCTGGATCAACAGAGCTCATTATGGGCTAGATGTTATCACTAAAGACTAGATGATGATGCCGTATCAGATCAAATAGTTCCATTAAACAGGAAAGAAGGATCAAAAAGAATCTGTGAATCAAATGCTATATAGCAGGGTTTGGTTTGCCACTTCACTACCTTTTAAACCCCCTCAAAGGGAAGAAAAAAAAAAATCCTAATTTCTACTTCCCAAGCAATTATAAAAATAGAGAAATGTTGATACTGATACATAAAGCAACAGTTCCTGTCACAGAGGAAGAAATGTGTAAGAAGCAAAGACCATGTCAAAAGAATTTCCATTACTTGTTTACTCTGGTGGACTTCCTCTTGGATAGCATAAAAGGTGTCCTGCTCATAGCATGATGGAGTCTTTGTGCCTCCAAACATGCCTCAGCCAAAGGGAACAACCATCAGGTCCCATTTTTCTCTCAACCTCAGAGTTCTTCCCAAAGATGAGTTTTAAATGAGCCAAAACCCTTTGCATCTGGATCACAGAAGAGATCCTGAGGAATAAATTCTGAAACCTATGCCTGAAAGTTCAGATTCCACTGTCACGCAAGCCTACTGCACGTTCAAGAAGAAAACTGCCATTCTGAATGTTGTATTCGTGTGTAACTCATCTGGAAATGTGCAGCTTTCTGTTTTATTCATGCGTAACCTTCCTTTTTCACCAAAACTATTTTTATTCCAAAAATATTTTTTCTCATTTTTGTTTCACAAGCAGAAACCCAAGCCAGAAGAGGGGGACAGGGAACATATGCTGCCAGAAAAGAGATACATCATGTTTCACACTGGTGAAGGATAAGATGAGCAGCTCAGAAAACACAAGGTTGGCCTTGGTGCATCTGCTCAGTTTGCTTAATAAAACTGATGTCTGCTTTGCAGTTTCCCTTCCCCATTTCATCTAGCTGGAATACAGACCAACATTTCTCAGAGCAGGATCCTGTTGTTAAAGATAAACTCTGAAATATAGCACTGGCAGAGACTTCCAGAGACCGTCCAGCTCAGTCTCTGGGAGGATCAGCAACACCTGAACCATGTCTGATGAATTCTGAGAGCAGATGTCTCAATGGGGTTTTAATGCTGAAGGCTGTCCCAACATCAGGAAACAGGGTCACACAACTGTTTGGAAGACAGACTTCATGCCAGCCCTAAGGACTTGGGGAACTAAATATTATCCTTACAGCCTAAGGGCTTCCCTTATTGCCACAAGCTGATCTGCTCCAGGAGCTCAAAGGGAAAGGGAAGCCAACTACATCTCCCCAGAGGGGTTTCCCAACATGCACAAAACCTTCACTGTAGAGAGGAAAGCCAAGCTGCTCCTCTGACCCTCACAGACCTAGAGCTGGGAGATAGTTATGAAGGAGGGAAGGGTACGTGCCTGAGGGACGGCTGGTAAATATTCTTTCTGAGCTTTTCTGAGTTGTTTCCAAAGTGTTTGCTGTTGCTCCTTTACTGCTTCAGGCCCTGGGGGTGAACTTAGTCATTATAAAATCAAAGCAAGAATCCAGCACCTTCAAAACATGGCTGTGCTCTGGAGGCGTGAAATATCCCTGAAATCTCCTTTCCTTTCTCCCTGGCAAATCCCTTCTGCATAAAGCATGTATTTTCAGGCATGCCCAGGATGTTCATGTGAGCCTCTCAGGCAAGAGCAGGTTAACTCCGCTCAAAACTTCCTTCTAGCTCAATGCTCACATCTCCTTATCAGGACTGGGATCTGTACCAATGGGGTGCTCAGGACTTCTGGGATATAGGGCACTTCATGCCTTAAGGCATCCTTTCAAATCCAAGTTACATGGGCAGCCATCCCGAGCTTTAATACTCTATGAAAGCAGATATCTGACAGGCTGTGGAAAAGATAGAATAAGTAGAAAACATTTGAGTTCCACTGCAAATAGCACAGAGATAAAGACTGGAAATTGAATGTCATCAGGAAAACAAAATATAATTTTTTCAGTTAATAATAGTATAGTACAGCTGCATTGTATGGGGTTTTCATCAAAACTGCTCCAATAAGAAAAAGACATAGTGATGCTTTTGATCTGATACTTTTCTTTTGATCTAAATTCCACCAGCCATATAAAAAAAAAGCCTCCCTCCAATAAATGCTGACCAAAACAGTAACAACAAAAACAACAACAACAGCAACAACTAAAGGGCTAAAATCTGGACAAAAATAGATTCTAATTAATGACTATGGACAGTTTGGATAGGTTTAAATGTAAGACCACAATGAGCTATCTCTTCCAGTACTGTTTTTTAATTAATCATCGGCATGGAGAGATGAACTCTCTTCTTCTTTGCATATGTCACTTCGGTATTCCCTTCTCTTGGAAGAGCAATCTATTTGACTCTCTCTGAAAGCTGCTGTCACCCACAATTCTTACCAATTATCTGCCGGAACCAAACTAGTTTCCTGAACAGCAAGACTGGGACACCAATTTTTGTAGCAAGCTTCTACTAAAGTGTCTTTTAGATACCACCTATAAGTAATTCCTGCCCTACTTTCATTTCAAAAATTCACGTGCCTCTACTCAAGCTCAGGTATTCTGTGAGTTATTCTTCTGTCTCTGAAAAATGCTCTTACCCATTTACAATTTCTTCTAGTCTCCATATAGCACTTTAATTGTTGCCATCATCTGCCTTTAGTCCACTAGAAAGCTTACCTGGAGAAGCAATGTTGCAGATATGCAAGTATGGAGGCTAGTTTGGAAAGCAGAAAGGCATAAAATTTACATGTGATCAGGTAGAATTACCTTTCCGTTTAGTGATATCTCAAACTTCCTAAGCAACACAGAGCCCTTCTCTGATTTTAAGCCAACATTACTTTAATTCAGTTATTTGTATTCAGTTATAGCCTTTGTTCTGGGAACACAGCCAACTGGAGTACTGAATACTTAGTGAGTATAATTAGAGAGGTAAGCAGTTCCAAAAAGGAAAGAAATCAACACACACACACACACACACAGAGTCATTATACAGGATGCATAAGGAGAAAGTTGAGAAGTAGAGGGCAAAGACTTGGACACACACAATAAAGCCCCCACACCCTAAGCGATCCATCTCTACAAAACTGACGTCTCTGTCAAATGAACTCCATTCCCCTGATAATCTGGAGAAATGTTTGTTTGTGGAGTGGGTGGGTTGGACTCATGACCTGTTTGCTAAAGCAACAAAAGCTCTTGAAAAAGAGCCTTCCTAAGATCTGACAAGCTTTGGCCTTCAGCAAACAGCATGTTCAAAATAAGCAAATAATGAGCAACCTTCATCGATGAACTGCCAGCACAGAATACCTTCAGATCTTGCAGAGCAGTTCTTGCTTGGCTGTTCTTCAGGTCTTTTCTCATAGCTCCAAATAATTGTGTGGCTTTCTTTTACTTTCTAGCATTCCTTTCAGCATTTGAGCCATTGCTACTTTTAATGTTCACTATGGCTTATAAGGAAACTGGCTTATCTCCAGCCAAATTATTCCAGGTATTTACACGCTGCCAGGATCATGAGAAAATAAATAGGAATCAGGTACTCAAATAACTTTGAGAGTATGGACCACTTTTCCTCCTGAAATGTCTGTCCATCTCTTGTTCCTCCATCAGAGTAAAAACACTACTTTTCTACTAGTTTTATGACACAGACTTCCTGTTCACCCACAAACAAAGACTCCTCTGAGGAGCAGAGGTTTTGCACCTAATTGGAACAGGCTGCAGTGACTAAAACTGGGATAACATGGTCAAAGTCATAAGTGGCTGCAAGCACCCTACTTCTGGGTGCTTTGCGTAAAAGGGCTTACTCAGATTGGCCTTTTGGAACAGCTGTTAGGCTCTGCCTGAGCACATCGGTCCAGTTCCTAAGTCAGCGTGTCATCCACAAGCTACCCACCAGTTAACAGAAAGAAAATCAGTTAAGGTCTGCTGCAGAACCCACTGGAAGCTTTACAAAGATTTGCACTAACTTTGGTAAACTTCTCACATTAACTCCTAACCGATCTTTTTGTTGCCTGTCTGAATGGGGATTTCAAGCAGCGACAGAGCATGATGCATTAAAAAAAAAACACCTTTCCCTCCAAAAGCAGGGTTGAAACCTACTGGGTAAGGATTATAACATAAAGATACTTGCATTACTACTTCCCACACTTTAGCACAAAAGTGACCCAACAGTGTACTCTCAGTGCAAGACATAAGCCCACAAACCCACTTGGGCCTGCCCTTGCCTCTACAGATGTGAAAAGCCGTTTCACAGTGCACACAGCAAGCCCTCTTCCTTTCACAGCAGCAAAACGTGTGCGTTTCATAGAGGAAATCTGGGACCAGCCCTTGTTTTCATTTGAAATCTCACATCTGACTTTACAACCAGGAGGTTTCAGCCTCCTAGAAAGTAAAGAGTGAGGGGGCGTAATCTGAGCTCAAGCTAATGTTACTAATTTTTGCATGCCCAGCTTTACCAGATTTGGACTGACATAGCTGTGCTAACTCCAGCAGAACAAAAGATGCACCATTAACACAGTGTTCTCGTTAGTAGAATTTATTTTGCAAATGATCAGAGGATGGAGGGGAGAGGACTAAATCACCAACCAAAGCAAAGCTTCACCAGGATAAACTGTGCTCACAGTACTTTACCATACCTGATAACACCTTCCAGCGCAGATCTGGCCTGAATGTTTTGAAGGAATCTAGGTGTTGGTTTTACCTAGGCTGTGGGATTTGTTTTGCCTGCCCCAGAGCTCACTCTCTAAAATTCTCTCTCCATGGCTTCAAGTGCTCTTAAACCACTCTGTGTTAACAGCCTCCCAGTTGCTTTTCTTGTTTCATTCCATTTCCTTTGTTTGCTTTCACCTCCATCTACAAATAGTTTTGAGCAAACTGAAATTCCCCCACCCCACACCTAATTTCAGGTTTTATTTTTGCTCCTTCCCATGACAGCCCATCACTCTGGGCCTGAAATAAAGCATTAAATTTGGGCCAAATTCCAGCAAGCTCATGACAGCCTCATTCGGCTTGGTCACCTTTCCACTAGCTGAGGATCAGATCCAGGAATGACTGCTTCACGGCCATCAGTAAGTTCAAGCTACTCCCCAGCAATCATGCGCTCTCAGTTCATGCCTTCATACCAGCCTCCCCTTCAAATCCACAGCGTGTTAAGAGGGGGACCTCCCTAAGTGGCTGCGGTAGAGGTACAGTAAGTGTCACCAGTACTCTCAGGATAAAGATCTCCATGCAAGAACATAAGCAATACACACATAACATTTTAGGCCCCAGAGAGACCATTTTCACTCTCAGCCTTTCCATTTAGTCGATCTGGACCAGGGGCTGGTCTCAAAGTCAGTACATCACCATCGTCTTATAGCACCAAACCATGCAAAGTCAAATCAGCTAGCTCTTCTAAGAGGAAGGTTTCACTCACTGTTGACTTGGACCAGTTATTTTCAATTGCATACAACAGTTAAATTTGTAATACAGGATGCTGGAAAAGGCAGTTTTGTTATGTCAGTCTCCTGGCTAAGATTTTAGTCACTTAACCATCCCTCTGCCCTTCTGTTGGAAGGGGAAGTCTTCTCTTCCTGTCCTGGTATTTCTGCACATTTCTACTTACTGCTTCATTTTTATTCTAGAAAGGGCTGGTTTTCAGCTGTGGACAAAATGACCTTTGAATATATGTCCATGAAGAGATCTGAGATCTTTCTGGCCAAAAGTGACCATATCTGCTATCACTACCAATACTCTGATTTAAGCCAGGATTTAACTTTATCACCAAGATAAAAT
>VXAL01016274.1:16235-34546 GCA_013399475.1 Chauna torquata | reverse complement strand
TTAAACAATTTCCTTTTTCCTACCTTAATAACAATAGTATATAAGTAATATAATTTGCTATAATTTCTCTGGGAGAATTGCCTAATCTCTGTCTCCATCTTCATCCGGCCAACATTCTTAGTCACCTGGCTAATTCTTTGTTTTTGGAATTTCATTGGCAGTGCTACTGTATAGTCCTCTATTTCCAATGCATCTCTCTTTCTTGCCAGTGTCCTTGTATGCTGGTTTCTTGCCAGAATGAAGATGGAAGTAACACTTTTGGTAGCATTAAGCTGAAATGAACTGTGATCAAGATAATTATAGTATTTTTTTTTTGTGTTATTCTTCCATATGTTTGAAGGAAATAAGCTTATTATCACTTTTCTTTGGGGGATCTTTTTTAAAGAAAAAAAAAAAAGAAAAATAGAAAGACTAACCATGTTTTGCAATATACAAGAACTGCAAAATAACTGTGGACCACCTGTCCTTGCTCTACTTCCTTATACAAATCTGAAATCCAAGGTTAGACCATGCCTAAACCCACACTCCCATTCACGCACTGAAACTGCTCTAATCAGGATTGCAGAGCAGCCCAATGCTGAGTTCAGACCATCATTTTAGGATTAAAAGGCTCATGTACAGGTTTCCAATGGAATGGGCTGGAGAAGTACTCCAACCACTTTTACAGAAGGTGAGCATTGCCACAACCCCTTTCCCTTGCTGCCAGTCTCAGAGAAAGTATTTGAATACACACTGTAGGCGGTAGTCTAGTTTTTTCTAGAGATCATGCGCAGTCTTACTAATGCAAATAAATACTTTGGTTCCATACAAGTACTTTTGTAAACAAGTACCTTTTCATCCTAACAGATACCCTGACAAATGTGGACAGATCCTGGCTTTCTTGAAACAGTATCTCGAAAATGTTTGTGTTGAGGAACCTCTGGAGGTCATTTAGACCAACCTCCCACACAAAGCAGGACTACTATTGACACTAAATGAGATTCATAGCAGATTGACTAGCTGAGTCTTGAAAACTTTCAGAGGTGGAAATTTCACAGCCTCCTTGGGAAACCATACCAGTGCTGAATAATTCTTCTAATGACTTTTTTTTCACCTTACTTGCCACCTTACAATTCAGAGTTTTCAACTGCTTCTGTTATTGCTGTTAGTGTTTTGGGTTCTGTTGTTTTTGTGATTGACTTTCACATTTTCTAATATCAACTTGTAGGTTGATATTAGATTCCTTCTAGTCTCCTTTTCTCCAAACTAAACAAGCACAACTCCCTCAACATCTTCCCACAGGTCTTACTTTCTCAACTGCAGGGTATAAAAGAAAATACAAGAAAAAATACAATTAAATATTAGAATATGCATCTACTAGTTGAATACATGATATCCTGGTACTTGGCAATAAGTTTAAAAGCACTAATCTTCAACCTAAGATTGAAAAGCAAGGAAAAAAAAAAAAAAAAGTATAAATGTTCTGTGGAGGAAGTTACATTTCAGAGGAAAAGGTCTGGCTTCCAGTGAAAACAATAAATTAAAGTAGAAGCATTTTTCTTATTAAAAAAAAAAAAAAAAGCTGGAAATTACACTAAGAGCAGTAAGCTATCAAATTTTCTACTTAGATTACTTTAATTGCAACACCTTTATGAACCTGAGGATAGGAAAGAGTACAGATGTAACATTCTGAACAAAGTCAGTTCTAAATACCACACATCTCAGCAGTATGTTATGAAGTAGAGGAGAATAATAAAAGGGGGTGGTTTAGAAGCAGTTGCTGGAACACAACAGGAGCAGGAAAATTCTACAGTGCTTTAGATCAAGAAGATGAATTTCACTTCAGTAACATAACACCACATATGTAATAAAACAATCGCCACTCACTATTTTGTTAATTGTACTTGGTTGGAATCTATATTCTTATACATAAAATGAAGTGATAAAACACTGTTAATGTGAACTCTTAGGAGACAATGTTTTGCTGGGTCATAAACTCTCTTTGGGTTTTCAGGGATTATTGTCCTTCTAGAACAACATGTTTCTAAAGCAAATGGGCATAATTTTCTCTCAGTGCTAGCCAAACAATATCTTTGTGCCACAGGTGAAAGACAGACAGGTAGCTACCGAGTATTTATGCATCTGTAGCCTTCCTCATCAAAATCTGTGATAGTTTTACAACCATTAATGAATATATCCTAACCCACAGATATGGGGAGGATTATTCTCCCTCCATAAATATGATGATAACATAGATTCAAAAATTCAAGTTAAAACAAAAATCAGACATTGTTATGCGATAAAGGATTCCTAAGCCTGTTTTTGAAAGGACATTTAAGTTCATTTTATTGCTGTTTTATCTTCTCTTAGTAGTAAGCGAGTAAACTGAATTTTAGCTACAGCTTTTCCATAGTCCACAGAGTATCATTCTGAAAAATTGCTTATTCCCCTTTGAAAGTTCAGTTTGATCTACATGACTTTTGAAAATGGATCACTATGGCTAGGTTGCCTAGGTGCTTATGAAATGTCATCATGGGTGACTTGACTGAAGGCATGCACGAAACCTGTGCTCAGGAAGAGAACTGAAGTCACTTGTGCTGAACTTAAGGCTATTGGCACAACCAATACTCTTTTCCCCAGGGACTAGTTATTATCATTTCTTAATGAGACCTGTTCTTACTGTTTGTTTTCTTTTCTTTTTTTTTTCCCCCCATAGCTGAAAATACAAAGCCATATATATATGCAAAAAAAAAAAAAAAAAGGATTTGGAAAGAAATCTTTCTCCCTGTATGTTATTCTCTTCTGTGGCTGCCTGTCTCAAGTTCATCAAGAAATGCTTTACTTATCAAATTCCTGTGTCTCAGAAAAATATTTTGTTCACATTGATTTAAAGCCCGTATCAATTCAAATCAAATCAAATCAAATAGGAATTCTGAATGCCTCTTAGTAACAATGTAGCTGATAATAATTTTCTTCTCTGTCAAGTATTCCACAAACTTCTTTTAATAATTTTACAGGGATTTCTTAGAGAGATGTTTGTTGAAACTACTATCAGCAAACACCGAGATTTTTATGGTTTTATAACAGCTGGGCAACTATCGTCAAAGAAAAGTCAGAGAGAAAAAAGGAGAAATTAATTAATACAAAATGTGCTTTGAAGAAGAAGAAATGATAAGTTAGTAAGAGATAAAGAGGGGGAAAAATGAGCAAACTAGCTTTTTCCATATGTATACACAATGCTTTCTGCAGACTCACAATTTTAAAAATGCATGCAGACATTCAGCTGCCTACCAGCTTGCAAGAACATTTACAGGAGTTACAGTTTTCTTTCCTCATGTGTCCTTAGGACCCTACACACTGCTATCAAAAAGTGTTGAAGGTTTTTACATGACGATTTCCATGGCTGGTTTATTGAGTCTCTAAAGACACAGTTTAGCTGGGGTCATCAAATGACCTCAATATTTCTAACTGTGAAAAAATATTTTTCAAATTGTACTAACATGTTTATCAGTTCATCTTGGCATGCTGCCAATCCACTTGATGACAACTTAACCATCATCTTGGTCAGACAAACAGCCATTTCCCACAATCAAAAAAAAAAAAAAGCAAAAACCTTGCCCTCTGCCAGCAATATCAGAACCTAACAGATTGTAAATGAGCCCTTCAATTTTCCAAGAACATCTGTTGCCTTTATCATGTTAAAACTCATTCAAATTCACTTGTATACTTTTAATTTAACTAAAATGATAGTCACAATCACAATCATTTAGCAGAACTCAACATCCAGATATTGTCACCATTGTCTAACTCTGTTGTGTTCACTCTGGACTTTCTCTCTTTTATAACCTGCATATACTGATCTAGAAAAAACAGCAGTAATTCTAATACCAATACAGTATATTGAAACCTTTGGAACATCAGCCTAGTTTCTGCTAACTGTCCCCAGACCTGGCACTAGAATAAGTCTGAAGAAATTCCACATACAACTAAGTTCCTTTCTTAAGAACATCCATTCATATATGCAATTAGTAATTGCATTTATATAGTAAATTTCACAGCTCCTTCACAAGCTGCATTTCGATGATGGCTATTTTGGACAACCACATAAGTAATACAAGCTATATTGTTCTTTCTCAAGATCATTCACTGAACATGTACATTCAGTGAGACATTATTTAGAATTAATTTATCATACAAGAATAAAATGAATATGTGTGATTTAGTGATTATCTATCTTCTTCATGGAGAGTACTCTGACTTGCCAACTGACAGGCATCTTTCAAGACTCTCTCTCAAGCTATTGTCTAATATCTGTTGGGGGAAAACAAAAAGACCCACAACACATGCTATTTTCCTTGGAAAGGAATTTTCAGAACAGTAAAATACAATCTTGTCCAATCACTGGGAAATTTCACTGTCTCCAGGGACATTGTTCCTGTAAAAACAAAGTGCAATAATGAACAAATCTATACAGAAAAATAAAACATTTCTAAACTGTGAATATTGGATAATTCCCTTTCCTTTCCTTTCTTCTTCATACATCTCAATATAAGTCTGACATTTAATTTGAATAGTCACACATGATTTTGATTTGTTTCATATATTTTTTAATATAAAAACTCTTTTCCTCTGTGTTCGTATAATCATTTTCTCAACAGCTTAGAAAAAGTTTGTCTGAAAATGAAATAGAAATATATCTAAGCATACATTTGCGAGTGTCTATAAATTGCTTATATTTATATAAACTTGATGCTTTTGAGTTTGGCCTTGTCCTGAGGTGAATAGGATCAACTTCTAGTGAACTCATGAGGAAAGAACATATATCTGAATTTCTGCATTCAACATATAAAGTAGTTGAGTACAATAAACTGCTCAATCTTTTTTATACACACAATTACTGCAACAAGTAGCTGATTTCAAAGAGAAATACAGTCTAAATTTCAACTAACATGCTTGCGTTAGGAAAGTATATGAAGGTTGCAGAATAAGTTTTGTTGGTCTAAAATTATATAGTTTAAAAAAAAATAGTGAGCTATAAACTGCTGAGATTTCATTCTTTTCTGTTCAATGTCAGAGTGTCTCTTCTGGAAAAAAAATCTTTAAATAATTATTTCCAAAACTATACTATTAAGATGTCTTTCTGTTTTGTCACTGGTTACAACTGAGATTTCAATGGATCTATAACCTTTGTGCTTTATTTGCTTTCTCTGGATGACAAGAGGACATAACCATGTAGCTGGAGATGACTAGACATTTTGCAACACATTGTTTAGAAACACACCTTACACAGCATCAGCTAGAGGCATTTTTATGTAGATAATATAAGAAGACACATAATCAACGACCACGTGGACAAAAAATTGGCAAGCAAGGAACTAAGGAAAAGCTAATGTTGGAACAACCAAGGTATTGTTTGTTCTGAGCCTAACCAAGTGACAATCTCATGAGAATTTGAGAAGTTCTGAAAAGCACAAGAGATGACAAAATGAAGATAAACTGTCTTTCATGAATGTGACTGTATAGAAGAAATCCATTCTGTATATCAGTTAGGGATTTATACAGAGTGAATGATGAAACGGGGGAGCAGAGGGAACTAAAAAAAATGGGAAAGTCTTCATATCATCAAAGACCAGCAGCTGGAGCCAAAAATCAACACCAGAACTTAGACTCCCCTTCATAAGATCTTATTAAATCTCACTTAACCATACTTTCGTTTATTTGCACTAAAACATTAAGCAAATTCAAATAATCATTTCCTTTAACTGACTGTACTGGAAATATCTCCTTAAATGTCTGACAATATTGGTGAGTAGTAGCAATCTCCAAACTGTGTTCAACAAGAAAACACAGATGAATATCTTGCAGAAAGAGATTCATGCAGATGCATATTCTGCCTTGGAAATATGGTCACTAATATAAAAGTTTCTGTGCATCCCATACTGAATAATATATTTTGTTCCTTGTAGAGAAATTATAAAGATTTGCAAAGACTATAACGGATCAAAAATACATATTTGCCAAAATTATTTAGAGTTCTAATTGAAAAACTCTCCTAAAAAATTGTGCTTCTAAATTTCCAGATTATTTTTCTATTTATGCAATATTGTTGTCTTTTTTAACTTTCACATTTGTACACCCAAACTCACTATATCCACTGAATTTCCTATGCCATTTTTTTCTCCCTAGATATCCTTCTTCTGTCATCCCGGAATGCAAATATAGAATAATCACTGTTAAAGTCTTTGGCAACTCTTCTAGCTGTGGATGGTTTTTAAACTCTCTTTAATCCTGTACTTAATCAACTTTTATGAACGTAAAAGTTCATGCTTCTGCCTGTCAAAGTTTAGACAATCTTAACCATCTCTTCCTCATGTTCTTACATGTATGCATTTCATAGTTCCTGTAGTCCTCTTATCTCCTTGTCTGTTTAACATAGTTCACCTTTGATATTTCAAATAAAAATCTGTTATTCAGAATTCAACATCCAAGGCAAAAAGTACAACATAGAATCCATATCACCAACTGGCAATCTAGTAGGGAATAATTCTAGTGCGTTTGTTGTAGAGCATGTTGAAGAAAGTTGTTGCTTAGAAAAAGGGTAATTACTAATAAGATGATTAGGAGGGTGAAATTTTGTCAGGATAATTTAGTCAAGATAGTGATATTTATGAATAAAAAAGTTTTAAAAAGTTGGATGACATAATTCTAGATTAAGTTTAGCATGCACAATTGCAAAGAGATACACATGGAAATTTGTAATCCTAATTATCTATATACATCCTGATAAATACCAAGTTAGCTGCACCTACTTAGAAACATTGCAGTAAGAAGAACGTCACATTACTGTGAATAATTTTCAATAAGCATCAACTGAGACCTCAGCACTGGTCAAGAAGGCTAATAGGATCTTAAGAATAAGCAGGAAAAATCAGAAAAACCACACACACTCACCCACACACACTATTAATCTAAAACAGGAGCAAACATCTAGGAAAAAGCAAAATGTATGATTGTATGATTGCAGGTTATAACTTTTTGAAAGCAAATGGAAATTAAGCCTGAACAGCTTACAGCAGTATACTGTCATTCTAAACACTATATTTTGCACCCCTATAGTACCAGACAGGATAACAGAGTAACGTAGTTTATTGAATAAAAAGGAACATAACAAATTTTAGAAAAATTGTTAATGCTATTGCAAGGTAAGTGAGGAATGACTTATTTATTGCAACATTGATGGGCAACTGGTGAGTAAAAATTCTCTTAGCTTTATCTTTCTTGCCCCACTGTTAAAATATCTTAGCCCAGGAAATGTTTTTTCATGTTCTTTTCCAACTAAAGGCTAAGTCACCTAATACAGGCTGGATAGTACATCACTCCTTGCTCAACCTGGGTCAATAGAACTATTTGTGGAATAAAATACTACTTAACATGAGAATTTGGCTGTTAGCAATACACATAGGCAGAGAGTTTACTTTAATCTGAATCATAAATTAAAGTTTTGGTTGCAAGGTGAAGCATGAGCCTTCTACTATAACCTAGAGAAATTAATATAGTCATATAAGGTGAAGGGACTAGAAAACATGACTTTTGAGGAGCAGCTCAGAGAACTGAGTTTGTTTAGTCTGGAGAAGAGAAGGCTGAGAGGACACATCATCGCTCTCTACCTCATCTACTCTCCTACCTGAAAGGAGGCTGAAGCAAGGAGGGTGTCAGTCTCTTTTCTCAGGTGACAAGTGATAAGACGTGGAGAAACGGCCTTAAGTTGTGTCAGGGGGGGGGGGGGCTTGGATTGAATATTAGGAAGAATTTCTTCACAGAGAGGGTGCTCAAGCATTGGAACAGGCTGTCCAGGGAAGTGGTGGAGTCCTCATGCATGGAGCTATTCAAGAGACAAGTGGATGTGTCCCTTAGGGTCATAGTTTAGTGAAGGGACTTGGTAGATCACGTGGATGATCTTGAATGCCTTTTCCAGCCTATGATTGTATGACTCTATATTAGTATTGACCTAATAGGGTACTTTTAATTTTTAGTACAATATTAATATGATTAGGTCAATACCTAATCATATTAATATTGTACTAAAAATTAAAAGTACCCTATGGGATCAAGTAGTTTCAGGGTTCACTCAAGTGCTCCCTTTGTTTTCTTTTACTTGTTCTGAGAATATGTTAAGCATAGTTTAAATACTGACAAAACTAAATGGCTCTCAAACATGCATTATTCTAACATCATAAAGTCACTCATACCTATTGTATAACACTGATATCCTATGCATGATTCTGTAAAGATGAGCTTTACATAAATATTGACATACAGAAAAAGTCAGATACCCATCTAGAAATAGTATGAAACCTGAGTTTAAACTGAAATGAAGATGAAAAGCAATTTTGGAAAGTATCAGAGAATTCAAAAAAAAAAAAAAAAAAAAAAGGAAAAGGAAAAAAAAAGTAAAACAAACACAAGAAACCCTTCAATTCTTGACAAAAGCTGGCTGCAATGGAACCTGAGTGCAAGTGCACATAGAAGATTCTCCTGCTTCTCCACTGGAAGCCCTGCTGTTGTTGACCCCATTTATTCATTTTCATCTGTTCTTTCAGCCACCAGCTGTGCATATCAAAAAGATTGGTTGCTGCTTGGTTCACATAGTGACAACAAAAGAGTATTTAGAATGTCTTTTGTGTAAATTGGTCTCTATAATCATTTTATTTTTTACAGCTACTGTAATATTTATAGGTTGACCCAGTGAACCAAAGTGAAATAACTTCATTACTTTATGAAGTAGTGTGAAACACTGCTGAATCATTTATATAATCAAAAAATTTAAAATAAGCGGGCACATTTCCTATATTTAAAATGTAAAATATAAAATAAACTAAACCATCAGTGCAAATGATCTCTTTAATTTTTTACACAATAAACTTTGTACAGAAGTAACAAAGACATGAAGCATACATTGAATATTTGTTGTTTTAGAATAAAATTTTAGTGCAGTCACTATAGATTGCATATTATATTAGGATCTGCTGTAATTGTGGAGAGGAGCCCACGCAGGAGCAGGTGATCCGGTGGGAGCTGCCACCCGTGGGGGACCTGTGCTGGAGCAGCTTGCTCCTGAAGGACGGACCCCGTGGTACGGACCCACACTGGGGCAGCTCTTGAAGAGCTGCAGCCTGTGGGAAGCCCACGCAGGATCCATTCGGGAAGGACGGCATCCCATGGGAGGGACCCCAAGCTGGGGCAGGGGCAGAGTGACCACGAAGGAGCAGCGGAGACGCAGCGATACGGGCTGAGCGCAGCCCTGCATGACTCAGGAGAAGGAGTTAGAAGAAGGTGGATAGAGGGGGAAGGTGTATTCAGTTTGCTTGTAGTTTCTCACTACTGTAGTCTTGTTATTAACAATAGGCAATAAATTACATTAATCTCCCTAATGCTACTTCTGATTTGCCTATGACAGAAATCGGTAAGTGATCTCCCTGTTCTTATCTCAACCCACAAGTTTTCTTTTTTTTTTTCCAATATATTTTCTCTTCCTGCTCATTTGAGGAGGGGGAGTGAGAGAGCAATATTGTGAAGCTTAGTTAGCCATTGGTGTTAAACCACCAGAACAAGTTGCTATCAAAAAAATATTATGATTTCCATATCAGGAGCACTGAAGCATCCAAGCTGTTCTCAAATAAATCTTTTATAATGAAAGGACAGTTTTCTTCTGGTTTTAACTGAAAATATTTTTGATGGTCACTTGTAATAGGTTTCTGTTGCGGTTTAACCCAGCAGGCAGCTCAGCACCACACGGCCGTTCTCTCACTCCCACCTCCAGTGAGATGGGGGGAGAGAATCAGAAGAAAAAAAGTAAAAGTTTGTAAGTTGAGATAAAGACAGTTTAAAAGGACAGAAAAGGAAAGGAAAATAATAGTAACAATGATAATATTAATAATGGTAATTATTATTAATAAAAGAATATACAAAGCAAGCAATGCACAATACAAGTACTCACCATCTGCTGACTGATGCCCAGCCTGTTCCCGAGCAGCGGCCCCCCTTGCCCCAGTCAGCCTCCCCAGTTTTATTGTTCAGCATGACTCCATATGTTATGGGACATCCCTTTGGCCAGTTTGGGTCAGCTGTCCTGGTCCTCTCCCCTCCCAGCTTCTTGTGCACCCCCAGCCTCCTCGCTGGCAGGGCAGCACAAGGAACAGAAAAGTCCTTGGCTCTGTGCAAGCACTGCTGTGCAGCAACTGAAAACATCACTATTATTTTCATCAAAAATCCAAAACCCAGCATTATGTGAGCCTCTATGAAGAAAACTGACTCTGTCCCAGCCAAAACCATAACAGTCCTGTACAGAAAAAAAAAGAAATTTCCTGACAAAGAGACAAATAACAGAGAAGTTAGTGTAGGAAGCTGTGTCTCCTTTGACTCTGACAGGTGCATTATTTTGCTTTCTGCTCAGTTCATGATTTAAAATGGCTACTATCAGGTTTTGTTTGTTTGTTTGCTTTTCTGAAAAGTGGTTTTAAAAGTTTGGAACATTACTGAACACATAATCAAAACAGAGAATTGTGTCAGCAGAGTGGTTGAGAAAAGTTTTCTAATCTGTTATTTAGTGCAGAATTTTAAGCAATCTGAAAGGCTTGTCAAATTTTCTATAAAATCTATGCAAACTTTATCATTGTTGCACCTTTATGTCTTAACCCATTCCAATTCATAATCTTTTTGAAAATTTACATCAGTATCCAACTAGTTGTGGAATCTCTAGTTTTCTAGTCAACTTCTTCAGGAGAAATTTCAATGAGACAAACTAATGAATAAGTGTTAGGAGAAAGATAATGAACGGAAAATAAATTCCTAACCACAAAAAGGCTTCAAACAGGATTATGTTTACAGGCTTTAAAGTAGGAAAGTCCTTAATACTTATTCCTCTGTGTCCTTACCAAGCCTTTGTATCCCAGATTATCTCAGTGCCTGAGGTCATTTAGCTCTGATTCACAACTTTCAGGGCCAGGAGAAAGCATTATGAATATCTCTTCCAATTTGTTACCTAAGGTGTATCATTGACATCTGAAATATTTTGTTTGAACTGCAGCACATCTTCTGGTAATGTTTAATCTTGACTTTGAAAAGTGCACTTTAGTAGAATCTATGACAATCATTGGCAGATAATTCTCATAATATTCACCGTTAGTGATATGATTCTTCTGCCAGCCTTGTCTAACTTTCTGCCTGTGCTTCTGGGCTACACATGCTCTGCCCAAACTCAGTCAAAGAATTTCTTCTCTAAAGTTCTTTTCTGAGTAGAGAGAAAAAATTCATTTAACATTCATGTCCTTTATTTTGAGTTTTTCCACTACTATAACGTCAATATTTAATCTTAGAAAAATAAATTGTCCCACATGCCTACTTACATTGAAACCAAAGCTTCTATAAGTATGGGTGTGAAGACAACGGCCTGAACTACAGTGAAAGTGGTTAGTCATTTTAAAATATTGAAGCAGTGAATTCCTCGTGGTATTTCCAGTGCTAAGCAAGAAAACAATGTGTCCCTATGCCCATGCCACAGTGTTTACTACAAGCTTGTTAATCTCGTCACTTCTGATCTGAAAATAGTATTTACAGAAAGCAAAGCAATTTATTTCTGTAAATCTAAGCTGTGATTAAAAAAGAGTGCACGTTTAAAATAACCTGTAAGCTGATCTGGTGAGAGTCATGCACTGGAAGATGACCTGCTTTACCTAATACATTGCACTAATAGCTAACTTTCAGTTTTATACTGATATTCAAAGCTGGACAGCTAGATAACTTTCCCATGCCTACCCCAATATATTGACACCATGTCTGCTTGCAGTCTGTCTTACAAAAAGAGTTGGTGTGGAAAGAAAGTTATGAAGGAATCCACCCCCTAGAACTAAGGAATATTTTTAGTGAAAGTACTATTTATTTTTTCCAATCAAGAGACTAAGAAATCCTGATCACCTGTGGTTTCAGCAAGCAGTTATCCTCATTTCCTTAACATACACACTACAACCATTTGCAGAAATTATATAAAAAAAATGAAATTATAGTTCAGATATTTTTTTCTCACTGTTCAGCAAAATGGAGGGAAAAAAAAAAATTGAAAGAAAACCAGAATGATTCAATGGAAGAAATATGACAGAATGAGAATCCTCATGAGGCTCTCTATTAACATATGCATGATGTCCATGCTCCTGCCTGTTTGCTTGGGCATGGAGACATTGGTGTTGTTCTTAAGTGCAAACATGTGGAGATCATGTCATTCGTGCCAGAACAGTATCAGCAAGTCAGCAGCTGCCATTGTGGTCTGTTGACCATGGTGAAAACAGCAAAGCACTCGTCCTCTTTAACATTTGAGATTAGTTAAAGCTGACAACAGACTAGATAAAGGCTCATCACTGCTTGAACTTGGGCTGCAGTTGATCATGCAAGAGGTAAGGAGAGGAAAAGGAGAGAGACTTCAGCTTGGTCACTAGGACTTTCAACCGCTTTGCATAAAGAGGTTTGCTTTGACTTTTTCTTTGAATTTCTGGGTGTGCCTGGGTGTTTGAGGCCTGATAAAGAATCCACTGAACCTGGCAAAAGTCAGAGAAATAAAATCTACCACCTACTGTTCCCATGTGTGTGGGAGTAGTGGACGAAAGTGAGGAGGCACCTTAGAGCTTCCTGGTAATTGCTCCTCGCAAAATACTCAGTAGCCCCTTCTCACTAAGCAGAACCTTTTAAATGTTCTTTTCTTTATAATGGAATTCATTGCCACTGTGCAAACAAAGGTGATGTTTTATATAATTTGTATATAATTGATATGCATATGATGTTGTGACTATGCACACAAATGAAAGTGAATGATTGCAGATTCTAAGAGATGCAGTACCATAAATAAATACAGAAAGCCATACCTTGGGCAAATATGTAACATACACCACTCCCTGAAAAATGTTTTTGTGGCCTGTTGATTAAATTGGAGAAGATCACAGGCTTCTCCCCTACACAGAAAAAAATAGGTACAGTAAACTTGGGCATGAAGTCCATACTGGCTACACTGAACTAATTTTACTCTGAATGTAAATCCTAAAATTTTCAGTTAGTTTGCAGTACTTATCTGAATGTATTTGCTTTTAAATTTCACAAACACTGTTACAGTTTTATTACAAAGCTGTGATACAAAAATAATGAAAAAAAAATAGGTATTCCTATAGATGAAAGACTAGAATGATTTTAGTAGTATCCTTTCAAAGAAGGCCTTGAACTGTCGCTGCAAGTTATGTGTAATATCTTCTGTCTCTAAATTGAGAATTTATATAGTTTGTTGAAACATGATAACATGAAAATATTGTACAGTCACTGAAGAGGCGAGTTACGGTTGCATTCTTTCAGTAGGTTTAATTTTGTTCTTGATGTCATTTATAATTTTTTGTGTATATTAATGCTGTTGTTCACATGATTCTAGCAGAACAATTGCTGCTTGGCAAACCCAAGATTGCCAGGTTGGAAAGAAATGTAATTTTACTCTTTGAGGATAAGTCTGTCTAATTTTCCTGATTAGTTGTCATTATCAGCACGATCACTTTGAATACGCTGTACAACAGGAATCTTGAATTTTGAAATGCAATTAAATACGAAATAATAAAGTTATCACATTAAGTTAATTATTTTACATATCCATTTGTTTAATATAATAAAGAAACCTGTCAGGCTTGTCTGCTGGGATTTGTACATAAGCAATTTGCAAGAAAATCAAGATTGCACCAGTTTTACTAGAACATATGTATACTGACATATGATGTATTCAAATACCTATACACATAAGTAGTGAGGTTTCATTGAACAAATTATATTCATAGCAACATTCTTGAGCCTAATGATCATGACTTTGGTTCACACTTCAGCTCATCAAGTTAAAAAGTAAACACAGAATAGATTTTTGATTTAAAAAAGGAAAAGAGAGGGGAGGAGAGGAGAGGAGAGGAGAGGAAAACTAGATCAATTTTAAACTTACAAATCATTAAACTTATATCCTCATTTTGATACATATGTTAGATTTGATTCAAATCAAATGTTATTTTCAGCCTTTCACTGGAGAAGAGATTGTTATAACACATATGACCTCATACAGGCTGGGTAAAGAGTGGATAGAGAGCAGCCCTGTGGAGAAGAGCTTGGGGGTACTGGTGGATGAAAAGCTCAGCATGAGCTGGGAATGTGTGCTTGCAGCAGAAAGCCAACTATACCCTGGATGCATCAAAAGAATTGTAGCTAGCAGGCCAAGGGAGGTGATTCTCCCACTCCACTCTCAGGAGACCCCACGTGGAGCTCTGGGGACCCCAACGTAAGAGGGACATGGACCTGTTGGAGCAAGTAGAGAGGAGGGCCATGAGGATGATCAGAGGGCTGCTGCAACTCCCCTATGAAGAAAGGCTGTGAGAGGTGTGGTCATTTAACCTAGAGAAGAGAAGGCTTTGGGGAGACCTTACAGTAGCCTTACAATATTTAAAGGGGGCCTACAAGGAAGCTGGAGAGGGACATCAGGGAGTGTAGTAACAGGACAAGGGGTAATGGCTTTGAACTAAAAAAGGGTAGATTTAAATTAGATTATAAGGAAGAAATTTTTCATTATGAGAGCAGTGAGTCACAGGAACAGATTGCCCAGAGAAGCTGTGGATATCCCATCCCTGGAAGTGTTCAAGGCCAGGTTGGATGGTGTTTTGGGCAACCTGATCTAGTGGGTGGCATCCTGGCCCATGGTAGGGGCATTGGAACTAGATGATCTTTAAGATTCCTTCCAGCCCAAACCACTCCATGATTGTATGATTCTATGATAATTTAGAGTGTGTCCTCTTCTTTCTCTTTGTCTTCCATGTAGTTTTCAGTTTATAATATGCAACTGCCTAACACCCTCAGTCTAAAGCGATAATATTGTTTCTTCTACCAAGAGTTTTATAAGATTAACTAATTTCTGAAATCAGAAGGATATGACATAAATAGTATGTTTAATTCAATTCCGTTTTTTTTTTTTTTTTTTTTGATATTAAATATATTAGGCTCATTGTTAATTAACAAAGTTTTTGCAAAGGTGTTAGAATAGCTAATACAAAAATTAATGTCTTCAGTGAAAGTTACTTGGGCAGGGCAGAACAGGACTCCAACACTTCAGTCCTCTATGCACCATTCTTTCCTTTCTTGTTTACCTATTGTACATAGTTACGTGTGCAGTGTTTCTTAATAAGAGTAAGATAAAGTTACAGATTTTCTTTTTTTAGATTAGAATTTCAAGACTTTCAGCTCTAATAGGACATTTTTCCTTCTACTTCAGGTGAAAAAAATAATCCACCTTGCTTTCTTGAAGTCTTTCTATTAGTGATACGTTCTTTAGGTCCAAATACTAAGGGCATGAAATTGCTATTAGCTCTAGCTATTGGAAGAAAGAATGCAATAGTCTACTGTCTTCATTAATCACATCTAATGCAACAGATAATGAAAGAGGGTTAGCAAAAGGCTATATCCTATTTATCAACCTATAACATTAAGTTTCAGAGAAGAGATGTCAAGAAAATGGCTGCTGTCAGTGAACAAACATTTGCTAGCAAGTGAAAGAGGACAAGGGACAGTAATTTTCCTACAATGCACAGGATATTCATTTTCATATCACTATGGACTCAAGCATGGCATAATCATTAGTACTAGTGTGACTAAGGGTTTTGCCTACTGTTTTAAACTTAATGAGATCAAGTTCCTGGATTTTTTTATACTTTACTCTGAGGCTAGGATTTCAGTAAGTCTAGGAAGTTACACACCCAACTCTCAGAGGACTTTGGTGTATTTTTTGCACATGACATTTTTAGGGTTTTTAAAATATTTCCACGTAGAGCTTCAGATAAAATTAGTATTTCATAATTGTATTAAAACAAAATTAACAGGAAAAATATAAGACAGTTCCTTCTTTTTTAATAAGACAAGGTCACATAGCCGTGAGTTTGCAGAAGCTATTTCCACGTGTGCTTTGGCCTCATCACAAACTTCCAGTGATTTATTTTTCCACACAAGAAGATCTAGGTTTCTTTCACTCCCGTGTTCTAACACTAAAAAGTGTTTTGAAACATGGTGTGTCTGGATATTTCTTTCCTCCTGTCATTTATAGTGCTGTGACTGTCATCATGTTCCAGGACAAAGTGTTTTTTTAGCAATAAATACTATTTTAGCATAAAGAGAGAGAGTCTAACATGAAAAGACACTCATGTATCTCTGCATGTCTTTAAAAGTCCACTTCTGCAAATGTGTCTGTGTCTGTAGTAGCAATTTTTCAGCCATGCCTTGGTTTTTGCATTATACTATCTTCATGTTTAGGCTTTCTATGGCCAAAAGTACACAGAAATCAGACTAAGTCAAGAAGCTGAAGCCAAGGAGTGTAATATACAGCAAATACTTTTTTCCAATGCATATCCAGATCTGATATATCTGGCAATCCTCCAGTTAAGCACCTACAATTGATGGCATTCTGTGATGACAGAAATGCCCTAAATCTTTAAAGTTAAAATCTTTTTTGTCTTAAATTCCAAATTGCAATATTTAAACTACCCATATAATCTGAAAGACCATTAAAAGCTGAATCAAGGGACGGATTTTTGTTTTCTGCTCAAATTCTTAAGACATATAGTTTCATCTAAGAGTTCACCTTCATTTCATGCACAGAAAAATGAACAACTATTCTCATTCTTGTATGTAGGAGGAATTATTTTATTTTTTAAAGTTTCTGAACTAATTCTGTACCATCCCAGACAATTACTTATCTCTAATGATATTTGTGATAATCCTGTAAAGGTTCCATCAAATGTAATTTGGACACAAGAAGAATCAGGGAGCCGGTGAACTACATCTTTAATAAATGATATCCCTGCAAAGTTACTGAAGTCTTACTGTCAACTGAGCTTCATGTCTCCCATCATCCTCATAATCAGCTAGATGTTGAAGATCATATATAACACAGGTTTGCCATTTGCAAAGCTTCACTTGAAAGACTGATGCCCTCAGTAGTATAAATTTTGACCACAATTCTCAAGCAGCAGGACTCATAAGAAACATGTGCTGACATCATATTTCTACATTTTATTATGGAACTGACATTTCTGCCATTTATTGCCAAGTGAGAGATGAAGTAAAAATAAAAGCTAATGAAAGATGTCATTAAACTTATATGAAAGCTTAAGCCCTGGATGTAAATGGCACTGTGTAAGAAATGTGTAGGATATGCATCTCCAATCCATCCCTAAATGTTAGAGAAGGAAGGGCAGTGGTCCTGCAGAGAAGGACCCTTGAGATCCAGCATCAAGAACGTAAACATAAGAAGAGACTGTACAAGCTTCAGCAACATAAGACAGGATCTCTGGGTTCCCTGGCTCTCCAGCCAAATTTTGTCTTCCACAGATTAATAAATAGTTGTGGGTTGGTGTGGTGATTTTACCCAGCTAAACAGCAGAACTCCACCACAACCGCTCGCTCACTCCCCCTCCTCAAAGGAACAGGGGGAGAAAATGTGATGAACAAGGGCTTAAGAGTTGAGATAGGGACAAGAATGTTGCTCACTCATTACTGTCACAGGCAAAACTGAATCAAAATAGGGAGATTAATATAATTTATTACTATCACTAGCAAATTAGAGCAGTGAGAAACTAAAAGCAAACTATAAACACCTTCCCCCCACCCACCCTCTTCTACTTCCTCCTCCCCAAGTGGAGCAGGGGAACAGCGAATGGGGGTTGGGGTCAGTCCGTATCGCTTCATCTCTGCCGCTCCTTTGTGGTCACTCTGCCCCTGCTCCAGCGTGGGGTCCCTCCCATGGGATGCCGTCCTTCCCGAATGGATCCTGCGTGGGCTTCCCACAGGCTGCAGATCTTCAAGAGCTGCCCCAGTGTGGGTCCGTACCACGGGGTCCATCCTTCAGGAGCAAACTGCTCCAGCATGGGTCCCCCACGGGTGGCAGCTCCCACCGGATCACCTGCTCCTGCGTGGGCTCCTCTCCACGGGCTGCAGCTCCGGCCCGGAGCCTGCTCCTGGGGGGCTCTCCATGGGCTGCCGCCTCCTTCCGGCCTCATCCACCTGCTCCTCTGTGGGTCCCTCCAGGGGCTGCATGTGGAGGTCTGCTCCATGCGGTGCCCCACGGGCTGCAGGGGGACAGCCTGCTCCACCATGGGCCTCACCACGGCTGCAGGGGAACTTCTGCTCCCGCGCCTGGAGCACTTCCTGCCTCCTTCCTCACTGACCCTGGTGTCTGCAGGGCTGTTCCTCATTCCTCTCTCTCCCAGCTGCTGTTGCGCAGCAGTTTT